>CM035433.1:18808554-19072341 GCA_020310875.1 Ceratopteris richardii
TATATGAATAAATGTATATGTATATGTATATGTGAAGGGGGAAGTATCTCAACCCCTAAGAAACGACGAAGCGCAAATGACCTCCACAGGTATCCTTCTTTGACCTCTGCACACCAAAAGTGCTCTTACTCAGAGCTTATACAGCCAACTCCAGTGAGATTTTGTAGACCTGTAGTAGACACCAAGAGCTTTCCAACAAAACAAATTCTAGTTCAAATGGATGCTTACACAAAGAGAAACAATGTCTACAACATGAGCTAGTTGAATGCTCACAACTGCTAGTCAAGCAGAGACCTCACTTCACTCCAACAAGCTTTTCTCAGAGATTATACAGAGAATGAATCTCAAACTTGGGTCAACTTTAGAGCACTCTAATAGCTACCCAATGACACCAAAATCATAGAAAATGGATAAATAGAGAAGGAGAACTAGCCCTTACAATGGAGAGCAATATATTTCCAACAGAGCCTGCACACAGAGAGAGATATCAATCACACAACTTCACTAAAATGAATGTTGCTCCCAGATTACTCAGAGAATGCTCCAGAGAATTTGTGAGCATAAAATAGACTCTAATAGCTATCCAATGAGACAAGAATTACATCAAATAAATACAAGATGAGGGAGAACCAATGCTAACAACTCAGGGGTAGAGAGTTGCAACACTGCCTGCGCACACACATAGATATGCCTACTAAAAGAAAAAAAACAAGCAAGAAAGGCAATGAAGATATATTCTATCCTTACTCTTAAAATTTTGATATCAAAATCTATTCAGATGTAGATTGGGCAGGAGCTAAGGATGATAGAAGAAGTACCTCTGGTTAATTAGCTTTTGCAATTTCAAAGCTAGTGTCATGCAGTTCCAAGAAGCAACCAACAATTGCTTTATTTTCAATTGAAGTAGAGTATAGAGGTTTTACCATAACAACTCAAGAGGCAATATGGTTAAGAGCATTGTACTCAGATTTGGGACTTATGAGTTCCAAACCTCACACATTTGGAGATAATGTAAGTTCTATGCACTTAGCAACAAACCCTATCTTCCATGCAAGAACAAAACACATCGAGGCTCATTACCACTTCATCGGGGAGAAGCTCATTGAAAAGTATATTGACATTTCTTTTGTTCCAACTAAAAAGCAAGTAGCAAATATGATGACAAAGGCACTTGATGGCATAAAGCTTTGTAGATTTAAATCAGTAGGAGTTATTCAACCTATTAAAGAATGAAGAATCAAGCATACTTTAGCTGGAGGGGGAGTTGTTGGAATATCAAGCTTACACTATGCTTGAGGTGGATTTGTTCTACTTCATCAAACCATCATGTGGAATGTAACAAAGATATCCCTTGAAGAGGTTCTTCATCAATATTTATGTTTATGGTATTTTCATAAAGGTTTTTTATGGATCATTTACCAATGTAAAAGCCTAGAGCTTTACACTTGTAAAGTAGAGCTCAAATTCCATGAGATTGAGTTGGTTAATCTTGAAAATCAATCACTAAAAAGTAGATCGGATTAGATCTTCACTTTTCCTAGATTGTAGGAAAGTGAATTGATTGTATTCAACAAACTATCTTGCCTTGATTGGAATTCAAAATCCATTTGTAAAAGTTGTGGAACACTTCAAGAGTCTATATAAGGACTTCAAATCACTCATACATTAAATTGAAGCAATATACATACACTTTTGGTCATCATTGTTTTGCTCTTTCATTTCTCTATTGTTGGAAGATTTCTCCTCCAAATGCACAACAGGAAGCTTGGACCCTTCCCAAGACCTATCTACCTTCAAACCAGTACTCACTAAACTGCAATATCTCAGAATTCCCGAATCCCATCCAAAAACCCTTTTAGCCCCAAAAACTAGATAGTAATACCTTTTTAATGCACTATGAATCACTAGATTTGGACATGTGTAGACCTGTCAACTGAGTCACACAAGACAGCCCATTTTTCCTAACACGTTTTGGGATAAAACAATGGACAAGAAATAGTTATATCTCACACTAAAAGAAACATTTTGCCAAAATTCTTTCTGGAATAGAATCCTTCCTTTATAAGCTTTCTAGCAAGTACATGAACTCTCAGAATATAGCTTCATACAAAGAGAAATTGAAGTCCTAATAGGCTGCTGCAGAAATGGAGCACCCTTTGGCAAGGGTAGGAGAGATATACAAGAGAATAAGAGAATCTATGAGAGCCTATGACTCAATGGCACATATATATGCAGCACCCTGACTTCCTAGCATCCACAAATGCCTTGAATGAGCTTCGATGGTCTTTATATAGCCATGAGAACCTTCTATGACTCTTCATATGTCCTCCAAGTCTATTCACATGCCCTCCTTGTCTCTTCACTTGCCTTGTGACTTGTCTCTTCATTGGAGTGGCATTTGGTGGTCCAATTCCTCCTTTTGGATAAGTTTGCACCTTCAACTTTATTGTTTGACTTTCCTAAGGTTCAAAAGCCTTCAAATGGAGTTATTTTATGAAAAACATAACTTGAGCTTGCCCTAGAAATACATATCTTTTAACATTCCCCCTCAAGCTCAAGTTTCTTTTGCATTTGAAGTTGGTTCCTTGAGTTGTATGACTTGCATCAACTTAGCAAGCTTTCGAGCATCCAAGAACCTTATTAGTAGATCAGCTACCTAGTCCTTTTTACTAACGTGATGAATATCCACTTCCTTTTCAATCACCTTCTCCCTTATGAAGTGATAGTGGACTTTGATGTGTTTGCTCCTTGCATGAAACATAGGATTGTTTGCAAGATAGATGCTTGATATATTATCTCCAAACAAAGGAACTGATCCAACCTGCACATTCAAGTCTTTCATAAGCTTTTTCATCCACATTATCTCACAAGTAGCTTTGGCCAAGGATCTATATTCAGCTTTGGTTGAAGATAAAGCAATCGTGGGTTGCTTCTTTGAACTCCATGATACACAATTGTTTCCTAGCATGATCACATAACCTGTGGTGCTTCTTCTATCATCTTTGGAGCCAGCCCAATCAACATCTGCATATCCTTTGAGCTCTAATGATCCTCCTTAATCATAGAAAAGTCCTTGATTTATTGTACCTTTGATGTACCTAAGTATCCTCTTTGTTGCATTCAAATGATCATTAGTAGGAGCATGCATATATTGAGAAAGAACTCCTACACTAAATGTCAAATCACGTCTAGTTATCGTTCCATATATAAGTGACCCTATTAGGCTCCTATAGGTATGAATGTCCTCAAGTTCTTCTCCTTGGGTGGAGCTAAGTTTGGTGTTTACATCCATTGGTTGCTTTAGTGGTTTGCATCCACTCATTACAAACCTGTACAATACATCCAACAAATATTTTCTTTGCATCAAGTAGAGACCATCATTTTTGTACATAATCTCAATGCCCAAGAAGTATTTGAGGATTCCAAGATCTGATATCTTGAATTCCTTCCCATGCTTTGCCTTAATTTCTTTGATACTTGCATCATTATCACCTGTTATGATAAGATCATCAACATATATGCATATGTATATAGATTCTATATCAACCCTTTTGATGTAGAGTGAAGGATCTCAATCACTTGCAGCATAATCACACTTCATTAAGTACTCAACCAATCTCTGATTCCATGCTCTAGGTGCTTGCTTGAGTCCATACACGGCCTTCTTTAGTTTACATACAAAATCATGCTTCTTTTCATCTTCATAACCTATGGGTTGATACATATAAGCCACTTCTTCCAAATTTCCATTAAGAAAAGCATTTTTAATGTCCAATTGATACACTCTCCATCTTTTAGAAGCTGCCACTGAAATCAAAGTCCTAATTGTATTCTTATTTGCAACATGACTAAAAGTTTCTTCATAATCAAGCCCATATGTTTGTGTGTGGCCGTTAGCTACTAACCTTGCTTTGTACCTTGCTAAAGATCCATCTGAATTCCTTTTGACTTTGTACACCCATTTGTTTGTGACTACCTTCATGCCTTCTTCTCTAGGTACCAATTCCCAAGTTTGGTTTTCCTTGAGAGCTTGAATCTCCTCATCCATAGCATCTTTCCATTCCTTGTGTTGGCTAGCTTCCTCATAGCTTGACGGTTCCTTATCTTCGATAACCTGTGTCATATACGCATAATGCTTTACAATAAAGCTATCACAAGTGAGCTTTTGAATAGGATGTTTTACCCTTTTTGACCTCCTTTCACTACCTATGATTGGATATTTCTTCAATGTCCGTTTCTTTTGCACTTCAAGAGTTACAACTTCTTCAAATTCATCTTCATCTTCACTTGAATGAAAATCTCTTACCAAGTTACCTCCATTACCTCTATTGTGGCTACATTCTGATGTATGCTCTAACTCATTTTGCTTGCCCTTCCATGATGATGAGCTTTGTGAAGGACTTGGCATACTTGGTCCACTCAATGTAGTGCTAACTTGCACTTGCTCTTCATGTACCTGATCTGCATGTAAAAAGTCTTCTTCCTTCAAATCATTCACACTTCCATACCAAGGTTTTAACTCATCAAACACAACATCCCTTGACACTAGATTTTTAGTGATCGGATTATAACACTTGTACCCCTTTTGCTCATTTGAGTAGCCAACAAAAATGCATTTTTCAGCCCTAGCATCAAGTTTACCTTCTCTAACTTCTTGTGGGACATGAACATAGCATATGCAACCAAAAATCCTTAAATGAGACAAATCTGGTTTCCTTTGATAGTATAATAGTATACCCCATCTAGAGTAAGATCATGAACTCCTAAAGTCGGTATCTTGTTCATAATATATGTTGTTGTGGTTGGTGCATCAGCCAGATATGAGAAAGGTACATTCATCTCATTCAACATGCATCTAGCTACCTCTGAAATTTGTCTATTCTTTCTTTCTAAAATACCATTTTGTTAAGGGGTATACCTGCATGTGTATTGCCTCCTTATGCCTTCATCTTCTAATAAACTTGTGAACTCATTGGAGAAATATTCTTCCCCTCCATCTAACCTTAGGGTTTTAATCCTATGACATGTTTCATTCTCAACAAGTGCATTGTATTTTTTAAATACTTCAAACATATCTGATTTTTGCTTGATTATATACAACCAAATTTTCCTTCAACAATCATCAATAAAGGTAACAAAGTACCTATCACCTGCATGTGAAGGTCCTCTTGAAGGTCCCCATACATCTGTATGCACTAAATCCAAAACCCTTGGAGAAACATACTTGCTTGACTTGAAAGGCAACCTAGTTTGATTCCCAAATTGACAAGCTTCACATACCTCATGAAGACGTGATGTTGACAAGTTTGGAAGCCCTTTGACCAATGCACTTTTCTCCATGTTCTTTAGCTTTTCAATGTTAACATGTCCTATCCTTTTATGCCACAAATCCAAATCTGCAATTTTTCTATTTCCTAAAGTGATGAACATTACCTTGTTGGGGTTTTGCCTGATATTGAGAGCAAACATCCTTCCATGCTTCTCTCCTTTTGCCACGAGCTAAAATCCATTCTTTGGATCCTCTATGAAGCAATCTTTGCTATTGAGCTTCACTTGGTATCCTTTATCTATCATTTGACCAAAAAATTTTGATTCTTTGTAATAGTAGGGACATATAATACCTCAGATAGTGTCTCGCTCTTCTTGCCATCATGAAACTTGACATCACCAATGTGGTTGATCTCATGCTCGGTGTTGTCACCTGTGTCTACACATCCTCTTTGCTTTGGAGCTTGTAAATTGCAAAACATGTCCTCCCTACAAGACATATGATTGCTACATTCACTATCTATGTACCAAGTATCATCCTTCTCATGTTTACTATCTCCATATGCATGACTCATGGCAAGAACTTGATCACTAGACTCATTTGAAGCATAGTTACCTTGAGGATTGTTCCTCCTTTGGTAGCATTCATTTGCCCAATGTCCTAGCTTCCCACAGATGAAGCATCCATTGCCTCTTGATCCTCTTCCTCTTCCTCTATTGTTTCTACCTCTACCTCTTCCATTTGAAGATGAGCCTTCATTTGAGTCCTCTTGGTTGTCACTTTGCTTGCTTTGGCTTTGCCTTCCTCTTCCTCTACCTCTTCATGCTTTACCTCTTCCTCTATCTGCGTATAGCATTTGACCTTGGGCACATTTGCCCTTGCTTCCACTTTGTAATATTTCTTCATTAGCCATTAAAGTGTTCAATTGATCAAAATCAGGCATGTTCTCCCTAGCATACAATGAGGATATGAAGTTCCCCCACTTGTCATCATCTTAAAGACCATTAAGTACAAATGCAACCATGTCATCATCATCAATTGAATGTCCTATGGCTGCCAATGAATCTCTAATACCTTTGGCTTTAATTATGTAATCACGTATGGATTGGTTACCTCCTTTCTTCAAGTTGTTGAGCTCATTTTTGCGTTGTACCTTCTTTGCCTTTGTGTTTGTGGTGAACATCTTCTCCAAATATTCCCACATTTCCTTGGTGGTCTCCATGCTTCGAATGTGACCCATCATTATGTTGCTTACATGCTGAGATATCATAAACATAACCCTTCTATTTCTTACCTCCCATTCTCTAATTGCTCTCCTTTCTTGGTCGGTAGGGTTAGCTCGATGAGTAGCAATTGGTTTGACATCTCCTCGATTGATTATGCCTCCTAGGTCCTTGCTCATAATGAAGTTTGTCATCCTAAACTTCCAAGGTTGAAAGTTGTCTTTGTCCAACTTCTCAATCTGGTTGGATACCTCTTCCATCCCCTTGAATCACTTAAAATTGAAATATGGTGTGGGATTACCTCCTTTGTTGAAAGTGAAGTCCCTTTGTGTGGTGAAGATGAAGCTCCCCCTTAGCTCCAAGTTTGCAACTTCCTTCAAGTTTTGAAAAGGCTTCAATGGTTGATTCCTTGGCTTGGCCTCCTTCTTTGTACTCTCATTGATGTCCACAAGGAGCTCTGATACCACTGTTAGAAGATTTCTCCTCCAAATGCACAACAAGAAGCTTGGTCCCTTCCCAAGACCTATCTGCCTTCAGACCAGTACTCACTAAAACTGCAATATCTCACAATTACCAAATCCAATCCAAAACCCTTTTAGCCACAAAAACTAGATAGTAAGGCCTTTGGAATGAGCTATCAATCACTGGATTTGGACACCTGTAGACCTATCAACTAAGTCAGACAAGACAACCCATTTTTCCTAGTAGGTTTTGGGATAGAATAGTACACAAAGAAATAACTATATCTCACAGTACAAGAAAAATTTTGCCAAAATTCTTTTTGAAATAGAGTCCTTACTCTATAAGCTTTCCAACAAGTACAAGAAGTCACAGAATGGAGCTTCCTACAGAGCAAAATTGAAGTCCTAACAGGCTGCTACAGAAATGGAGCACCCTTTGGCAAGGGTAGGAGAGATATACAAGAGAATAAGAGCATCTATGAGAGCCTATGACTCAATGGCACATATATATGCAGCACCTTAACTTCCTAGCATCCACACCCACCTTGAATGAGCTTGGTTGGTCCTTATATATCCATGAGAACCTTCTATGACTCTTCATATGTCCTCCATGTCCCTTCACATGCCCTCCTTGTCTCTTCACTTGCCTTGTGACTTTGTCTCTTCATTGGAGTGGCTTTTGGTGGTCGAATGCCTCCTTTTGGATAAGGTTGCATGTTCTACTTTATTCTTTTACTTTCCTAAGTTTCAAAAGCCTTCAAATGGAGTTATTTTATAAAAACAAAAACTTGCCTTAGAAATGCATATCTTTTAACATCTACACCATCTTCTTCAACAACAATGAACTTGCAGAGGTTGTTGCTCTCTTCATAGAGCTCCAAGTTAGATGAATTAGCATTAATTGGAATTATTTAAGTGTATAGATTATGTGTATAAATTCTCAAAGAATTTATTTCAATAGATTTGGGGAAATCTGAATTTCCCTCTCTTGCAGTCTATCTCTGCATAGCCCTGAAAAATCGAGGGTACCTCTATTGCATGTTAAGTTCATTCCAAAAGCATATCTTTCTTACTAATTGTAAATTTGTGCATTTTAGACACTCAATTCTATGTATAACATTCCTCCACAAGGAATCTTTCCAATTGTAATCATGCTAGCTGTTATGATCATTTGAAGCTAATTGTTTCATCCAAAGATAAGAAGTTTTTTGAGCTAGTAAAAGTGCAAACTTATGTATTTTGTATCAACTCTTTCTATTTGATGCTCCAAAGTATATAGTGTATTTTATTTCACTAATCAAATGACTATAAGGTCTATTTGACTATAGAAAATCTCAAGGGCTAGTCTTGTGTTGGTTGGTTGGACCAAACTTCACTTGGGAACTCACTTTTTTACCTCCTACAAACTTCTTCAAGTTCTCTCAATGGTATGAGAGCTAGATCAGGATGGGTGATGTGTTTCATCAATGATTGGGAAGCTTGATAGCTATAACTATATTACTTGGAAAATCAAAATGGAGGTTTATTTGCAAGGTATAAATCTTTATGGAATTATAATAAGTGATGAAGTTATGCCTACTCTAAGATCCAAAGGAGGACCTACACAAGAGGAGACATACTCACATTTTGGTGTGCAAGGGATGCTCAAGCAAGGTCATACATACTAAAATCTATCTCTGATGTTCAATTATCACATATTAGAGCATGCAAGACATCTCAAGAGACTTGGGATGCCCCAAAGCCTTCCTTTTTTGCTAGTACAAAAGCAAGAAAGAATCATTTTTGGAATGAGTTCAACCAAATAAAGAAGACACCTAAAAAGACTATCACATAACTTTTTACCAAGGATAAGGAGGTTGCAGATCAGTTAGCATCCATTAAAGAACTGATTGAAGAAGAGGTCATTTTGAGGAAGATTCTAAATGGAATTCGAAGTGAAAAGCAATGTCAATCCTTCACCATGGCTTATGATCTCATCATGGATTTATGAATCCTAGATTTCAACATATTCCTTGTACAAGTCTTCAACTAAAAAACCAATAATAATATGACAAAAGGTAACTCTTATCAAGGTAATAAATCTTTGGAGGACATCATACTATGCATCATCTCAACAAGTATCTTATTCTTTCTCTCTACAACACCATTTTGTTCTAGTGTGTAAGCAATAATGAGTTGATGAGAGATACCTTTGTCTTCAAGAAAAGACTTAAAGTCTTTAGACATGTACTCTCCTCCTCTATCACTTCTCAAATCTTAGATCTTTGACTTACTTTCATTTTCCACCATAGCTAAGAATTTCTTAAAAATAGGAAAAACCTCTGACTTCACTTTAAGATCATAAATCCACAAATATCTAGAGAAATCATCAATCAAAGTAACAAAGTACCTGAAACATGAATCAAATCTATTCTCATCGGACCATTTACATCTGAATGTATGATCTACAACTTCCTTGTGGCCGTGATGTATCCATGCTTCTTGAAAGGTAGTTTGTGAAGGTTTCCTTCAAGCCAACCTTCACATGACTCTACATCATCTCCTAAAGCAAATGTAGGCAAATTCTCCACCATACCTTGATCTTTGATATGCTTGAGAGCTGTGTAAGTGATATAACAAAATCTAGCATGCCATAAATTCATGTTCTCCTAGTAGACCTAGCATCATTAGCATGACTAATTCTTAATAACACAAACATTCCACTTCTGTTTTCACCTTGAAGTAGGCAATGCTTCTCATCAGGTGAGAGGATCTCAGATGAATCTTTCTTAAAAACAAATTTATAACCATTTGACAAGAATGTAGATATAGAGAGAAAATTCTTCTTCATGCTTGGAACATAAAGAGCATTGGAAATTCTGAAGTCTCGTACTACTCTAGACTTAAGGTTCACTTCTCCAACACCTACAACATCCAAACCATGACTATTTACAATGGTCAATATTTTACTTGGAAGTGTTAGAAAAGGAAGAAAATACCTTTCTACAACCTGTCATATGCTTAGTAGCTCTAGAATGAAAAATCCAAGGATTATCAAAGATTGCATTTAATGCTAATTGATCAAAAGCTGCCTCTTCAATAGTAACACATGCATATGAATCTACCTTTGAAGATTTAGGTTTTGGATAATCTTCAACACTGATGGTTTCTTCCTCTCATTGAAAATCCTTGTTTTGCATTCTGCTATGTAATGAACTGGTTTCTTATAGTAATGGCGTACTCCTTGTTGGAGTTAGACGTCTGCGGAAGCACGCGAACAACACAAGGAAGAAGAAGAAGCTTGGAGCACAACACACAATACTGAATGTATTACTAGAGAATGTACAAAGATAAGTAGCCCATTAGGGCAATAGGCATATATACAAGCCGGGGGAAAAAAACCTCCTAAAGAGGGAAAAAAGTGCCTCGGCGGTCCTAGTGTGTTCACACACATCACTACCTAGATATATCAACAAATCCCCCCTGGGAGTGATGCGGTGAACAAGGAGCTGGCACTCATGTATAAGGAAGTGCCAAGCTATGTGGAAATCACTCCACAAAAGGAAGTAAGCCCAAAGCTTTGCGGAAAGCTTCAAACTTTTCCCTAGGCAGAGCCTTCGTGAAAAGGTTTGCAATGTTCTCCTGCGTGGGCACATATGCCAAGCTGATCTCCCCAGCAGAGAACCTCTCCCTGACACAGTGATAATGCACCTCAATGTGCTTAGTGCGAGCATGGAACACAGGGTTCCTCGCAACTGCCAATGCGCTCTGACTGTCAGTGAAGATGGTGGTGGCAGAAGACTGGCCAACACCCAAATCAGCCATAAGGCGTCTGAGCCACACACACTCAACAATCGCTATGAAAGATGCCCTATACTCATCCTCACAACTGGAAGTGGCCATAGTAGGCTGCTTCTTGCTCAACCAAGATATACATGAGCCACCAAGCATGAAGCAAAAACCACTGGTGGACACACGAGTGTCATAGCAACCAGCCCAATCAGAGTCAGAAAAAGCATGCAAATCTGGTGGTAGTGATCCTCCCTTGGGATAAAACAACCCAAGTAGCCGAGTACTGCTCAAGTAGCGAAAGATGCGCTTAACCGCCTTCCAATGCGTGACTCCTGGGCAATGCATAAACCTGCTCATCTGCGAGACAGCAAACTGAATGTCTGGCCGAGTAATGCATAAGTAAAACAAGCATCCAACAGCCTGCTGATAGAGAACAACATCAAATGCATCTCCAGCATCATGAAGACTCAATCGTAAACCTGTCTCCATAGGAGTGACAATAGGCTTACAGTCTTCAAGGCCAAAACGCTGCAATAATGTGTGAATATATTTCATTTGACACAAAGCCATTCCACCATCAACTTGCATAAACTGAATGCCCAAATAGTGATGCAAATGCCCTAAATCAGACATCTCAAATGAGGCATGCAAATCAGCCTTGAAATCAGCAATATGCTTCTCAATAGGACCAGTGAGCAGCATGTCATCAACATAGACAACAATGATCAGAAGCACATCATGAGCACGCTTAACATATAAGGTGCTTTCAGTTGGACTGTTCACAAAACCATGTGCAACCAGATAGGCATGTATCTTCTCATACCAAGCACGTGGTGCTTGCTTTAAACCATATAATGCCTTCTTTAACCTGCACACCTGGTTTTCATGCCCTTTCTGCACAAAGCCTCGGGGCTGAAAAACATACACTTCTTCATGCAAGTCACCATTCAGAAATGTTGTTTTAATGTCCAACTGATGTACATTCCAACCATGATGGGCTGCAAGTGCACAAATGCTCCGAACAGTAGTCATACGGCATGTAGGTGCAAAGGTCTCATCAAAATCAATGCCTCTTTCCTGTGCATAACCCTTTGCAACAAGCCTAGCCTTATACCTGTCAACTGTACCATCAGCTTTACGCTTCAGCTTGTATACCCACTTAGTGCCAATGGCCTTCTTGCCAGGAGGCAAGTCACATAAAGACCATGTACCATTCTTCATTATAGCATCATATTCAGATTGCATGGCAGCCATCCAATTTTCTGAATTCTGTGCTTCATCAAAAGAAACAGGCTCATTCTCATCACAGAGACTAGACGCAGCCATAACATAGCAATCTGATGCAAAGGAGGTACTATGAGATCCTGAACGAGTACGATATGACAAAGGTGCATCTAATTTGCTGTCACGCAAAGTCTGCACCAGCCATTTTGGCATAGTTTTTGCCTGCTCAATATCATCTCTCTCATCAACAAGTGCATCATGTAAATCTGCATCAGAAATAGAATGATCTGCATCATCATATGAAACCTGCAAAGGCTGAGAAGTTTCCTGAACTGAACCATCTTTTGGAAAGGAGGAACGCTGCATTTTTCCCAAAATACAGCCTTCACATACATGTTTTCCAGGTGCCTCAAGCTTGGGCAAAGAAGACACCATATCAGATTTCTGCAGGCGTAGCAAACTAGCAAAATTCAGATGACCAAAGCGTGCATGCCAAAGCTTTGCATCTGACATAGCCTGAGAATCATGAACTGCACATGCCGAATCATTCACATATCTTTCATAGTCTATGAGCTTATACAGCCCACGACATAAAATTCCAGAAGCAATAATAACATCTCCATTTGACAGATCATGAACTGTACATCTGTCATCAACAAGTTTCATAACCAAGCGAATCTTGGCTAATGCAGAAACTGATAACAAATTCTTCTTGATCCCTGGCACAAATAAAGCATCTGACAAGGTGAAAGAACTACCATCAGCAGTAGTCAGAATGATCTTACCAACTCCCATAACAGGATAAGAGGAGTTGTTGGCGCATGTGTTAGTATTCCCTGTAGGGGCAGGCTCGAGTTAGATTAGCAGACTCTGTTTTTTGTGTAGAGGCTTCTGCAACAACCATTCTAGCCTCCTTTTTCTTTGCCTCTTTTGCAACCAGTTTTGGACAGTTCTTTATGATATGATCATTCCCTTTACAGTACTTGCAAAACAATTTCTGCTTTTCTGATTTCTTCTCATCTCTATCCTAGTTCTTCGAATGTGTAGCATTTGCAGATTTCTGCTTACTAGTAGAAGAGCTCCATTTTCCTTTGCCCTTCTGACTAGCCAGGAAAGCTTGATCTGCAACACGCATAATGGACCTGTTCTGCCTGGACTGATCTTCCTGCAACAGATAGAGACTAACTCCTCAAATGATAAGGCATTCGGATTGCCTTTCATCATCGACCGAAGAGTAGTAGCAAAACTCTGATATGAATCAGGAAGACCATTCAGAACGGTATGCAGAAGTGAGCTATCTGGTATAACCTCATCAACAGAAATCAATTGTTCCTTCAAATCTTTGATCTTCGTTAGGAAACTGTCCATAGAATCACCTTCATTCATGTGCTCACTCTCCAACTGTTTTTGGAGGTAAGCAACACGAGCCTCATTCCTAGCTTGGTACAATGTGGTAAGTGTATCCCAAGCATCCCTAACTGTTCTGCAAGAGCAAATATGAGGAATAATGGCACGTTTGACAGACAAAGCTATCAATGCATGTGTCTGGGCATCTCTGCCATCCCAACGAATCTGTTGTGCAGTAGGTGCATCAAAAACAGTAGCACGAACAGGAATCTGCACAATATCATCTTCGACACCATCTTCATCAGCTCCAGCACCTGTATTTGTAGTACCTGTCGTTACAAGTGTAATAGGACATCTTTCAACACCCTGCACAATGTTCCACAATCCTTTTGCAACCAAAACATGTCGCATCATATAAGCCCATAATGGGTAGTTGGTACCATCCAACTTATCCTCAACAGCCAACATACGGAATACATCACTGCTTTCAGCCATGGCCGGTGACTAAAATACCTTGATGCAAAAAATTGACTGTATCTCAAAAAGTTGAACAGAATTACCCAGACGAGTTCTGCTAGACCTGTAGCAAACTTCGAGACGCTTAAACTGGCAAACAGAAACTAGTATATATCTTTGGCACAAAAAGAGGAAATAGCCTGCACAAGCGCTGCGATAGTGCGTTCGGAGGCCGAAACGAGCTCAGATCGCGATTTCGGCACCACAAAGCAAAGTTGTTTTGATCTCGCAAACACGTTGAGTATGCTCACCAAAATTCGTGCCATTCTGAGACTGCAAACAGAGGAGTGTCGATGGCGCCCTAGATGAAGCAACGACCTGCTCTGATACCAATTGTTGGAGTTAGACGTCTGCGGAAGCACGCGAACAGCACAAGGAAGAAGAAGAAGCTTGGAGCACAACACACAATACTGAATGTATTACTAGAGAATGTACAAAGATAAGTAGCCCATTAGGGCAATAGGCGTATATACAAGCCGGGGGAAAAAAACCTCCTAAAGAGGGAAAAAAGTGCCCCTGCGGTCCTAGTGTGTTCACACACATCACTACCTAGATATATCAACACTCCTTTCTTTGAATGAGATGTAGTTTAAGACTTGTCTTTGCTTGTAGAGGAAGCATTAAGAGAAGGACTGGAAGACTTAGGATTAGAATAATTATTTTCCTTCTTGGATTGCTGACTCTTCTTCTCCTTCTTCTTCTTTCCCTTTGATGATGATAACATGGTTTCATGATTCTCTTCCATACCCTTTTGTTGATCTTCATCTTGAAGTAAAAAGAATTATGTACCTTCAAATTAAAGTTCTCTATCTCTTGTAGAGAGAGATGAAGAAGTAACAAAAGCATGATATGTAGATGCAAGCCAGTTTAGAAGTGTGTTTACCATCTCTTCATCTAAAATGTTGACTCCAACATTGAGTAACTGATCTAGTAAAACTTTGAGCTTCACAATATGTGACTAAACTGATGCACCAAATTTCATCCTTGTGTTTTCTAGTTGTCTCCTTAGATGAGCCTTCCTAGCATGCTTTCTGCTCTCTTAGAGATTCTCTAACTCCAACCAAGCCTGATGAGAGGTTCTGTAGGACCCAATTTGGGCTATAATATGCCCCTTCACTCCCATATAAATACATGAAAGTTCTTGTGCATCCTTGAATCCCATGTGGATTGCTCTTCTGTAGGAAATATGGATGCTTCATGATGAAAGAGTTTCTTCTTCTTCACTAACCTCCTATTGAGGAGAAATAGGAATAGTCAGGCCTTGTAGAAGATGAAGTGGCCATGGGAACCTCTGATTTAGGGAGCGATGGTTGGGATATATTTTTCCATGAGTTTGTAAGAATATTTTCTATATTTTAATTATATATATAGGCATTATTTATTTTTCTAGTTACTTTTTTATTGGATGCAATTTGTAGTTGTTGGTCATCCTATTTTATGTGCAAAGGATCAGGATGGGCATTCTTACTTAGTTTTTTTAATTATTGGATGTATTTTGTAGATGTTGGTTATTGTACCACACATGCAAGGCCTTATTGAGGTGCTAATTGATTTGGAGCACGTGGGATGTCCCATCATATGAGAAAATCTTTCTATTTATTGACATAGACATGGATGATATCACTCAATGGTATATATTTTTTGTTTCTATTTGATATGTTTTTTTTCATGTACATAAAGTGCACTCACACAATTTTATTTAGCTTATCCTCTCACATTTTTCATCATTGGATTCTTAGCCTCACGATAGAAATTTTTTATTTTTGTCTCATTCGCAATAGTTTCTTGAATTTTTACCACATGTGATTTTCTTTATATTGAGAGACATACCATTTTACATGCATCATATGGATGTTATACATTTATATTTATCATTTATACATTATATTTTGTCTTGTATGTTTAGTATCCTCACATTCAAATAAGATTATAATTACTTGTGTTCAGACAAGATTTACGACTATATGTTTGTATATAGGTTTATGATTATGATGTTTACATAGGCTTATGCATAGGTTAATGATTATGATTATTATGTACAAGTTTACATGAATGTTTATGGAATATTTTATGATGTTTATGTATGGGTTTATGTTGATGTTTATGTAAAAATTTGTAATATTTATGTACATGTTTGTGGAGGTTCATGTTGTACAAGTATGTGTAAACACATGCCTACATTAGTGTGCACAAGTTTGTGAACCGATTTTCTCAATTCTTTTTTGACTACAGATTGTTATACTAACAATCTTTAATAAGAGAGCTTTAATTCTTGTATTTTTAATTGAAAAATACAAGAGAACTTTAATTCTTGTATTTTTAATTGAAAAATGGTTATTTTGCTGTATTATTTTCTAAATATCATATGGGCCTAAATTTCAACTATTATTGGCAAAACACAAAAGTAGCTAATGGGCTCTTAGCCTATTATAACGACCTATATTTTGATGTTTTCTGTCAAATACCCATGTGATTTGTGACTCATATTGTGATGGAAATATATATACCATTGTTTCTCTTGAGATATCAAGCTCAACATGTCATGATTGAGGATCAAAGATATCACTTCTACATTTCTTTGACATGTATAGTGGTCAAGCCAATATATATGAGGGATACTTTAGTGAGATTTACTAGATTTATCTATCAATAGTGCACTTGCATATATGTTTCTTGCCAGCTCACTCATTCAAAGACGTTATGATTTTCCTTATGTACTATTTTTTATGTATTACACTAGTTGTATTGTTGTATTAGGTCATTCTCTTTATGAGATAGAAGAAGAAGAAGAAGAAGAAGAAGAAGGAAAAGATCATTATTCCTTGCCTCGATGTGTGTGTGCTCCTTCCTTTATCTGTGAGACTGTGAGAGAGCTCTCTTCCTTATCTCCTTTATCTTGACATGGTATTTGAGCTAGTGGGGTCGTAGAGAGCTCATGGAGAAGGCCAACAATGAAGAGCACATGAGAAGGCATGGAGAATTGGCACTTCACAAATGATGGTAGAGCCATCTTGACCTCCATTTCAAGCTCTCAAGGTAGGGCCCATAAACAACAAGTCACTTTGTAAAACTATGACTCACATGAGAACACTCAAATGTTCCATATCCAAAATTTTAAGTGATTCTCTGTACTATTGATATACGAAAACTATGTTTTTCTCATATCAAGCTGTCATCGCACACTTTGAGAGTGTTCAAGAAAAGGTACTACTTCCAGTGGTTTTGTAGTGTTGTGAATTGCTATAGAAATGGAAAATGATGATGGAATGAGTCAACTTATGCACGATAAGTTTGATAAGAACAACTTTCATGCTTGGAGATTCACAATGATGAATTTCTTGATAGGACAAGGCTATTGGAAGTACATTGAAGGAGAGATAAAAATTCTCTACAATTACAAAAGAGGAATCAAATTGTGGACCAGTTCATAGCATATGAAGAGTGGAATCAAGCAGCATGGAAGGAAATGTATTGGTTGTCTGATAGCATACACGATAGGATGATTGGGCACATACAAGATGCCAAAACTCTAAAAGAATCTTGGAATAGTCTGGTCACATTGTATGAGTTCAATACAAAGGGATGAAAATTGCAACTCAAGAACAAGTTGCATACACTAGAGAAAAAGAAAATGTCAGTAAGTGACCTAAAAATAAAAAAGGATATATGAGTCACTTGCATCCATTGACATCAATGCAGATGATGATGATGATGATAAGTTGGAAGTGTGCCTTTGTGGTTTAGGAGCTGCATATAAGTAGTTTTGAACTTCCATTCAAACTAGGGAAAATATTCTAAATTTTTTTTAGCTAGTGTCCATGTTGATAATTGAAGAAAAGAATCTTGGTGAGGACTCAAACTCCCAAGGAAAACCTAGTTTTGAGTAGGCACTCTAATCTGACATAGGAAGAGGTAGAGGTAGAGGCTTTGAAAGTGGAAGAGGAAATAGTAACCAAGACCAAGGTCAACAACAGAATCATGTAAGAGGTAGAGGAAAATATTGAGGTAGGGGGAGCCAAACAGGCTATAAAAATTTCCAAAGAAATGATTCAGGTAATGACAGTAAAGGATCCTAAAATTGTGGTAAACCTAGTCACTTTGAACGTGATTGTACGTTGAAGAATCAAAATAACAAAAGGTAACAAAAAAACTATTCATCAGCAAGTGCAGATGATTCAGAGAAGTTGTTCATGATCCAACATCACATGATGAATACAATATCTATTGATTGTTCAAAATCGAATGGTAATGTTTGATATGTTGATTTGGGTGCTTCAAATCACATGACCAACCATGTAGAATGGTTTAGTAGTTTACAAAAATTACAAGTTCTTGGATTTTTTGAAACACGTGATGATACATTAGATCCGATCGAGAATACATGAAACATAGCACTATAAGTGGAGGATGGGAAGGTAAACCATCTTGCCAATGAACTGCATGTTCCAAATATTTTAAAGAATCTAGTCTATTGGACAAATGTTTGAACATGGATTACAAGTCGGGATCTATGATGATGGTTTATATATAGAGGAGTACAAAAGAATGGACGATTGATCACCAAAGGAAACAAAGTGGAAAGGATATTCACGTTAAATGTGAAAATTCATTAGATCAATGTAGCCATGTTTGCAAAAGGTGTAGGTGTTATTGTTGACATAAAGATTTGGCACATGCAAATTTGTAGAGGTTGAAGTCCATGCAGCCAAAGGATCTTGTTGATGGACTGCCAAACTTCAAGGTTGTAGAGATGTAGAAGGTATGTGAAGCATGTCCATTTGGGAAACAATCAAGGGCATCATTTCCACATGACAAGCATGTTAGTGAGAATGTGCTATAAGTAGTACATTTAGATGCTTGGGATCCTACAAAGACCACATCTATGGGAGGCCACAAGTTTTATGTCACTTTCATTGATGAACATACATGAAAAGTATGGGTATATTTCATTAAAGGGAAGAGTGAGTTGTTTACTCACTTCCAAAATTTTAAGGCTATGGTGGAAAAGCAAATAGAAAATTATATTTAGACATTAACATATGATGGAGGAGGTAAATACATGTCAAATTATTTTAGTAGCTTTCTAAAAAGTCATGGAATTCGATGACACTTTTCATGCAAGTACACACCACAGTAGAGTGGCATTGTTGAATGAAAAAATAGACATAGTGAATAAAAGGCAAGTGCCTTGATGGGCGAGAAAAATATGCCTCATTGTTATTGGGCAAAAGCTATGCATACTACTATATACATCATGAATAGAACTTTGATTGTTGTTGTACATCAAGTTACACCTGAAGAGAAGTTTACAAGTAAAAAGCCAAATTTATCACATATGAAAGTATTCAGATGTATTGCATATGTACATGTTCCAAGTGAGTTGAGGAGAAAGCTTGATCCGAAAGCAAAAAAAATGTATCTTCACTTGGTACTCCCTTGAGCAAAAGGGATGTAAATTCTACAACACACTCACAGGATAGATGAAGGTAAGCAGAGATGTGGTGTTTAATGAAATGTCAAGCTCCTATTCAGATGCCAAAGAAGGATAATCTTGACTCAAATGACAAAGGAAATATTGAAAAATCAAGTACAAAATCTCAAGTTCTGAGTGGACCTTCTGTGTCACCAAGAAAAGTTCCAAATCAAACCCATGAAGCGAAAGATTGCATGAAAATTTCAATTTAGCGAATTCATCGACTATGCGCGAGAAAGCTATAAAAAGGTTTTTGTTGGTAATAAAGCATTGATGGAGAATCAAAAAATTCACAAAAGAGCCTTGAGGAACTTGGACTCCCCTTAGTGAAGACTCCAGGAGTAAGAAAGGCATATGCAGATGATATAACAAGAAGAAGTGACCTAGGACCAAGAAGAATTGGGAGGATGTGGAATTTATTGCAATGATAGCTACATGGCTCTTCATTGTGCTTACATGACAAAGGTAATACAAGGTGTTGAACCCTCCTATATTGAAAATGCAATTGGAAATGCAAATTGGGAGAAAGCTATGAATGAGGAGATGGTTGCACTTTATGGAAATGAAACATGGAAGTTTGTTCCATTGCCATAAGGAAAGAAACTCATAGGTTGCAAGTGGATTTACAAATTGAGGCACAACATTGATGGTAGCATAAGTATAAAGCATGATTGGTCGAAAAAGAATATGCACATACATATCGTATTGATTTTGAACAAATAATCAACCATGAAGCTAAAATGGCTACTATCAGAGCACTTGTTGGATTGGCTACAAAAGAAAGGATAGATTTTGCATCAGATGGATGTTAAAAATTCTTTCTTGCATGGTGAGCTATAGGAAGACGTATACATGGACATGTTAGGTTTGCAGGTCACAAAAGGCTTTGTATGGGCTTAAACAAGCCCATCGTGCTTGGCTTGCAAGGATTGTAGATTATTTAACCACCAGTGGATATTTTGTGTGATGAAGATCACCGATTATATGCAAGGAAGGGTGATCATGGCATGATGAATGTGGCTATTTATGTTGATGACTTTATTGTAGTTGGTGATAATGAAGAAAGCATTAAACATGTGAAGCAACTCCTTATGTGGGAATTTGATATGAAAGTGTGCTATGCTACTTGTTGGGCATTCAATTTATACATACAAAAATAGGTATATGGATGATGCAAAGGCAATATGCTTGAATATGCTATAAACCTATGATATGGTTGACTATAAGCCAATTTCTATGCCATTAGATCAAAATTTGAAGTTGAATAGTACATCAGGTGAAGCATTGGAAAATGCTACTATGTACAAGAAAATTATGGGAAGTTTGATATATCTCGTAATTACAAGACCTGATCTAAGCTACAATGTAGGACTTCAAAGTCAATTTGTGCAAGTTTTGCAAAAAAACGTTTAGATGCTCTAAGATGCACTCTATGATATGTGAGCACCAGTTTGTATTATGCATTTTTTTATGAAGCTCATGTTGAATTGCAGGTTCATGGAAACATCGATGCATATTGGGCTGGTAGTATTCTAGATAGAAGATCTACTAGTAGCTTTCTATTCTCACTTGGGAGTGAGACTCTTACATGGTGAACTAAGAAGCAAACCACTATTGCTTTGTTGAGTATAGAGGTTGAGTATATAAGTGTGTTGGAACTGTGAAGTTATGAAGGACCCATGAAGCTATGAAGGCTATGGAGTACTTGGAGGCCTCCCTTGAAGCTAAGGATACTTGGAGGCTCAAAGCCTTGTGTGGAAGTCTCTCAAATTTCCCACTTTTTCCTTGTGTATACAAGTTCTTCATAGGAATTCTCCCTTATTTCCTTTTTTGAGAAAACCCATAAAAACTCAACTTTATCCTTCTTTTTTGTAAAAGGCTTCTTTTTGAGTCTTTCCTTATTTTAGAAATAAGAGCTCTCTTTTGGATACGTGCAAGAGCTCTCTCTCTCTAAGAAGATTCCTTTTTTTATTTTCCCAACTACCTATCATTTTTAGAATATCTTAGTTAATGAAGCATGTGGCCACTTGTACTCAACGAATCTCTCCTCCTCTCTTATATAAGGAGGGGCTCATTTTGTAAAAGGGAGGTCCCTTGGCCATGGCCTTGGCCTCCATGCTAATGGAAAGAAGGTTCATTTGGCTTCCACATTTCTCCTTGTGTGCTAGGCATTGATCCATGTGTGTGGATTTGGCACTTGGGGTTGTCTTGTGTGTGAGCATTGCCCTCCCTTGCTCCTTTTGACGTTGGCCATGGTGCCATTGTTCGTGGACGTGGGTGTGTGTGCGTTGCTTACACTTCTTGCAACTCCTCTTGGAAGAGCCTCTCACTTCCATGTGAGGCGGTTTGGGTTGGTTACTCCCCCATACTTCAACAAAATTTGGCGCCGTTGCCGGGGATGATCGACCTTCAACCGTTAGGTTTTTTCAAGCCTCTCATTCCTACACTTGATGGATGCACCTCATGCTTGGATTGAGTTGTGAGTCCATGTGGCCTTCAGTTGACCAAGGGTACCTCTCGTTTGTTAATGTTTTGAGTAGATTAGTTCATTTCTTTGTTTATTGCATAAAAACATCCTCTAATCCCCCTTCTCTCTCATTCTCTCACGCGCACAGATGCATCACCTTCTATTTTTGCCATTTTTCATTTTTAATGGTGGTGTTGAAATGTTGGATGGGTAGTACGTCGCTTTCTAACCCCTTCCCTCATTTAATTTCAAAAAAAAAGAAGAAAAAACCATTGAAACCCCACACGCTTATGCATTACTCACATGGGTTCATTCCCTCTCTCTCGAATATTGTGAAAAAGGCGCCAGGGTGACCTACGTGAATTTAGTGAGGAGTTAATGCTCCATGCCATGATGCAGGTTGTGCCAATGGTTGATGGAGGGGAGATGCATTGATGCAGCCTCCCTCTCACATCGTGTACATTCTGACAAAATCCCTCTGAATTTGGGTGGGTGAGAGCTTCTCTCTCTATACCCATTAACCGCCTTGATAATCAATGCTTGGGGAGTCTGCACTAGGGACTCGAGGAGGGAAAGGTTAATCCTCTTCCCTCTCTCCCCCTTTGTTTCATCGGGATACAAATCGCTGCCGACTTTTCTCAACCATCAACTTCCATAGCTCTACACAGGCGGAGTTTGGCAGAGTCGGGTGCCTTGGTTATCCCTCGTCTTTTAGCTTTGCAATTTCTGGTGTCCTCTTGCTCCCCTGCGCATCTGCTCCATGGCCGCAAGGGTTGGAGCTCAATCAGAGATAACTTCTTCAAGCTTTGCGAGCTCGCCCACTCGGTTACCTGCACTGTGGCGTGAGTTTGTTCCCCTCAGTAGGGTTGAGACATCTCATGCTACCCATTGGCTTCAAGCCAACTATGCATAGGGGAAGCGATCCCCTCGTCCTTCTTTGCTGTAGGCTTGGCTTAATCTCTCTTTTGACCCCGAACGGCATTCCGGTTGAGTGGGTGCTCTCTCTATTCAAGTTTTCCGCTATGCTCCATCATGGTTGAAACAGTATTACCTGCTCACCTCAGCCATATTTTGAAGCTTCATGCTCACCATTGTATCTAATGTGGATGGTTTCTAATTACTCCATTTTCATATGCATGGGGTTGATCTACTCTTCCCAAGCCCTCATATGC
Source organism: Ceratopteris richardii (assembly GCA_020310875.1). Classification (NCBI taxonomy): domain Eukaryota; kingdom Viridiplantae; phylum Streptophyta; class Polypodiopsida; order Polypodiales; family Pteridaceae; genus Ceratopteris; species Ceratopteris richardii. The sequence continues at coordinate 18,831,478 of CM035433.1, forward strand.
TTTCTCTTTGTCTCTCTCAGGTTGAGGGTTGCACTGTGTCGAGTAAAAATATCAAAATTGTGCACTGAAGTTTTCTTCTCTTTATTATGAAATTTTCTCTACATTAATAGTTTTCATGTGTCTGTATGGCTAGTTGTCGTGAGGCGGATAATTTCTTCATAGTCATGTGTTATTTTCAAGGTTGCTATGGTTTGAAACATTGTCGATTTCCTTGAAAGCACAGTGCTGTTGTTTTTTCTTCTCCATTGTGTATACCCGTGCATTCACAAAAGGGGGGGATTGCCATTGACCTTAGCAGAAGTGTGGGTAGTAATCATCCATTGAGGAGCTCAAAAAGCTTAAATACAGGTTCATTGTGCTTGGAAAATGTAATATGAATGACTCTTCTACTCTATTGCTCAACTCATGTATGCAAATGTTGAATTTTTTTCATGTGCATTGGGCTATCACATATGTGTTAGGAGTTGTCTTTCAAGTTTAAAGGTCATGGATTCTTTAGTGCAATTCAGTTGGTGGACTTGTTTTGCGATTACCCCCCAAGGGAAATGCTGTTCAACCAACTACTAATTGCGGGCCAACGCATTGTATGTGCTTGAAATCTATCTGGAATAAACTAGAATGATGAAACTTCCTTGGTCTATTCATGATCATTGGTTTGTAACAGATCTGATTGGTATGGAAATTCTCACTTGAAACAGTAACTTTTTAAATGATAAGCAAACTTAGCCAAGAGGTTATCTTAATTTGGGGCTCGAACTTCGGATGATTGGAGCATGCTTATCATGATTAGTTCTTCTCATGTAGTGCGCATCTCCGATTTGTATGTTGCATTGAAGTTTGGTTGTCTTTTGTCATATATGTATAACAGGTTTGAAGAAATCATGGTTCTTGGAAGTTTTGTGGTTGGCGTTGAGTGATTGCCCCCTCGAGAGATTATGTCCACATTCCCCATTACTGGGAGTTTGATGGATTTGATAGTAAACTCCCTACGGCCTTCATGTTTTCCCTCTGACTCCCTTTAATTAGGCACGGCACACTATTACCGTATAGATTTGGATATGCATGGTTACATCCATCCTCCATTGAGACCTTTCCGAAGCAAGGGCTACTCCATTGCAGCATTTCGATCTAAGTCTCTTGATTTAGAACTTTGAAGTGGCACACTTAGGACTTTGGTTGTGCAAACCCTATCGAGTTTTGCATTCCTTCATATTTAATGAAGGGCATGGAATTACAGTTGCCACCACATGGGATTTACTAAGGGGGAGACCTTCTATGTGTTTCGTGAGTTGGGTTCTAATATTTCCTATTTATCCCTATGTTAAGCTTATGTGACAATGTGCATTGTTTGATTTCCTTTTTACCGTATGAGCGCATTATGAATTTGAATGATGCAGAAATTCATGGTTTATTATTAACATGGAGGTTGAGCTCTTTTATTGCAAAAAACGAAGTTCGGATTACTTTGGTTGGGGATTCTTGTGACTGCTCCCTTGGGGATAGCATCCAAGCTTCACCCCCACAATCAGGAGCCAGTTTTACAAATGGGAATTTTGGATGAAGCTCCATCTGTATGAGTTGGACTTTACGCACTGATGACTTGATGCGAGAGGGTGAAAGGAAGTTTATTTTGACGTTGGATAAATATCTGCATTTTTTGAATACGTGAGGAATGATAAAGGTGGGAGCTCTTTGGAAGCACATACCACCCTCCCTTAAGGTTGTGGATTCTTGGTTTTATGACTACCATGCCTAGCGGGATTTCGCTATGCCTCGCCACAACAAAGAAGTTTTCGTCTATTCCCTTTCATCCTGCAAAACTGTGAACTACTGGATTGAATGGATATGTATTGTTTACAAAAGTCAAAATGCTCACTTTTTTGCTTCTTCATAAATTCTTTGTGCATGTTATTTTTTGAAATCCATGATTGTCTGAACATACAGATTGTGTATTTATTGCAAAGTATTTTATGTCAGTAACAGAACATGGGAATAATCTGGTGAGTTTCTATAGCCTGATGATGGTAAGAATACCAACACTACACATATATTATCATGTAATTTTGGAAAATGATAGTCTATGTTTTTCTCCATCACTTGCACATCACATTTTGTGTACCATTTTTGCGCATGAATATTCAATCATTTTGAAGTACACAACTTCCTCGTATCGTGCAACTTACTCCATGCATGTGTGATACCCATGTTTCATAATGCAACATGCACACATGCACTTGTTTCATAGCCCATTAGGCATGAACATATGATTGTGGCAAGGTTAAGATGCAAGAGATTTGGAGAGCGATAAAGTTATTTCTGTAATGGTCTTGGTGAAGCTAATTTTTTTTGGATTGCAGGGCATGATCTTCATTTTTGAATGATTTTAGGATTGTGTCCAAATCTAACATACATGCTAGAGATGGTAGACACATCATGGGAGGACAGAATGATGAGGACCTATATCTAGTAGAACACAATCCTGTAGGACTTGATCATACTTGGGCTGGAAACTAAACTTGGAATACATGTTTATTGACTGCATTTTTTCAAATACAGTCTACTTGCTTTTGTATGTGTGAATTTCAGGTTTTGGGGCTCCTAGTGAAGGCGGTGACTGCCCCCCAAGGGGATGATTTCGCTCAGCACCAAAGACCTGCAGATTTGAAGATTTGAAGACTTGGAGACTTGAAGACCTTGAAGATTCAACATGACCTCGATCAGCTACGTTTGTCCTCTTTTTTCTCAGCTTTGTCGAGGACGACAAAGACTAGGTGGGGGAGGGTGTTGGAACTGTGAAGTTATGAAGGACCCATGAAGCTATGAAGGCTATGGAGTACTTGGAGGCCTCCCTTGAAGCTAAGGATACTTGGAGGCTCAAAGCCTTGTGTGGAAGTCTCTCAAATTTCCCACTTTTTCCTTGTGTATACAAGTTCTTCATAGGAATTCTCCCTTATTTCCTTTTTTGAGAAAACCCATAAAAACTCAACTTTATCCTTCTTTTTTGTAAAAGGCTTCTTTTTGAGTCTTTCCTTATTTTAGAAATAAGAGCTCTCTTTTGGATACGTGCAAGAGCTCTCTCTCTCTAAGAAGATTCCTTTTTTTATTTTCCCAACTACCTATCATTTTTAGAATATCTTAGTTAATGAAGCATGTGGCCACTTGTACTCAACGAATCTCTCCTCCTCTCTTATATAAGGAGGGGCTCATTTTGTAAAAGGGAGGTCCCTTGGCCATGGCCTTGGCCTCCATGCTAATGGAAAGAAGGTTCATTTGGCTTCCACATTTCTCCTTGTGTGCTAGGCATTGATCCATGTGTGTGGATTTGGCACTTGGGGTTGTCTTGTGTGTGAGCATTGCCCTCCCTTGCTCCTTTTGACGTTGGCCATGGTGCCATTGTTCGTGGACGTGGGTGTGTGTGCGTTGCTTACACTTCTTGCAACTCCTCTTGGAAGAGCCTCTCACTTCCATGTGAGGCGGTTTGGGTTGGTTACTCCCCCATACTTCAACAAAATTTGGCGCCGTTGCCGGGGAAGTTATGAAGGACCCATGAAGTTATGAAGGACCCATGAAGCTATGAAGGCTATGGAGTACTTGGAGGCCTCCCTTGAAGCTAAGGATACTTGGAGGCTCAAAGCCTTGTGTGGAAGTCTCTCAAATTTCCCACTTTTTCCTTGTGTATACAAGTTCTTCATAGGAATTCTCCCTTATTTCCTTTTTTGAGAAAACCCATAAAAACTCAACTTTATCCTTCTTTTTTGTAAAAGGCTTCTTTTTGAGTCTTTCCTTATTTTAGAAATAAGAGCTCTCTTTTGGATACGTGCAAGAGCTCTCTCTCTCTAAGAAGATTCCTTTTTTTATTTTCCCAACTACCTATCATTTTTAGAATATCTTAGTTAATGAAGCATGTGGCCACTTGTACTCAACGAATCTCTCCTCCTCTCTTATATAAGGAGGGGCTCATTTTGTAAAAGGGAGGTCCCTTGGCCATGGCCTTGGCCTCCATGCTAATGGAAAGAAGGTTCATTTGGCTTCCACATTTCTCCTTGTGTGCTAGGCATTGATCCATGTGTGTGGATTTGGCACTTGGGGTTGTCTTGTGTGTGAGCATTGCCCTCCCTTGCTCCTTTTGACGTTGGCCATGGTGCCATTGTTCGTGGACGTGGGTGTGTGTGCGTTGCTTACACTTCTTGCAACTCCTCTTGGAAGAGCCTCTCACTTCCATGTGAGGCGGTTTGGGTTGGTTACTCCCCCATACTTCAACAAAGTGTTATAATGGTAGCATGTAAAGCATCATGGCTAGAGATGCTACTTGCAGATTTAGGTGAGGAAGTGCAAAAGCCTATCATCATTTATTCTAATAATCTTATCAACATCTAGTTAGCATGAAATCTTATTTTTTGTGATAAAACAAAAGCATATCAATGTACATTATCACTTTCTCAGAGAAAAGGTATTAGCAAGTGATATTGATCTTATTTATGTGAGGACGGATGAGCAAGTTGCTTATATTTTCACTAAAGCACTTAGAGTAGAGAAGCTGAAGAAGTTTTGGAAGATAATTGGATTACAAGACATGATGTTGAGATTGAGAGGGAGTGTTGAGATATCAAGCTCAACATGTGATGGTCGAGGATGAAACATATCAATTTTTCATTTCTCTAACATGTATAGTGGTCATGTCCATATATATTAGGGATACTTTAGTGAACTTTACTAGACTTTTCTACCAAGAGTGATGGCATGTCTATTTCTTGCCAGCTCACTCATTTTCAGACATTAGGATTTTCCTTATGTACTATTCTTTGCACCTTATATGTTAAGCATACAAATGATGTGCTTCTGATCATTGTTGTCTATGTTGATGACATGTTACTCACTAGTCCTAATGAGAAGCATACTGGTGATTTTAAGGTTGATTTTCATGCCTCTTTTGGGATTTCATATTTGCATTTGCATCATTATTTGGGCATTCAATTCATGCAAGTTGATGGAGGAATAGCTTTGTCTAAAAAAAGAAGTATTGACACATTTTTGTAGTGCTTTGGCCTTGAATATTGCAAACCTATTGGACTTCCTATGGAAACAAGTTTACGGTTGAAACTTCATGATGTTTGAGATGCATTTGATGGTGTTCTCTATCAGCAATTTTTTGGATGCTTCATTTACTTATGCATAGCTCAACGTGATATTCAGTTTGTTGTCTCTAAGATGAGCATGTTTATGCATTACCAAGGTGTCAAGCATTGGCAGGCGGTTAAGCGCATCTTTCGCTACTTGGATGGTACCCGACTACTTTGATTTTTTTATCCCAATGGGGATCACTATCGATAGGTTCAAATGCTTTTTCTAACTCTGACTGGGTTGGTTTCTGTGGCACTCATGTGTCCACTAGTGATTTTTGCTTCATGCTTGGTAGCTCATGTATATCTTGGTTGAGCAAGAAGCAACCTACTATGGGCACTTTTATTTGTGAGGATGAGTATAGGGTAGCTTTCAAAATGACTATTGAGTGTGTGTGGATTAGATGCCTATTAGCTAATTTGGGTGTCAGTGAGTCATTTTCCACCACCATCTTCATCGGCATTTAGAGCACATTGGAAGTTGTGAGGAACCCTATGCTCCATGCTCACACATAGCACATTGAGGTGCATTATCATTATGTCAGTGAAAGGTTCTTTGTTGAAGAGATCGGTTTGGCATATGTTCCCATAGAGGATAACATTGCACATCTTTTCACAAAGGCTCTGCCTCAAGAGAAGTTTGAAGATTTCCAAAAAGCTTTGGGCTTACTTCCTTTTGTGGATTAATCTCTTTCCACATAGCTTGACACTTCTTTATACATGAGTGCCAACTCCTTGTTCAATGCCTCACTCCCAGGGTGGATTTGTTGATATATTTCAGTAGTGATGTGTGTGAACACCCTTAAGACTTGTCAGGGCACTTTTTCCCTCTTTAGGAGATTTTTTTCCCCCAGCTTGTATATACACCTATAACCCTAGCAGGCGACTTATCTTTGTTCATTCACTTTTGTAATACAGTTTGTATTGTGTGTTATGCCCCAAACTTCTTCTTCTTCCTTGTGTTGTTTGCATGCTTCCACAAACCTCAAACTCAAACAAAAAGTACATACACATGTATTCTGAAGTGTGAAAAATACTATGGTGTTGAAGTTGTATCAAACATGTATGTTTTCATGAAGGATGTGAAGCTTTCCAAGCAACTGTTTTGTCTATTTTTCCATTTCTCCCCTCATCACCTTTCCAACAAATACCATGTTACATTCCAAAGGCATATATCTCTGCACAAAGCTCCATTTTGAGAAATGTTTTCCTTGTTCAAAGCTCTCTTTAAAATCTTCATAGATATGTAAGTTACATAGAATTTGGACAAGCTTTGATAGGTTAGAATAGGCCTATAAACTCTCAAAAGAAGATATTCAAACACTATTTGACATCATTCAGAAGTTCTAGATATCTGAATTCACTTTTATGACTTGCTAAAGGTTGATAAGAGTGGAGACTATGCTTTCGAGCTGATTTTATACTATAATAAAGTAATTCTATGATCTAAGGATCCAACCGGCTCAGACGGATCTAAAATCAGACACCATTTGATCACCCACCTGTATGACCAAAGATCTCGAGTCTAGACTTACTAGAAGGTCATTTACTCTTGTAACCAAGTGATCCACTTAGCCTAGTGGTTAAGTTTCAAGGGTGTGAAGGAGGAGGTCTTGGATTCAACCCCCATGGGGTACATGGGGAGAGTATTTTGCCCAAAGATCTCTAGAACCTTCTAGAAGCATCCACTCCAGTTAACTCTGGTTAACTGGGACACTTGGCGCACATGTAGTTACATGGCTGACACTTGGATGATTAGAATTCACCTACCCAAGAAGGCAATCCCTTGGAAAGAGCTATATATAGAGGCATTTGGTTGGGAGGAGAGTTATCTCTCTAGCAGGTGGTCGTCATAGATAAATAATGCTCAAGTTTATGCACATTAACAATTATATCTTTTTAAATATAGCTAGCAAGTAGAATGTTTGTGCATGAATGATTAGGAACGTGCATTTTCAAGCTCAAGAATTGCTTGATTTAAGTTTGGTGCATGAAAGGAGAATGCCAACACGTGCATGTACTCACATGCATTTGCATGCAAGAACCGGTATTTGCACATGCATGATTGTTTGTTAAGTAGTTGAATACTTATACTTTTATTACCTCTTTTTCTAACTAGACTTAGATAATTAGGAAAAATAGCAAATTAAGTAGTTGCAAGGCTCCGAGTTTCCATGCAACTCAAGTAGCTAGTTTGTTTTTCCCAAACGTGATACTTAGGTATCACAAATTAGGAATCTTGATTAGGAAAAGTAGGCCCTTCGAAAGTCAAGTGTTCAATTTTCTTGCTCATTGGAATGGAAAGAAAATAAGGCTGCTTGAAAATTTTCATGATGACTCTAAGTTTAGGAGAAAACTTAGAGAATCCTAACAACAAGCCTAAATATAGTCATTAGCTTGGATTTGAGAAATCTAAGTTTCCTTTGGAAGTTTTATCTGATTCTATCCGAAGACATGGTAAGAATCAAATAAGATCAAATGGAACTTAAATCAATTGAACTTTCAAGTTCAAAGGATATCTGATATGTTCCAAAAAATTCATGGAATTTTTGAAGTTTTTGATTTCATCCTCACGAGCATTGAGCATCAAAGAAGTGAATAAAATTTAGCATCACTTGAACTTTAGTGTTCAATAGTTGGATGCTAGGTTCCATGACTGCATCTCTAGTCAAGATGCAAAGTTTTCAAAAAGCATGGAAATTTTATTAAGCAATTTTTTTAGGATGAGAAAATTTATGCTTGGTAGGGCTTAAAGAAGAAACCTAAGCTAGATTATTCTTTGGGAATCAAGATATTTCCTAAAGACATATCAAAGTAATCTTTGGGAATTAAGCTACTTCCTAAAGATAAGCCAATAAAGAAAATAGTTTGGTTAACTATTTCAGTGGTTAAAAAGAAATATCTTTTGGACAAGACTAAGATATAAAGCTTTATTGTTTCTCCAAAAGTCAAGACTTCTTTTAAAAAGATTATTTCATAAAGCAAAAGATTCCAAGATGAATCACTAGCTTAGTATTTCTTGATTCATTGGCAAGAATCTAAAGTTCTTGAAAGAAAAAAATCTCCCTAGATGTGAGACTAGAATCAAGAAAAGTTTAAAAGCAAGTAGTTCCCAATGATTCCCAAACCACAGGTATTGGTACTTAAATCCAAGCATTGATATAACCTACAAGTATATCAAAGATTCTTAGCTTTGGAATCTAAGAGGCATCAATGTATGCTTGGACTTAAGTCGAGAGAAAGATCTCTAAAAATCCCATGGGCAAACGAAGACGCTTTTTTTTAGTTTAAGAGATCTTAATAATAAAGATTAAGTCTTTATTCTAGTTTCAAGGTCAACGAAACTTGATCAAGATTGGCCATGATTGTCCAAGAACATACGATTGGAACTACTCTGTAGATTGCCTAATTATTGGCAATAAAATTTCTTTTGGGAAATATTCAATCAAGTTCCATTTATCCAAATGGAAAATTGTGAAAAGAGTAAGTTGTTCCAAGTCTGAACAAAGTGAAGGAATTCCAAGAATGTAGTCTGCAACCATGGAGATGGTACTTAAGTTTGTGGAAGGTAAAACATAATGTTTGCCTATCCATAAAGGGATTTTGGTACAAATCCAGAAAGCATGACCAAATTCTTAGACTTATGCAGTAGAGAGATTCCTATAAAGTCCTAGCTGGGGTAGGTACCTAAAGCATCATAAGGAATCTAAAGACAAGAAGTCAAAAGCTCTTGTCACTAAAAATTGGTTAAGAATAAACCAATTGAACTTGAATGTGTGAAAATTCAAGTACTTGGAATTCAAGTTGGTTTTCATTTGAAAACCCTAGCAAAGGATGGATGTTCCATCAAAAGGTTTTCAAGTTCCCAAAGAAAAGCACAAGATCATGAAACAATCATGTGAAGGAATCAAAACCTAGACAATCTAGTTAGAGGTAATGCCTAAAACTTCAAAATTCTCATAAAGAATTGAAGCTAGATGGTACTTGTGTACCTAAGTTGTGAAGCTTTAGGGACTTGCGTCAATGAGACTAAATCTCAATTGCCTCACAAGTGCGTATAGTGATGGACCGATACATGTTTAATTATCAATCGGAAGAACCACATGAACCAAGTGTATGAAGACGTGTGCACACATGATGGAAGGTGAAGTGGCTGAGCTACAATGCATGTGAAAAGACTTAACTACCTCTCCTACTCACTAATTCACTAAAAATGCCTGCCACGATACCACTTACAATAGTAAGCACAAATTTGAATGTTTCTCCAAGCGTCGAACTCCGAATGTGGCCAATAGTAGGTTCATTTCAAAGCTCTCGACGAGCCACATCTATTCTAGGTATTTTCACTCGAATCTGACAAAGGCTCTTTAAGTTATGTGCAAAATAGTGAATGGCAGAAAACACCAACACTCGCTCTGCAACTCGTAGTGGCTCACTCACACATTACAACAGTCGAAAAATGGTGGGAAAGGATAGCTAACAACCCTACACACACATTCCAAGCATCATACACACACAAAAGATCATAGAGAAGGTGGAAATTAGCAAGAAAGAAGCAAATTCAAATTTTTTCTCTTCTTATTCACAATGGCAAAAAGTCTTTACAAAGAGTCACAAAGTGACTTATATACATGTGCTCTAAAAATGGTCCTTTCACACAAGAGACTGGCACTTTATTGACTAATCTCTAATTTCCTACTATTTTACAAGAATTATGTTACAAGGATTTGGGGCTTATGCATCTAGAGGACTCCTCTAGTGTATTTACATAGTTTCGAGGGAATTTCCTAGAATTTTGAAGAAGAAATTTTATGCCCATTGATTTGAAAATTTTGGGGCTCCTCTTTTGTGCCTCTTTTCTCTGCACAACAAGTAACCGTGGGGACACCAATAGTTCCAAGCTCCACAGTGGCTACTCAAGAGACTGAGGTACGTCCTATTTCTCCCTCCATGCATCATTCACCGATAAGGGAGGAAACAGAAACCCACACTGAAAGACATAATCGGGCTAATGCAGAACTAAGCGGACATGAGCGGGCACTACTGGTGTCCCAACTTACGCAAGATTTTGAAGAACAGGTAATCAAAGTAATGAGAGAAGCAAAGATTGAGAGCAAAAATCTAGAACAGGTTATGAAGCCTTTCAATGTACATTATGGGTTACTCAAAGAAGAAGCACGCCAGTATATCAAGAGGACCACCAATAAAGAACCTGATAATAATTTGTAGTTCAATATGCAGACATTCACCTATATACAAGAGGAATTTGATAAAGTAGATCCTATATGGAGACGCAAGTTTTCAGAAAAAAACCCCATGTTATGGATCCACTCTGAATCGGACCTTATGTACTTCAAATTAATCCATCTTTTTGCCCAGTACCTAGAAGACGCTCCTGGAGCAATTTTGGGAAGCACAGCACCAGGAAAGCTTAAATAACCAATGGCTAAATTATCCACTATTACTGAGCCCACCTCGCAACTACTTACCAATAGAAGAATACATGGTGAAGACTATCGAGTCTTGGATCGCCAGATATGCCACAGTACCGGATTTAGCCATCAAAATGACAAACAGAAGTTTGAGTATGTTACTTACAATAATAAAGGTCTTTCAACACGCTCAGTATACCTTTTTAAACTTCCTCGGAACTAACGAGGGATCAGATGCACTAGTTTTTGATTTATCTACTATACCTAGTCGCTTAATGCTCATGGCCATATACTCCCGACTTATGTTTTTGTCAATTCCATATATGCAGACATTCGAAGAAGCATTCTTTATAGGATTTTTTGAAATGGATTCAGAAATATTTGCAAAAATATCTTCTAACTTAAATGCGCGACTGTTGGCCTACGAATTAAGTTTTTTTGCAGACCATAGATAGGCACCACCAAATGACGGCGTAAAGTCAATTCAATGGAAGGAATTGATGATATGTCAAGCAAATTTGCTAAACCATAGAGAGCAAAAAGTCATCCAAACATACGCATGTCGCCAAAAAAAGCCTGTCGGGGACGATAGAGTTCAGGAGGAGGGACGTGTGGAGGGAGAATCAAGCAAAAAGTGAAGAAGAAGAAAATCAAAGACCAAAATGGCTCAATGAAGAAAAAGCTCATCAAGAAAAGAACAACCCTTTGCCCAAAGCCCCGCAGGGGCATGCATTAGGCGACAACACCAAAGAACCAGATCCCGAAGAGTGGAAACAAAGAACAACATCCAGGACCTTTTAAGAGAAGTTGCACACAGCTTCCTCATCCACCAGGTGCATGCGATAGAAAGAAATGAACAGGCTAAGCAATGCATCAGGTCCCAAAGGATGACAAAGAAGATTTAAGAACAGGACCTTTAAAACATAATACTAACTTAGAAGAGAGCAAAGGCCTGCAAACTAAGGTGTGCAATGAGAAAAAGTAAACAGGCTTCAGGCAATACAACAAGGTTAGATGTGTGAGGACAAAGACATATCAGAAGACCAAAAGTTAAAAAGGTGAGTGTTGAGAAATTGAAGCGGGTGACTAAGAATATCACATTCTTAGCCACCGATGACGTGCGTGGTAGCCCCACTTAATACAACAACCTAGATTTATGATATAAGGAATACAAGGGGCTTATAGAAGCAAATGACTAATTTCGGATTAATTAACAAATTCTCTGACAATCCCTATTGCTTCTTTGACCACTGGTAGTTCTATTTAAGCTTTTAACTTAGTGACGAGTTCATCCTTTGCTTTGATTTCTAAGGTGGCTCGCGTGATTGTGTCCTTGTTCTTCAAAAGTTCCTCTCCAATGGTAGCAAGTTGATTAGTGTCTTCATTGCATTGTACTAGATACTAATTCTCTGCCATCTTCCACTTCCTCCTAAGTTCATTGGTGTCATTCATATATCTTTTTTCCCATTCCGTTATGATGGCTTGCTCCTTTTTCAGCTGATCTTCATACTTTGCTATTTGATCCTCCAATGTTTTTGTGTTGTTTGCGGTCGTTTCATGTGCTGGATGGATTGGTTACATAATATGGCAGTCATAAGCTCTTTATTTCTATTCCTTAAAGTGTCTGCTTCCTCCATATATATTTTGATTTGACTCTCAAGCAGCTTACTTCGTGCATTCATTTTGACCTTCTCGGCTTCACCAGCATTGTACTTTCTTTACATCTCATTAAGTTGATCTCGAAGTTTTTGGTTCTCCATTGTTAACATGGTATTTTTGCATTTTGCTTCTTCGGCCTCTGATTCCTTGGCCGAGAGCGCTTGTTGAGCTTGAATTAATTTTGCAGATAAGCTTTTGCTTATTACCTGGAATTGATTTTTCTCTCTCATGGCCTTATCATAATCCACATTTGCTTCAAGCATTAAGTGTTGAGTATCCATAGCAGTTTGTATCATTTGCTGCACTACATGCTTGAGCTGAGCTACATCCACATTCAGCCATGTTTTGGGGATGCTCGGTTCTTCCCCTGTTCGTACGTCTCTTCCTTGTTCCACATGTATCGTCTTGTTGTGTGGTTGTCTTATCTGAAGATGTACTTCTTGCTCTTGTTCTTCATCTTTATTCTTCCTCGACTTTGTGGTACTGCCTTGAAAAGTGACATCTAGTGGGGAGGGCTCTGCTACTACGCGAATCGGTGTGAAGGGTTCAGGCTCCTTCAGTGGGTCTTCTACTTTTTCTTCCTTGGGTTTCTTGATCGATGCTCCTCCTTCTAAGTGAGTCTCTATGATTTGAATATTTGTTTCTTCATTCATCTTGAGTACATGAATTTCTTCTTTAGGTGATTCCTGCCTTGTGGTGCCTTTGATGGTGTCATCAGGAATCTGATCTATCATTGTACCTTTTACTCCAAAGGCATCGGTGACTTGATTCAATTCCTCCCATTGACCATCATCCTTTGAATCAAGTCACATTTTAATATCCACATTTAGCATAGATGTTTCTTGCTCTTCTAGTGTCTCGGATGATGAACTAGAGTTGGCCAACCCCAACTCTCTATATCGATGAACCTTTGGCAGCCGTTTTCATTGTTCATTGTCTACAATAGTCTGTTGGTAATGATGTCCTTGTACCAGTAGGTTTACTTTACCTTCCATATACTGATGAGTTGCTTCCATTGCCTTTGTTAATTCCTCTTCCATGCTAGGTGGATTGTCTTTGAGCCTTGTTGTTGGAAGTACATGTGTCCTTTTTTAAGCTAGAACGGCTTCTTCTGCGTGCATCATCTCTTGTCGTCTTTTGGTACCTCTCATTCTCGGTCAAGAGATGGTTTCAACTTCTTCCCCTATTTTTAATCCTTTCTTTTTCCTTGGAACCATGGCAATCTTCGCATACTTAGCCATTTCTTCAGATGAGGGCATCTCTTTCAAGTGTTCCCGAATGCCTAGTGCATGATAGATAAGTATTGTTAATGCAATGCTTCCATTCAAGAATTTCTTATGGTTCCACTATTTCTTTGCTTTGAAAAGGCATTTTTGAATATATGGCATCATATTCACTTGGTTCCCTATCTGTTTGATGGCATGAGATAGCATCTCTACTATAATCTTTTGTGGTGCAGTATATCGATGCATATTTGGAAAGCAAAAGTGTGGGTGGATCAATCTAACTTCGTCTTCTATGTCGATACGATTAATGTCCATGAATGTGCATGTTTTAGCACCTCGACTTTCATCTTTCAAAACTGTGTTCCCATCCTTTTCCCACCCGAAGGCTTCCTTTATCAACTCATGGGTAAATTGAATGATTACCCATTCTCCTGCAACATCTAGAACTCTGGTTTCAGGTACTAACGGGTCATGTAAATCCGGTTGCAGAGTATTCATTACTTGTGTGCATTGCTGGAAGTCCGGTTTGTAGATTAGTAGTTCAAAGTACTTTTGAATACGTGCTTTCTTCATTATGTCTATAGTGGACCAACATCTTTTGATTTATATTCCTGAAAGAAAACAAGAGTTAGTTTAGCCGAAGCGTTTATTTATTCATACAGTAGGTTCATTCCTATGGAAGTAGAATCTAGGATCTATTCCCAAGTCGGAAATGTGCCCCACTAGTTTTGTTGAACATATTATGTGTTGAATGCATGGCCTCATAGTGTGGCCCTCGCATGCATACTTTAGGTGCAATCAACTCTTCATGTGTGCAATTGGTATCCTATTGAGTCTGTTGTTCTTGTGCGTGCAGCATCTTGGGTCTCCATATCCATTTTGTAGCTGATGTTTGAGGCCTTCACCTTCTCTTGGTTTTGTCATATTCTAGGCCTTTCCTCTTCCTTTCTTGAAATTTGAATGGTTGATGTCGTGTTCCTCTGGTACCTTTGGTGGCTCTTGTTGGGCTTCATGGTCTTGGTTTGTCGGCGTAATATTTCCTCTTGCTTGTCTAGTTCTTGACTGGCAGTCTGTCTGACCTTCTTTGGAATCCACATATGTTGCCGTTTTTTTTGGGCTTCTACTAATGACTTTGGAAGCCATACTTTCAGAAGTCTTTTTGGTTCTGATTGTAATGAAGAGAATTCGTTGTTTCTCCTTGCCTTCATAGGGTGAGTGACCTGTATCAGTGTTGACTTCTTTGATTCCCTCATTCGATCCTTGCGAAGCCAGTGTAGATTAGCATTTCCTGGTTGTGATAATCGAGTAGTAGACTCCCACGTGGATGTTCTTCCATTGTTGTAGGTAACTTTAGGAGCGTTGTCTTCACATTTTGTCTTCAATCCATCGTTCATGGGGGATAAAGGCACATCATCAACTGACGCATTTGTATTGGTAGTCAATCCTTGCATAGGGTACTCTTGGGGTAAACTCTCGATTTATTCATTTTCTAACTCCTTTGCTTGGGTTCCTTTCTCAAGTTTTATGACTTCATGCACGTGAGGAGATCTTTCTTCTAATAGACTGAAGATTTCCTTATGCCCTATTTTGGTTGAGTTGTATCCTTGGGCTAGATGAATGCTCACTTCATTCTCGATAATCCAATCTTGCCCTAGGATCAGGTTTTCTATTAAATCCTCATCGTTACATACCAAAACTCGTTGCTCCATAGTGGAATTTCCTAGGTGGAGGGATATTAGGGCTTCTCCACCACATTCTATGACTTGGCCTCCTATGCCTATCATGCGTGCTTTAGTTGGGTTTATGGTCATTTGAAGATGCATAATAATCATCATTCGTATGCAGCTTAGTGTCGCTCCCGAGTCTATCAATGCATCTATCAACTGGTATTCGGTAGTCCAATCCCTAGGTTCAAATATGGTTGAGATAGGCTGAGGTTATTGGTGTTGGCTTGGTTAACTTGGTAGTTGGCCATGGGAATTGGTTCTTCTCCTTGTAAATATCGTTCATCCCTTTGCCTTATCCACTCTTTTCGTCTCTTGATACACTCTAGGGCGTCTTGCCTTGCTTCTTCTCTAATTCTCTCTTCTTCTTTTTTCCGATTTTGTGCACCTACGAGTCATGCTAACATCTCATCCATCAATGGTTCCATATATCGCTTTACTCGACAACCATTTATGTAATTAGGAAGTATATCTCCATCCAATGTGGCTAGGTTGATTGCTCCACTCGTTGAAATCCTATTAATTAGTAGGGGTCTATATCCGCGTTTCTGCAGCTTCTTTGCGTGTTGCTTCAAAGTATACACCACTACTAAATCTCCTTCTTTTAGGCCTTTATCTTTGATGTGCGCATCATAATATGCTTTCTATCTTCTTTTTGCGGCATAAATTCCCACAACTGTCTGCAATCTTGTTTCATGTAACTTCTCAATCTGGTCGAGTTGCTTGGATACCTGTCCACTCATATTGTTGTGCTACCCTTAAAGTTGGCACCAAAAAGTCAATTGGCAAGATTGCATTTTGTCCATACACTAGGTTAAAAGGAGTAGTTCCAATGGCTGTTTTGTAAGCCACACGCAAGGCCCAAATTGCCTGATGCAATTGTTTGTCCCAATCTGACCTTTCACTATTGACTATCTTTGTCAATATAGTGCACAACACTTTATTTGAACTCTCTGCTTGACCGTTGGCTTGAGGATGATAAGGGGTTTGATTTTTTATGAACCACTAAGAATTCATTCATCAAGGACTCTATCACTTCGTTAATAAAGTGCGTTCCTCGATCACTCATGATCTCTATAGGTAGTCCAAAGCGAGTAAAGATGTGCTAAAAAAGAAACTTAGTTGTGGTATGTGCATCATTTTTCTAGTTGTTTCTGCTTCTACCCATTTAGTCAGATAATCGGTTGCTACTATTATGTATTCAGTGTGTGATCCTTTGGCTGGTGGATTAATGGGTCCTATGAAATCAATACCCCATTTGGAAAAGGCTCTCGCACAAACCATAGCTGCATGTCATCTCATCTAATAGGGTATTTAGCTCTTTGGCATGCCTCACAACTTTGTACGTAGGTGTCTGCATCCATATGTAGAGTTGGCCACCACAAGCCTGCAAAGAGAATCATTTTTACAGTTCTTTCGGCTAAAAAATGTCCTCCTCTGGTACCTACATGTGCCATTTCTAATATGGGTAAGTACTCTCCTTCTGTTCTATCTGGCAACACAGGGCGGTTCCTTGATGTGGCTACCTATTGTAAGGATACGCTTGAGGCATACCTATTTCTCCTCTCACACACATGTGAGTTGGATGGTCTCCTCCGCATAGGCTGCATCTTCGCAACATGGGTATTCTCATTGATGGATGCTGGTAGTTCCGTTGTTCGTGAACTCCTAACTTTTTGGCTACTAGTTCCGCTAACTCCTCTACATTACTAGAGTTTGATGTCACTGTACTTCTAGTGTCTTCTGATTTTGTAGGGCTTGGTGTACTTTGGAGATTGTCAGCTAGGTTGTCCTCTAGGTCAACACACTCTTGAAGACACTTGCTCAACGTCTACAATCGCTTCACATAGACTAAAGTTCTCAAAGTCCCATTCGACAGTCCGTCTAAGAACAGTGATACCATTTTTTGCTGAGTGGGTCTTTCTATTGCTAGGCATCTATCGACATATTGATTAAACCTTCGGGCAGCTGCTTTCACCGTTTCATTTGGATTTTGTTTGAAGCTATGGATTAAGGATGAAGAGTTGTGTTTAATCCCCCTCTTGGTGAATTCTCCAATGAAATCCTGAAAAAATTGCTCAATGTTTCCAAATTGATTAGAATCCAATGGTTGGAACCAAGTCAAAGCTGTCCCTATGAGAGTAAGTCCGAATGACTCATCCTGCACAAAGAAATCATCCACTTGCTCTGCCTGTGGAACTTGTTTAAATTCAGCTATGTGATCATAAGGTTCCCCCATTCCGTCATAATAAGGCCTATTCAAGAAAAATGGGAATTACATAAGATTTTGAGACATATATTTGTGTCTCAATGTTTTAGTTTTCGACTCATTCACACAATATAACATGTTATTATCTCTTGACTGGGGTATATTAAATTGATACTTTAATATTAAGGATAAATTTATTATATATGGGGTATCAAGGTTGTGCTTAAACTTAAGAAGTTAACATAATAAGTAATATAAATGGGACTTGAATAATTCCCAAATTTCTTGAATTGGACTTTAATGGTTTCTCATGCATTTAGCTACTTGAATTGGTCTTAGTCTTCTTATGGGTTCTGGTGGTATAGGTATTACGGGAATTGTTGGTCTAATAGGAGATACCCCATGATGTACTCGTGGTTGTGGTCTTGGCCTCACTGGTGGCCGATGTTGGTTGCCTAGTCTAGGGTGGGTTTGATTGTGTGATTGCAACCTTGGCGTTGTGAATTGCACATGGGTTCGGTTAGGAATACTTCGTTGACTCGTCTCTCCCAACATTGTATTCTCTAGCTCTTGATGCATCCCAAACGGATTATGGGAGGTAGTTGCCTTCTCTCACAAAGGGAATACTGGCAACCCCATATACTTCAATTGAGCCCTATCAACTGCATCTACCAGCCAATACCTTCTTTGGTTCTTGTCTAGGTATGTGACTCTAGACTCCTCTTCAGGATCTTTTAACTCATAGAAAGTCATTGGGCTTTCTTCCTATCCGCGTGTGGGTGAATCGGTTTGTAACAATAAGTCTGGTCCGTGGATCAAGTAGACCTCTACTAGGTAATCATCTTGAGGTATCAAATCCCCTCTCAAGACTCGAGTTACCATTGATTTGCCTCTTGGCATAGTTATTATTTCTTCAGGATCCGTTCTTCTTGAGTTTCCTTGTCCTTCCAATCCTCCTCTCTCATTGATCCACTCAGAGTGCTCCGTTACCATGTAGATGTGACCTAACCTTTCCATATACACTCCTCCTTCGTACTTGATTGTAGGTCTAGGCACTATTGCCGATTCAGTGGAGTTCACCATCCTTGCTAAAGACCTATTTAAACCATCCAGGTAGATAGGGATCTCTTGGGGATTAGTGGACACATATTGCAGAGAGGTGCAGTATTCCCCCTCTACTGTTGACATGAAGTTCTCCCTAGGGGCAAAGCCTTGCATGTCTTCTAAAGCCATTGGTATCTCCTCCTCTGAGTCACTAGAGGTTTGAGTATAGATAGAGTGGAAACTTGCCTGGGATGCACTTCCCATCGATGAAATGACACTCCTCCGGCTACTTAGCACATGCCCTGATCTCAAGTTCATCCACCCTCTTGGGCCTATGTTGGTTTCCCACTTTCCCACAATTGGCTCCTCAATTACCTCTTATTTTGCCCTCAAATGGCTTGATGGGTTCTGGACGATACCACTGTGGGCAATACCACTCACACGATACGATACTGGTCTTTGCACGATACGATACCAAAAACTTCAGGCGATATGATACCATGAATTAACACGATACGATACCGACTATAGCACGATATGATATCTCTGCATGTGATGATATTAGTGGACGATACGATATTGGAATACTAGAGGATACAATACCAGATTCCTCACGATACGATATAGAAACTTTGCACGATACGATACGTGTCCACTGCATGATACAATACTGAAACTCTCACGATACGATACAAGATGGGTCGGATGATATGATACCAAAATTTCTGCGATACAATACTAGTGCAAGTGATGATACGATACTGGAACTCTCACGATATGATACTGGAATAACAGACGATATGATACCACTTCTCGGACGATACGATACTGAATTGGCCATACGATACCAACAGTGCATGCGATACGATACTGCTCAATCGACGATACGATACCGTGATCGGGATGATACGATACCAGTGGCTAATCACGATCACGATATCAACTTGATGATATGATACCAGAATGGTATCAGAATACCTCAAGTGGTATGCAGCGATACGATACCAGGCGAGTATCGCGATACTTGGGAATTTTGGTATCATGATACCAAAACTCAACTGAGCGGGATACTTCAGCCAATATCGCTCTAAACTAAAAAAATTTGTGCCAATGTGTTTAGTTCTCACCCCTCCTTTCTCTTGACCCTCTATTTCTCTCAAAGATTCTCTAAAAACTATCTGTTCTACCCCGCGATACCAAAAACATATCTAATCATGTGCGGTGGTGTTTCTAAAATGCTTTTGATATCAAGAGATTGTGTAGCTTACCTTCAAGGATACGTCAACCCAAATTTATGCTTCCAATTCCTCTCTTTAGCTTGCTTTGCATGATACGTCATTGGCGATATCGATCGCTATCGTCACATGATACCTGTCTCACTCTAGTGTCAAATGAATTGATTTTTTTTTGTTTTTTATAGTTTTGTAATGCTTGAGACTACTCTACACTAATTTTGGCATTTTTTTGGGATTTTTCTTGGTGTTTCTAACTTCTTCCTCCTCTACCCCTCTCTCTAACCTAACCCTAACTCTTCCCTTCCTTCTTCACTCCTAACCCTAAACCTAAAACTCATTACACACACCTCAAGGACATGAAGTAACAAGTGCAAAAGTGCTTGACTACTTGCCACTGAACAAATTCAAGTGGACTTATTTATTTGAGTTTGCTTCAAGTTATAGCATAAATGATTTCCTAGAGTCCAGTATACTCTAGAATAGATAAGTTAGGAATTGTTCATTAGATTGACAATTCCCAATAACTTCTAGCTTAGGTCTTTGAGAAAAGTTTCCTAAGTTCGAGAATTTTCATTTTGAATTTGAATTGGTCAAATTATAGTATGGTTGACTCAAAAGTAATTGGTAAACTATCTCCTGCAGTTTACATGGGATTTTTAAACTCATTTGGATAAAGTAGTCCTCTAGTTGGGTGAAAAAATCAAGTAACAGGTGGGTAGGAGTAAACCATTGTACAAACATCCAAGTTAGATGTTTGGGACAGCCAAAATTTAAGTTCTCCAAATCAAATTCAAGTGAATAAAGAGTTCTCAAAGTCTTTCAAGGGATAAGAATCCCGCCTTCATTACTAAGTCCATGCATGAATCAATCCCAAAAATGAACCAGTAATTTGAATCCACCCAATTCACATGTTTGTGCCCAGATTGCACCTAGTAAAAACCTATGAATTGGCCGGGGATGTTTTTCGATCCACCCTTATTATTCATTCAATACTTTGTACTTTGACCAATTTATCAAAGTGCAAAGCGAGATAATGTTTTGAATCATTTTGGCAAGGATGTCACCATAGAGATGAGACATGTTCTTCTAGTTGTAGAGCATGAGCATGTTCTTTCGGTTTTAGAACATGAGGCTCGGGGGTTGTCTACAATAGTTATATAGCTCTATTTTCGAGGACAAAAATATTTTCCAAGGGGCAAAGAATGTAATAAAGTAGTCTATGATCTAAGGATCGGACCGGTTTAGAGGGATCTGAAATCGGACACCATTTGATCACCCGCCTGTATGACCAAAGATCTTGAGTCTAGAATTACTAGAAGGTCATTTACTCTTATAACCAAGTGATCCACTTAGCCTAGTGGCCAAGTCTCAAGGGTGTGAAGGAAGAGGTCTTGGGATCAACCCCCATGGGGTAGATGGGGAGAGTGTTTTGCCAAAGAGCTCTAGAACCTTCTAGAAGCATCCAATGAGTTCTCTAATTAACTAGGACACTTCTCGCACATGTAGTAACATGTTTGACACTTGGATGATTAGAATTCACCTGCCCAAGAAGGCAATCCCCTGGAAAGAGCTATATATAGAGGCATTTGGTTGTGAGGAGAGTCATCTGTCTAGTAGGTGGTGGTCATAATCTTGCATATACCCTAGTGAGGATTGATGAGGTACTAGAAAAGTTTATTTTTGCAATTGATCAAAGTTTTTTCATGTTTAGGCATTGTTTTTTAGGTTGAAATTTTTATCTCATCGTTATCGAAGTGTACCAAAGTGAAACAAATATTTTCTATTTCATATTTAAACTTGACACTTTGTAAATTAGAGCTTGCATGCTTTTCAAATCAAATCAAATTTCCTTTCTTGAGCTTGGATATTCATAAGAAAGAGTGCTTGTGTTATATTTCTTTCATTTTTTGCTAGAGAATTTACCTCCATTCTTCTATTTCTAGTTCTTTTCTTTGGCACACAAAGGAGAGGAAATGATATAACATACACTTTCATAAGTAGAACATGCACCAAACATAAAGCAATAACTCAACATAATAGATATAGAGTACGATGTACACTTCTATGATGAGTTCATAACACACACTCATCATAATTAGCTCACGGATATGTCACATAAGAAAGAGGTCACAATAGGGAGCATTGGACATCAACATTTGAACAAATAAAAGCTCAAATGATCTCCCTTTAGATGGAGATCAATTTTCTTGCCATTATGACCAAGGGAGAAAGAGAAGCATCTCAGAAGAGACCTATGGGATGGCTAGAAGAAAGTCTAGGAAAGCTAATAAGTTGAAGGGGGAAAGTTTTAGGGAAAACACCCTCCTAAAGACCTTAAATCATCTAGCTTTATGAGGGATGAGCGAGAAAACTACAAGGATTCAGTCTACGATTTCTCTAAAAGTGAAATGACATGCATCAACTACAAGGCACCCCACCTAAGTATCGTGTGCTCAAGGTGAGCCTTTTGCATGGGCCATGAGCTTATAAATGGTAGACGGGTCTTAAGGAGGCTGATTGATTCATGTGGATAGAAACTAATTTGAGAATCTTTTTCTAGAAGATTATTTTCCTAAAAATTAAGAGGAAAAAAATAGGAATGAGTGTGATAGGTTAACTCAAATAGTTAAACCCCTATCCATGTATAGTTTGAATTAAAGAGAAATCATACTCCAGTTAAAGGGATTATATGATTTTTAGAATACTAGAGGGTGTTAGTGTATGACCAAGTCTACCTCTCATGATTGTATGTAGTAATGCACATTTTGGAAGGCCCCCATTATGAGGAGAATCCAAGGGTGCATTACCCAATTGATGGGATTCCCAACTTACATGTGGGATGAAGGTCAAATTGGACCATGTAAAGTATTCTAAGGAAAGGGACTTAGATAGGTCCCCAATTTTCGGGTCTAGGGCAACGATATCGAGATGGAAACTACCATGTGTATATTCAAAAGGAAATCCAAAACCCATGTATATTATAGCCTCTAAAGAATTGTGATAGTTCACCCTTAGAAACCCCAAAACCCATGAAAACCCTAGCTCAAAACCCTAAAAACTAACCTACAATCCTTGGAAACTAATGTTTGAACCCTTGGAAACCCATGAGTTCAAACCCTTTGTGTATATATTATGAGTTGGAAAACCCTGTAACAAGAAATCCTAGGTCTTCCCTAATAAAAACCTTAGTTAGGAACATTTCCCCAAACTAAACCTTAATTTAATTTAATTCTTTGTACATAGGTGTGAAAAGAAAAGAAACCTTAGTCAGAAATAAAAAGGAAAAGGAAAAGAAGTGAATTTATAAAAATAGAAAAGGATAAAAATATAAATAAAAAGAAAAACCAAAAATAGAATGGGATTTTCCAAAATTGGAAAACAAGAAAAAGAAGCTCTTAAGTTTGAAAAGAAGAGAAAGAGAAGAATCTAAGAGAATTCTAGAGAATCATCTAGATTTGGAAACTTGGAACCCTAGAAACTTATAAATAAGAGCTTGGTTTTTCATTTGGTTTTGCCATTGAGTTTTTTGAAAAATTCCCATGATTTGAAGAGAAGATTTTGAAGTAAAGCTGAGAAGAGGAGTTTTTTTCCAATTGATTTTCAAAAAAATACTCGAAGTAAAGAGAAGTAAAGAGAAGAAATACCCATGATTTGAAGTCAATGATTTGAAGTGAAGTGGATAGAAGGTGGTCTTTTTCACACTATAGCCAAAAAGACCGATCCGGCATTTCATTTTGTTGATCTGCATTGTAGTGGAATATTTCATTATCAGAGTTGTATTATCCATATACAATGTGTGACATTCATTTTGTATATTGATCGATCCTTTCATGATCATTGAGTGTAAACTTTTAGTCTAGTATTATTGAGATCGATGATTTTTTCTTTGAGTGTTATATTTATTCTTTGATTTTGCGATGACACACTTCTTCTACTCCACCTATCATGTGTGCAAGTGTTTTTTGATCCCCTCCCAAAACATGCACGACACGACGAGCCTCTTGTTCTACCATTCCCCATGAAAAGGTGCCTAGAGTGCCAAATCTCTCTGCCAAATAGGAGCGGCATGATGTCATCCCCTAGGGCCTGATCCAAACCTAGCCGCTAATTGTGCCACCACGACCAACTTCCCCCCAATATAGTGAACCCGACGTGAAGCGAGGCAGTTTCCCTAGAGATAGAGATTCTCGACTCGCCACCCACACCTTCAGTTGACAGAGAAAGCACTTTTCATGCACATTTAGAATTACTTGTATTTAGGTTTTTCAAAAAGTAAATATAAAAATATTTTTCACTACATGAACCCATAGCCTTGGCTTCATATCAAATTTCCAAGTATTTGCCTTTCAAGTTTTTTTCAATACCTCCATTGTTTGCATGCACATGAAAAGAAAGATTGATTTTGCTGCTTGATGTTGATGACTCATATTTTGCATTAGGTTAAACAAATAATCTTGAGCACTTCTTTCCAATCGTTATTTAGTTAGAAAATTGCTATTTTCATATCTTAGTTAAACTTCTATAAAAAGAACAAAGACATGAAAACCCTAAAAATATTACAAATAAATAAAAGCACATCAAGTTTCAAAATTAGGAAGGAAGATCAAACTCAAAAATTAGAGAAAATGGAATATGTAGTTCAAAGCATAGTCAGAGAATGTTGCTTAAGTGAATATAAGGACCATAGTCAAAAGAATTTCATTTGCACACAAGTCAATGAATCATATATGAACAAAATGATTGAAGAAAAAATTAGAAGATGTGAAGAACGGTTTAAAGAAATGGAAACTAGAACAAATGAATCTATACAACTAAAAATTGGAATCATCTTAACCTTAATGCAAATCATAAATACAATTTTTGAAGCTATACAAGTAATGGGCATTAGTATTAAAAACATAAAAGAGACAATGGATTTCAAAGTTTCAAAATTGAAAAATAAGTTTGAACTTTTGATCAACCAAATTAAAGAACTACAATCATTCAAATGCAAGTATGAACATGAGGTAAGAGTCCAAGGTGTGTCTGCATATACATCCGATAAACATTCATTCAACCTATTAGAAGATTCACCCCTAGAATTACACTTAGAAATTCAAATAGAGTTCGAAAGCAACCTCCAAGATGTTTCTAGTGTGATCAACATGGCCATATGTTTTGGGATTGCAGGGCATATGAAAATGCATGTAGGCATAAACTAGTAACTAAATATGAAAGTAAAATTTGTAACTATCAAGTCCAATCACCTTTATATCTAAATATAGGAAGAGGTGGTATGAAGGAATATTTTGAATCAACAAAAACTAAACCAAAACCATTTCAAAAACTATGGAAACCAAAAAGACATGAGAATAATAAATCTGATGTACGAACGAGTTTGCTATCTATTCAAAACCAAGATAAACCTATTGAAGAAAACAAAAGCAGACAAATAAAAGTAGAAAAACAAAACATTGAACAAATATTGAAAGAACAAATGGAAATAGATAAAAGAGAAATTGATAAAGAAATTCAAGAGAAATCAAGGAAACATCAAGGTTTATATGTCTCATTTGATCCGAAATGTTTAACTAATGATCAATTATTTGATCAAGAGAAAGTTATGAAATTACAATCTCAATTAAACCTTGATATAAACAATCAAGAAAATAAATAGATTGAACAAGAGAAGAGTGAACCAGAAATTCAAGAAAACACAAAATATGATAAACAAGTGAATGAAGTAGAGAAACAATTGCTTGATGATATTATCAAGCATATAAAAATGGCTTTAAAACCTTCTAAGTCTTTGAAATCAAGCAAGAGAAGTAAGAATCTATCTTTGCAGGACATAGAAGCCATGATTAATAAATATTGAAGGATGAGAATATGGTCGAAGAAGAATTATAATGAAAGAGTATGAGATATATCATGAACTATGAGAACATGATGATGATGTTGATGTTGTTGAAGAACTTAGGTGAACGTACTTTATTCAATTTTTCCATTTTCAGTTTTATTCTGTATATTTGATTTTCATGCATATCATGTCTGTGTTTCATGATGTTCTTCAAAAATAGAAGAAGGTATTAAATTATGATAAGAAGTGATTAAAAACATTAGTAGGGATGTATGCACTTGAGAGAGTAAGATCAATTACCCTATATCCGTTATGAGGACCTAGATAGGACACTCTTAGTTGAAGCTCTTAGTAGAAAGATGGAATTTTTTTATATAAATAGGTTGTGTGAAGTTTTAAAAACACGGAATCGTGACTCCTTCTAGTGCATCTCTTTATATCCTTAGCTTTGATCAGGGGTTAGGCCTTTCCCCTTTAACAAAAAAATTGCAAAGAAAAAGAACTAAATGAAAAAGCAATACATTAATGGTTGTTGCAAAGAGAAAAAGAAAAAGGTAAAAATAGTTTTTCATGACTTAAATGTGGTCTCAAAACCACTTTTGAGATTTATATTTGGGCTATACGAGGTGGCGCTATACAATAGTAGAGCTAGTCATTTTTCTTGATAGGTGTATATGAACCAAACATGAAAACAATTATATAAAATGACAACTGACATTGAAACGAGTCGATGTGAAAGATTGTTACTAGAAAGTCTAAGTAATTTTTGTAGGTACAATTTTACTTATTTTTGAAGGTAGTATGCTGACTGAAGAGGTTTTTCGATCATGAGTTAAGTACAATAAAATCCTATTTATTTTGCTTAGAACCTACATTTTCATAAAAAGATCATGTTTCAATATTTAAAAATAAAAACATAAAAACGAAAAATAATTTCAAAAGAATATTGATATGCTTCTATTGGATTTTGCAAGTTAGCCTATCGACATGATGTGCAAGTTTAGTGGGGGCAGATGTCAGGATGATATCCCTAGGGGATTGTGTGCCAAGAAAACTTTTCAAAATTATTTCTTTGCTTTTTTGACCATGATCTGATGTTTTGACTACAGAAAGATGAAAAGAGTTGAAAATTGTTCAAGTATTTGATTGATTTGATTGATTGTGTGATGAGAAGCTTTTATTTGTACATTTATGTGTGCTTTTGACCTAGCATAACCCTAGAAACTTGTATATTTCCTTGTATAAAGTTTGTTAACCCTCAAACCATATTTGTATTTTGATTAAAACCCATCAAAATTGCCATGTTGATATTCGAAAGGAAATAAAAAACCCACGTATATTATAGCCTTTGAAGAATCGTGATAGTTTCACCCTTAGAAGCCCCCAAGCCCATGAAAATCCTAGCTCAAATACCCTGAAAACTAACCTTCAACCCTTTGAAATAGATGTTTGAACCCTTGGAAACCCATGATTTCAAACCCTTCGTGTATATATTATGAGTTGGAAAATTGTGCAACAAGAAACCCTAGGTTTTCCTTGATAAAACCTTAGTTACGAACCATTTCCCCAAACTAAACTTTAATTTAATTTAATTCTTTGTACATAGGTGTGAAAAGAAAAAAAACCTTAGTCAAAAATTAAAAGGAAAAGGAAAAGAAGTGAATGTATAAAAATTGGAAAATAGAAAAATAAAAAGAAAAAGAAAAACCAAAAATAGAATGGGATTTTCCAAAATTGGAAAAGAAGAAAAAGAAGCTCTTAAGTTAGAAAAGAAGAGAAAGAGAAGAATCTAAGAGAATTTTAGAGAATCGTCTAGATTTGGAAAGTTGGAACCATAGAAACTTACAAATAAAAGTTTGATTGTTCATTTTGTTTTCCCATTGATTTTTTTCAAAAGTTCCCATGATTTGAAGAGAAGGTTTTGAAGTAAAGCTACGAAGAAGTGTTTTTTACCATTTGATTTTCAAAAAAACACCCAAAGTAAAGAGAAGCGAAGAGAAGAAATACCCATGATTTGAAGTGAAATGAAGAGAAGGTGGTCGTTTCCGCATTGTAGCTGAGAAGACTGATCTAGCATTTTGTTTACCTGATCTGCATTATAGCTGAATATCTCATTATAGTTGCATTATCCGTAGTCACTCCGTGACATTCATTTTTTCTATTGATCGATCCTTTGCCGATCATCGAGTGTAAAATTTTGATCTATTACTTTTGAGATTGGTGATTTTTACTTTGACTGTTATATTTATTCTTTCATTTCACAATGACCCACTTCTTCTTCTCTACCGATCGTGCATGCAAAGTGTTTTTTGACCCCCTCCAGAAGCAGGCACGGTGAGCCTCCTATTCTGCCATTCCCTACGAAAAGGTGCATAATGTGCAAAATCTGCCCGCCAGATAGGAGTGATGTGATGCCACCCCATAGGGCCTAATCCAACCCTAGCCACTCAATTCGCCACCACAACTTATCTCCCCCCGACAGCACGGAGCAACCCCGACTAGTAGGTCCAAGGGGGCTAGCAAGCCCCCTCATTAAGGGGGTCCATTGGAGCCAACAGTGCCCTTGGTGGGAGTATGGGGTAGTGCTCGAGACACAATGGTAAAGGGAATATTCCCTTTCAAGGCTAGAAATAATTGATATTTGTTAGGTCGGTTAAACTGACCTAAGCTACATATGGGGATTACGCAAGTAGTGGCCACCCATGTTCTACTATCCATGTATAGCCATTCACAAAAGGCCACATCTCTCCATTAGCCTATATATATATATATATATATATATATATATATATATATATATATATATATATATATATATATATATATATATATATATGATCTCTATACTAGCCAAGATATTGAATTGAGCCAACATATCTCTACCTTGTAACTATCTATTTAGGGTTGTCTAGATCATCATTTAAGCTCTATCTTGAGAGTGCATGAGTGGACAAATGCTGTCGTCTTTGTACTTGTTGTTAGTAGAAACTTTTTGAAATTCTACTATATATGTTATCTTCTCTACTAATGCTCGTATGTTCATTTGTGTAACTAGTTTCTTGCATGGTATCAGAGTTGTAAGGTTTGAATAGATTGAGAAGTATCACTATTTCAACCTAATAGTAGACTAGAATATCACTAGATTAGTTGAGGTGATGGCTTCATCATGAAACACAGGTCTTGGTGCTCCATTCAATGTTAGTGTATACCCTCAAGAAGTTCAAAATTTCTACAATTTTGTACTCCTATGAATTACTTCACACTATCATGGGACTTATGGGATTATATCCAGACCCTATACGAGTTGAAGATCCAACAAATTCAAGAGTGATGATTCTTCTACAAGATTGGAAGAGGTGGAATCATGATGGATTATGTGCAATTGTCACTAGTGTAAGTGATTTATGTGCTTATTTTATTTCAACACACTACTAAAGCGCATGAGGCTTGGGACATATTGGCTCATTAGTGTAAGAGCAAGAACCGCACTCGGATACAAAATCTAGAAAACTAGTTGAAAATGAAAATCATTTTGATTTTGAAAAGACAAAAGATTTTATCAAATGGATAAAACATTGATAAGATCAATTGGTTGCAGTTGGTGTTTTTATAACACTAGAAGAGTTGGCTCAAAGATATGTGCATATTCTTCTAGCAAAGCATGATGGATTAGTAACAACGCTTAACACCTAGGTGATAACAATGCCCCTTATGTTTGAAGAATTATGTGTTATGCTCTTAGAAAAGGAGATGGAATTGAATTGACAAGGTACAAACAATGCTGCATTCTCAGCCAATGCAAAAGGAAAAGGCTCTTCTGATGGATCAAAGAAGAAGCCAAAGAAGAAAAAGTTCATGAGAATTTGCTTCTATTGTGAAAAGAAATGCCATCCCATCAAGGATGATAGAAAGAAGAAAGCTCATATCATGGGCTTAGTAAAGGATCCTACCACTATTGAAGAAACTCTTGATGATCGAGGTTGGAGAGAAGCAATGCAATCTGAGTATGATAGTATACTAAAAAATAATAGTTTGGAGCTAGTCGACTTGCCACCAAAGAATAAGGTAACCGGTACTATATGGATTTAGAAAGCTAAGTATAAAGCAGATGGCACATTAGTGAAGTATAAGGCAAGATATTTGTTAGTTGGTTGAATTGGCCTAAGCTGCATATGGGGATTATGTGGGCTATGGCCGCCTACTACCCATGTTTAGCTAACCCCTATATATATATATATATATATATATATATATATATATATATATATATATATATATATATATATATATATATATATATATATATATATATATATATATATATATATATATATATATGTGTGTGTGTGTGTGTGTGTGTGTGTGTATATATATATATATATATATATATATATATATATATATATATATATATATATATATATATATATATATATATATATATATATATATATCAAATTGAGCAAGCATACCTCTACCTTGTAAATCTCTATATAGAGTTCCTAAGGTCACCATTTAAGCTCTACCTTGAGAGTGCATGGGTGGACAATGCCATCATGTTTGTCCTTATTGTTAGTAGCAATTTTTTGAAATTCGACTATATTTGCTATCTTCTGTGCTAATGCTTCTATGTTCTCTTGCATAACTACTTTCTTACAGAGGGTTCATAAGGGGATTAGACAAATCTATTTAAGTTAAAGTAACAAAAAATATGCCAAAAACATTTGAGAAGGTGATCAAGTATGTTGAGACTGGAGAAGACCACAGCTTCCCTAAATGCACTCTTATAAACATGGATTAGCCCCCCAAGACCATAAATATTACCAAGTTTAAGAAATGTATAATCATGGGGGAAAAATTTATTTGAAAAAACAAAGATTACAAGGGGCTTAACTATTCTTAGAATTGTTTGAGAAGGCGAATGTTGTAGACCCACTATATTGAAGCCTAAATGGCATCAAGTGGAGTAGCTCAATATTAAAGATGTCAACCCAAGTATATTTACCCGTTTGTGTATGCATTTGTGTCTCACAAAGGCATGGAGTCTAGAAACATGTTCAAGAAGAAGGCAAGCCCATATATATGCACTTAGAAGCAATAAATACACACAATAAGCATGTAAAAGCACTTACCTTATGTGTTTATGGGCTTGAGACAACTTAAGAACAACATAGAAGCTCCAAATTAATAAGGAGATGGAAGCAAAGAGCTCAAGAAGAGATATGAACATATTACAAATAAATAAAAAATCCTTATAAAACTAGAATTCTTGACCTTCATACCAAAAGTCTTGATACTTTTCACATTAAGTTTTCAACAAAATGACTTAAAATTGATTCTAGTGATCATTAAAGTAAGTCCTTAAATCTTGTAAAAAAATCCTAGAGGTTTGGGAATCCTCCGGATGCTTAAAGACTCTTCATCCTCTAAAAGTATGGAGTCTTTTTACATAAAAAGTCTTCAAATAGGTCCAAATATACATTAAAGGAGATAAATCTAGGCATATGTGGCAAGTGTTGCATCTTGGTCCCAACAACATTGAACTTTCACAAGTACACCACTGCAGCTCCCTTGTGATTCACTAATTTGACTCACCATGTTCTAGAACTTATGTGGTATTTTTGCTATCCTTTATCAATAATATGAGCATTCTTGAAGTATTTGAAGACCTCCCAAAGGTATTTACATAATTTGCGACTTGTACCTATACATAAAACAAATGTTCTCAACACAAGCATCCTATCAATTCTTTGAAAGGCTTCTCACAGTTTTCAATCCATTCAAGTGATTGATTAAAGAATAAACAGAGTGTGTGATCACTACGTACATGTGAATGAAGCAATGGTAGTAGCCACAATGGCCCATGAAGGTTTGTACCTCTCTTGCATTTCTAGGTCTAGGTAATTCTACAGTCACTAACTTTCTCTTCATGAGTTGAAATGCCATGTTAAGAGATAATGTGCCCAAGTAGTTTACCTTGGCACACCACAAGCACATACTTTCATAGAATTAAACATACTTTATGATCCTACATTTATCAAAGATCCATATGAGATCATGTGTTGTTTTCACACCTTTGAATGTGCATGTAGGTCATCAACATATAGTTCTAATCATTCTCTAAGGAATTATTTGAACACATGGCACATAAGCCTTTGAAAGGTAGCACATGCATTGGTTAGGTCAAATGGAATGACCCAAAATGCAAAGATACCCCATTCTATTGCAAAAGTATTTTTGTGTTGGTAGCCAGGGCAGCGGAAACTTGATTGTATGTTGAGAATCCATCTATAAAACTATAAAATTATTTTTCTACCACCCATTCCAATAGAAAAATCAATTATCAATAAAGTATGACTATCTCTTATGGTCATTTCATTGAATTTCTTTAAATTAATACAAACATGAAGTTTACCATTATTTTTGGGTACTACTATCATTGAAGAGTCCCATTAAGTGTGTTGAATTCCATAGATAAAGTCTAATTCTAGGAACTTATCTATTTCTTCCTTAACTTTTTGAGAGTATGTTTCATTAAAGGTATATGGTCTTTTCTTAGTCATCTTGGCTTTGCTCATCACGAGATTCCTATCATAGCATATCTTAGGATCCGCTCCTTTCAAATCCTTAAAGGACCAAGAGAATATATCTCCATATTTTGTCAAGATTCTAATTAAAGTTATCTCTTCATCTCTAGTAAGTTCATTAGCAATTTGAATGCAAAAATCCTCACCATTCCCCAGATAATGATTACTTTTATAGTCTCTTTGTTTTCATGATTCTTCATCTTCACATGGAGTTAGTGTTTGCTCATTGATTGCCACATCCAAGGTAGCAAGGATCTGAGCTCGATCATATAGTTCAAAATCCTCATCATGGAATCTCATGGGCATGTAGGAGGGATCTTCAATCAGTATATCAAAGTTGCACTCCTCCAACATAACTATTTCTTTCTTTGTTCTCCTAGCTTCTTGTCTTTGACCAACTTGGCACATCCATAGGGTGTCCTCTACTACCAATCTTCACTTTCAATCTCAAATTTACTAGAGGAATCACTTCTTACTAACTCATCTATGTTTTGATGGATGGCATTCCATTGGAATGGTGTCACATCTCTATAAGAGTTATCTATCCATGTTGTAGTGCCCTGATGTTAAAAGTTGGCTTGGGAAGTCTCCTCTCCCTTCTTCTTGTCTTTTAGTTTCTTGTCCTTCTTATTTGCATGTAGAGCACTAGCTGAATTACCATGATAGGAGTTGCCTTCGTTTATGCTATTTTGGCATCTCGATTGAAGAGTTTTCCAAGAAAGATGTTGAAGTCTAGAGTTTGCACATCCATGATGAGATCATAAGCGATGGTGAAGGATTGCCATTGCTTATATATTCTAATTCCATTTAGAATTGACCTCATGATGGTCTCTTTTTCAATAAGCTCTCCAATGGATGCTAACTGATTTGCAACCTCCTTGACCTCGGTAACAAATATGCACATGAGTTGTAATTCTTGTATAGAGGCTCCTGAAGTGTTTAGGAGTTTATCATTATGTGATGTGGTTTCATGGAACATTTTAACAATTGGGTATGTTGAAAGTGGGCATTATAATGAGGTGCTAGAGATGATTGAGAAAATGCAAGAAAATGGTGTTTCCCTTGATATTTTACCTATTATTTTGCTTTAATAGCATGTATAAGCTCGTGGATATTTGTTATCGTCAGTGTCCATGTGAAAGGCCAAATGGCCACCTGGCACTTCTTTGTATATGTCCTTTAATAAAACATATAGTGGTCTGGTCAGTCATAGATTGTAAGTTTGACCGCATTTGTAACACCTAAGAAGTCTATCTTTCGTGCTCCCTATGTACTGTGTTTTTTTGTGTATTCTATAGCCTATGTGCGGAGTACCAAGTGCAGCACTAGGAGATCTTTTTTCTACTCTGCGGATATCATCCTGGAGCTCTCGAGAAGGAGAGTGCACTTTGGTGCATGGCCATCAAAATAATTCACTAGTCTCAGAGCACTTCAATGCAGAAGATTTGTTCCTTTTATGTGAGCAAAGTGAGCACCCGCCCACCCACCCAAGGCTTATGACTAAGGTGGTGACCAATGCATAAACCTTGGCATACCTTGTCATCCGAGTCACCAAAGTCAACATTGGTGTTGTTGGCTATGTGCAAGGGATGACCTCAATGATCAAGGAAAATAGAGATTCTCGGTACTTCCTGGGAGGTTAGCCATCCCAGTATTGTTCCCCACAGAGCTCGCTTAACCGTGGCAATCCCTTGCCAGTAAGCTACACTCTTGTGGTGTTTGAAGAAGGGGAAAGACTAAGATCGACATTACCTTGAACATGTTTTGGTCCCTCAAAGCTTCATTCTTTGCTTTCAAAGCCTATTCTTGAAGCATTTTTGGGGTGTTTTTTGGAGCCATTTTGGAGCAATTTCACACATAGTTCTCTTCACACAGGTCCAAGAACATCAAGAAGAGTGTTCTTTGTACTTCTCCAACAATAGATATCAACCTTTGGGGCTGTGTTTTCATCCACACTCATAAAACTATAGGTTTCTCGCTGCAAATTTATGCAAGTTTTTGAGCCTAAAACATCAGAGTTGACAGACACTTGCATGTGTTGCTGGCTAGTTTTAGGGCTGTGCATTCAGCCTTTTTAGTGTCATTTTACTGCATACATTGAGCACATACACACGATGTACACTTATGTGGATACCGCTTATCTACATCCATGTGGTCATTGGTATAGTGGTTACGTTTTCTGCATAAAGCCTTTTACGTTTGATAAAGAGGGTCATGGTGAGGTTTTCTTAACTAGGAGACACTCAGATGTTGAGGTCTCTTCGGTGATGTAGGTGGAAGACTTACCCAGCCTTGCCATAGGAGATGTACGATAGTTGTTCATAGGTGCTCGATAAGCCTAGTTAGCTTCTATTGGGTATCTGATTATACACAGTGGAGTCAGTGAATCACTATGCAGGCAAACATGTCAATACTTGCACTTTTATGATATTTTGACACTGTTCATATGCTTATTTTGTAGAGGATACTATGGTAAAATTTTTCTAGATTTTTGGTTTAGTCAACTATATAGTGGTCAATTTACTCCTTGATACACTTATTCATTGGTGTTTGGACTCTTCTAGCTCCATTATCATTCATTTAGTTCTCTACCATCATGGCATCAGAGGTCTTAGGCACATCTGGTCGATTAGGGTCTAGTGCTAGTGTTTTGAGGAGGATCTATAACTTGTAGGGCAAAGACCATTTTGAGATCTAAAAATTTGATGGCACAAACTTTGCTCTATGGAAGAATCAGATTAAAGATGTGTTGATTCAAAGGAGGCAATGGAAGCGAGTAAATGGAATTTCAAAGAAGCCTGCTGATTGGATGAAGATGATTGGGATCAGTTATATGAAATGGCCAAGTCTACCATCCGCTTGCACCTGGCAGATAATGTTTACTTTAAAGAATTAGATTGTGAAAGTGTAGAGGAGCTTTGGAAGAAGTTATGCAATCCATATGAAAAAGAGACATCATCAAATAAAGTTTATCTAATGAGAAAATTATATGACCTTCGTATGAAGGACACATATAGTGTCGTTGCTCATCTAAATGAGTTTGATGCCATATTCTCCCAGTTAGCGGCTCAGAAAATGGATAT
Source organism: Ceratopteris richardii (assembly GCA_020310875.1). NCBI lineage: Eukaryota > Viridiplantae > Streptophyta > Polypodiopsida > Polypodiales > Pteridaceae > Ceratopteris > Ceratopteris richardii. The sequence continues at coordinate 18,866,636 of CM035433.1, forward strand.
GGATAATGAAATGAAATCAATATTGTTGTTATGCACCTTGACATCATCATGGGATACGTTTTGCACAACTATTAGCAGTAGTGCACATGGTGGTAAAATCATCTATGATGATATATGTGGAGCACTCTTGAGTGAGGAGATTCGTAGAAAATATATGGTTGGCATTCAGAGTGGAGATGCATATAATGTTCGTGATTCTTACCACGGAAAGAATCAGCAACGTGGTAGGAGCAAGAACAAGGAAAAGAATGGTCAATGGAATAAGAGTAGAAGTAAATCAAGGAAGAGGGATATTGAATGCCATTATTGTTATAAGAAAGGACACACAAAGAAAGATTGTTATGCATTAAAGAATGCTAAAGGTAAAGGACATAATGTTGATGGGCATGTTAAACAATTACCTGCACCATCTACCTCGACTGTGAAGATTGAAGAAATTAATGCTATTTTTGATGATGCTAATGTGTTGACACTTGATAGTACTGTGCCAATTGAAGCTCTTATGGATGATTCTCTTTCCCACACATGGCTGCTAGATTTTGGTGCTTCTTTCCATGTGACACCACACAGAGAATGGTTCTCTAATTATTCAGCAAAGTCTCTTGGTACTGTGAGACTTGGTGACTCTTACCAGTGTGACATTGTGGGGATCGGAGATGTGGTTGTGCAGTTCATTGATGGTTCAAAATTTATTATGCATAATGTATGCCATGTACCTCAGTTATCACCTAGTTTGATGTCAGCTGCTCAACTTGATGACCTTGGTTACAAGGTGGTCTTCAATGCTCAATCCTTTCACATATCAAAGGGAAATATGGTTATTGCAAAAGGAAGCAAAGTTAGCTCACTTTATCCTTTATTTATATCACAGAAAGAACACCTGTTAGATGTTACTGAACAACCTATGGCTTGTATTTGGCATGGTCCTTTGGGCCATATATCTCATAGTGGAATGGAGAATCTTTCTCATTCTGGCTACTTACCTGTGTTATCTTTTTCCGATTTTGCATTTTGTGAGCATTGTCAATATGGAAAACAAACCAGAAATGTGCATAGAATGCACATTGACTCTTCAATTTAGCCTTTAGATCTTGTTAATACAGATGAGTGTGGTCCTATGCCCACTAGGTCCTTAGGTGGTTCTCTTTACTTTGTCACTTTCATAGATTGTGCTACTAGAAAAGTTTGGGTATATCCTACCAAATCGAAGGATGAGGTATTCCCTACTTTTAGAAAATGGCTTGCTTCAGTGAGACTTAAAAAGGAAATAAGCTTAAGGCTTTACATTCATATAATGGGGGTGAGTATACCTCACATGAATTCAGCCTTTTCTATCAGTCGAGAGGGATTCGAAAAGAAACTCATATTCATCAGAAACTAATTGCAATAGCTCTACTAGCCCAAAAGTTACAAGTTTCAAAAGTTCTCAAAATGAGCTCTCTAGCTCTATTTATAGTTTTTGCCTAGTTTTGATCGGTTTCACATCTAGGGATCAACATACTTAAAAAATAGGATCTACATCTAATTTGAGGTACCTAACGGCTTCCAAAAATTATGAAAATTGGTATGAGCTACCTATTTAGACTCCTCAAGCTCGAGGACTCCTCAACTTGCACAAAATGGAGTTGTACATGCGGTAATCATATCTATGTACATATATTACATTGTTTTAGTGATAAAAATCACTTTTTGGCTTATGAAATGATTGTTTTTAATAAGAAGGTACGCACTGATGCTTGAATACCAGTTATTAGCTCCTCTTTGGCCCTATGTGTTTCCTTTGCATCTATGATGGGATCCTATACTTGGTCCTGTACCGTGAACACTCCCCTCCTCCTCATTTCTATCATCCCTGACAGATCTTGATCGTGCGTGGGTAATGTAGTTATTGAGGAGGTCTATCGCAAGGGTGTGTTCCATTATTCGAATGCCCTTGATAATATATTTTTCTAACTTCTCCCAATTGATGGGTTGGGGATCGTCAGGAGGTGGCATCTGATAATGCTCATAGTACATCACTCGCTCGCATGCGAACAAATGGAGCAGGTGAGTGGGTTTGTTAATAAAGACTTCTGAGTGGTACTCCCAGAATCTATAGTGAACATATCTTCAAACATCTTCTTGTAGTAGGCACGCATATATTTAAATCGGTAGTGCCATGCATAGCACACCTTGATCGATGGCCTCGTGCTCATATTGTACACTAAATCCAAGTTTCCATGTTCGAATCCAAGGGTGCTCACCATTGGAGCCTTGACACCCCTGAATGTCTCGAAGACCATTTGCATCATATCAAAAATTTTCTGTCATTTTCACGACAACGCTAGGCATGCGATGTAGGCGGGGTAACCAATGGCGAATGGTAGCCATCATGTATCCCACTATAGGTGTGTTATTCCAGGGAGGTGCTAAGTAAGGGTAGTTGAGCCAATCTTGACATTCTCGATTGTTCTGAAATTTAATTGCAAAGGCCTTCCAGGAACGTCTTTGAGGGACTAATCCATAGCATGGGTTGTATTTTAGATGGGTGGGCACGTGCATCCATGTATGCATCATCTCTGGATATTGTTGTAGTAATTCCACCCTCCATGTAGGCTGATAGATATGACCCTTTTCAGCTTTTAGAGGGACATTTGCTAGCTCAAAGTGGGTGGCATGCATTGGTCGCTTTGTAGTAAGGTTTATACTACAGCTCACTAGTAGTTATGTGTCGACATGGTCCTGCAGTGGCAAAATATAGAGACTTTAAAATAACTTCTTCAATATTTGCCATCCGATGTAACTCAGCATCAACTCTCGCCGAATGCATTTTTTCGTGTTCTTCAACAATCTTCAACCATGTCGGAGAAGGTAACTCATATGTATCTTGACCTGCTTCTGAGGATCTACCTCCAAGCACGGGCAATGATACATAATGTTGGCAGTAGCCAGAGGCATAGAAGACGCGGAAGCATGTGAAGATAGAGCATAATGAAGAAGCAGGGAGTCAGTCAAATCATTTTTTCAAACAAATATATTTTACAAAATAGTTTTCAAAACCTCCAACAGTGATTTTCATCACTTTTGTACCATATGTAACATAGAAAAACCCTTTTTTGTAATTCATAGCTCCATTTTGTGCAGGCCGAGGAGTCCTCGAGCTTGAGGAGCTTAGGTAGAATGAGCGTACCAATTTTGGTTATTTTTAGACACTGTTTAGCCTTTCAAATAGCATCTAGGACCTATTTTTTAACTATGCCGGTCACTAGATGTAAAACCGGTCAAAACTAGTCTAGAATCTATAAAAAGAGCTAGAGAGCTCATTTTTGGGGTTACTTAGTGTTAGTTAGTGTGAGCTTAGAGCTACTTTGAACTTGTAATTGAGATCTTGAGCAATAGAGTTGATTTCTCACCTTCCATTGTGTCTTGCTTGTCTCTTCGTTGTGTGTGTGTATGTGTGTGTGCATCTCTATGCTTCTCACCTTCACTCTCACTTCTTCTCACATTCACGATCTTCATATCACTCCTATCTCTTCCACAGATTGACATTAAGGAGGTGGAGCTTCTTAACGTGGTTCTCACCATTGTGCTAGAGCAACACCAAATTTGGCGCCGTTGTCGGGGATTGAGTCTAGGACGAATGTGTGATGGTAAGAGTATAGCAAGAAGTGGTGTTGGAAGGTAAAATTTCCAGTTTTTGTTGTTGTTTTTACTTAGTTTTTAGTGTTTTTCACCTCCCCCACACTCCATCTTCATCATCGCATCATCATCTTCATCTCCAAAAAAATAAGAAAATTCACCATATCCACCCATTCTCCTCATTTCCCCTCATTTGTGCATGTGCGAGAGAGAGAGAGCTTTTGTGCTTGCATGTGCTACTGTGTTTTTGAGTTTTCTTGTAGGTACAGTGCTCCAGAGCATCAGGAAAGCTGCAAAAAGGTAAGAAATGTACTCTCTGTCAGAAATTGCCGACTGTGTCAGACCATCACGATGGTCTGCAAAGTTCGGAATTTGAGGTAGGCGACCACACCAGCGTGTAGAGCACACTTGCGCACGTAGGAATCCATACTTGCATTCAAAAAATTTGCATTTTGGTGGACCATCGTGATTGGCTCCGACCATCGCGATTGTGTCACGCCATCGCGATTGGCTCACGCCATCGCGACGGCTCGGCCGGACCATCGCGACGGTCTCACGCCATCGTGACGGTTCACTTGAACCATCGCGACGGTCCTTGACTATCGCGACGATCCCGTCGACCCCACGCCGTCGCGATTGGCTCATGCCATCGCGCTGACACTGCCACGTGGCAAGCTAGACCATCGCAACGATACCCTCAGACCATCGCGACGACTCAAAATTCGAACCATCGCGATTGGCTCACGCCATCGTGCTTTGTGACCATCGCGACGGGCTCACGCCATCGCGATTGTCCCGTTGACCGTTGACCTACGCCATCGCGATTGCTCGCCGATTGGACCATCGCGACGGTTCATTCACACCATCATGATTGCTCACATTTACGCCATCGCGATCGTTCACTTTCACGCCATCGCGATCATCCACTTCCGGACCATCGCGACAGTTCATTTTCATGCCATCACGACCGTGCACTTCAGACCATCGCGACGGTTCGCGCATCACGCCATCGCGACGGTTCACCTGGACCATCGCGACGGTCCTAGACCATCGCGATTGCTCACCCCAAACACAAATTTTAGGGTTTCAATTTTTGGCCAGTTTTGGGGCTATTTTTTGAAAATTTTTGGGTGATTAAACTCATAGGAGACCCCTTAGCTCATAGGGAAAGAAAAACCTGTTTGTCAATTTTTACCCCCCAGGGCCTGAACGCTTATATCTTTTTCATCCGAAGTCCGTTTTTTGAGCTTAATAGCTCGTTAGAAAGCTCTTTACGAGTACTACGTGACCTCAACTATTTTTTTCATAAAGAATATGTTGATTTTTAGATAAAATAATTTGAGGTTGACCTAGTGTGGGACTAGAAAGCCAGGGGGCAATCATTGAAGTTTTGGGCAAAAGGGAAAGGACCTTTAAGGGTGTATATATTCAAGTGCTTGATCATCCACTTGTGAAATTGGTCTAATATTGGATTTTTCCAGGTCTAGCAAGGGCAATCAAGGGCAAACAAAGTAAGGCAAAGCAAGGCAGTGAAGGACGCAAGGCTTGGGAAGCGCGGCTTCTTGGGCATTAGAGCAACCACCAAGGCTGACTTGAGGTTGGAAGATTACTCAACCTCCTCAGTCAATTATTAGCTTAGGCTAAACGGTAGCATTGTGGATTAGCGACGGTAGGAACGCCTCAAGTTCAAGAGATTTAATTTTTTAAGTTCAAGACTAAAGTAAAGGTGTGTGATACAAAAAGCTAAAGGGAAAGAACTTAATTATGACGGAACGAGAACTCAAAAGTACCACAGAAAGTCGATTCGTGACGCATACATCAAGACAAGAATCTAAAGAAACTTAAAAAGATTCAAGAAATTAAGAACAAAGAACCATTGACGATCTGAGCATGTACTGAGTGTGCAAGGAAATAAATTAATGAACCTTAGATCGGGCAAACATATAGGTAAGTCAGATAGACGAAGCCTTAGATCATCAGAAGCAAGTGTAGGCACCACTCCACGATCGTGGGTTCAACAATTGAACACTAGTTACCCCTACGAGAGCTCAGATACGAGTGAATTGGAAATGACATTTAGCACAGAAAGACCAGAAGGAGGGTCAAATGTAGCATATTTAGAAAAACGAGAGGGACCCTATAGGACTCAATTAGAGTTTCTCCGAACCAACCGCTTAGGTGCTCGCATCTATGAGGATGGTTTGCGAAGACAAGTGGTGCAACTGCACAACCCCGATCAACCCATTGGATTGGAACATCCAGTGGTGAAATTCGAGCGAGATGTGTACATAGACAAGGAAGGAACGATGTACATCTTAAGTACGCAGCCAAACAATACGAATGAGTTTGGCGTAATTCAGTTAGAGATGGAAGCTAAATCCCAAGGAAAAGAACCAATAGGAGAAGAACCTAGAACACCTAGAGGGAAATCTGTACTGACACAAGTACTAGTTCCAAAGTGGATCCCTTAGGACAACAGAAGCATAGAGTTGTTTGTAAATAAAGAAACTGACGAAGCATTTTGGAGATATAGAACGGAACAACCTAGTGAGGTAGGCTCCATCATAATCTACGAGTTCAAGGACCCAGATACACCTGGAAAGGCTGTATACCTGGATGAAACTTCAAAAAGAGTCTTTGTGGTACCAGACCATGCTAGAAACACATACACATGGAGAGGTGATTTAGTATTGCCTCCATCTCTAGCAAATGTAAACGCAAGCCAACAAGGGGCAGGAACATCCTCCGCCCATGCTAATCAAAGAGAGAAAAACAAAGAAAGACCAGAAGTAAGTTTCAATCATCCCATAGGGAGAGATAGAACCACCATAGACATGGACAGAGTGGAAAGGCAAAGAATGCCAGGTGGTAGAGATGATTTTCCTCTACCTAGACCACGTGAACACGCAAGAATATTGAGACCCACTTAGTTAGTAAAATCCATGAAAAACTACTTTAATGGGACAGGAGATCCCTACGACCATGTTGTAGAATTTAAGCAAGTGCTACGGGCAGAGCAAGTTGAATACATGTTCACGCAATGTAATGCATTTGGGCTAATGTTAAAGAATACCGCTTTAACTTGGTTCCAACCATTGCAACAGAGGCAATTTAGAGACATCCATCACTTTTTAGAGTCATTCATCACTGAATTCTCTAAAAGTGGAATCAGACATGACACGTCTTCGTTGATTCATAGTTTCAAGCAGACCCCTCAAGAAACATTTAGACTGGCACGACGTAGGTTTAGACAATATGTGGAAAGATGTCCTATGCAAGAGCTACCCTCACAAGCCAAGCAAGTGTCATTGTTTCTAGATGGCTTGTTGAGCTCTAAACTATGCTCCTATGTGTACTTGAAGGAACCCAGAACGCTAGAGCAATGTGTAAGAATTTGTATAGACATTGAGGATAACGTAGGAGACGAGTTGGAACTCTCGAAGGTCTATAAGGACTCAGATTGTTCCTCTTTAGCATCCACAAAATTGTCTAGCTCAATAGAGGATCTAGCAGAGAAAGTGGCCCAGAAACTAGGAGTTTCTAGTAAACAGATGCTTAGGTTGACAACAAACAAGCGTTGTTACACCTGTGGTGGTGATCATATGGCAAATGTGTGCCCCAATGCAACACAACCGCAAGCCAACCCTAGTGACCAATACTGTACAATTGAGAGAAGATATATGAATCATACAGCTCAAGACTTCCCATATAACAAACAAGCAGTGAGACAGAACTACCCGCAAGCATATGCACAGCCAGGTAGATATCAAGATCAATACAATACTCAGCCTCATTACTATAGGCCTCCTCAAAACTATCCATATCAGGCTCAACAAAGACCTCAACCTGTCTTAGCTCAGCAGCCACCCCCACCAGCGAATGTCATCTCAGTCAAATATGCTGCTGGAGAAGAAAACCTAAGTAGGGTGTTAGTGCCTTCTTCACCTTTGATCACTGACAGTGGTCCGAACTCAAACAGTTTTGACTCTACACATGTAGATAGTCCACCCGCATACTACACAGAGTCACCAGAACACGTGGAGACATATCATTATGATAGTCCACCAGTGGAACCTAGTTGGGAGCCCGAATACGCTAACGTGATGTACACAAACCCAAACCCACGGCCCCAATTGAGACAGCAAAGACCATAGGGCCCTAGAGGACCATGCTTTAGGTGCCAAGGAGATCATTTCATAAAGGATTGTCCACATCCTCCGATAGCAGGACAGTCACAGTACTATAACATACAAGGCTTTTGTGTCGATTGTGGTAAAGAGCACATCATAAAAGATTGTCCTAAGAACCTTGTTAATGCTTCAAATGTGACACCAATCAACGTGATAGGTATTGTAAACAACACAGATGGATCCAACCCTACATACGTGCCTATCCAAGCTATAACAAGAGCCCAGGCGCTCTTACAGAACCAACAGCTTAGTCAGGAGAAAATAATTAGAACTAGTGAAGTTGGAGAGTCTAGCAGTAAAAAGACGAAATCATGGAAAGATTCTAGAGAAAGCATTAAGAGAAAATGGAGTAAAAGGATAACTGAGTTGGAAGGAAGTTTGAAGGAATCTAGAGCCAAAATCCTAGAATTGACTTCACAAGAATTGAATCAAGAGAACCTAGCTCAGAAATCAGGATCAGTTTTAGTGGAACCCATACCAGAAAACTTAGACATGATGTTTCGTGCATATCAGGCTAGAATAAAGGAAGGACCTCAAGTAGCTGAAATGAGTAAGAACTACCCACGAGCAGACTTAGAAATCGAGAGAACTAAGCTTTGCATGAAGATGGTAGAATTAGCACAAGCAATGTTCGAAGCCTCTAGATATCTTAATTGGAATAACATGGCAAAACCAGAATTACACTTTCAAGGACTAATGGAGAGGCTAGAATACTTGATCGATAGCAAAGAGAAAAAGGATCAGCATAGGAATCCTAGTGTCCCAGAGACACAAGAAAGGAACGCACCATCCCTGTCTCAAGTACCCAACACAGAAGGGGAAAACCTGTCTTCCATACATAGGTACTCACATGAATTTTTGAGAGAAATTCAAGAAGACAAATGGAGAAAAGAACAAGGAACTCATCCTCCTATTCAAGAAATAGATGACTTGCAGGAACAGTTTCCCCAAGGCATCCCCTCTATTTACGATGATGTAGAGGAGGAGCAACTGAGTGAACACACAGGTTTTGAATCCAATTCTTTACAAGAATTACCTCAGTTCACAGGACCTTGGGAAGCAAACTCTATTAGCATGAGAGCACCCACGATAATAGTGAGGAATGAAGAATCACTGATCCCTAGAAACACAGAAGTGATCAAGAATACCAAAGTACAATGTCACCTCACTCTAGAGGAATTGTTAAAGGTTAAACCAGAACTATGTAAGCATGTAGCAAATCAATTCCCTGAGCTTGCTACTACTCCCTTGCAGATAGGATCACATAAGAAGAGATACCCGTAGAAAAGATCGGAGATGTAAGTGAAGGAGAGGAAGGTAACATGTAGCTCAGCGATGAGTAGCACCTCCTTTAATGTCAATCCGGGGAGACGTGAGGATGGTATGAAGACCACGAGCAAGTGGAAGCACAAGTGCGTGAGTGAGAAGCACACAAGCATGCACACACATACACACACACGTGCACACACAGTAAGAACAAAGAGAGTAGACAATGGAATCACTTCTATTGCAAGAAAGTTCTCATATATGCTCAAACTACAAGAAGCTAACCTCAAAAATGAGCTCTCTAGCTCTATTTATAGTTTTTGACTAGCTTTGGCCCTGTCCAGACCTAGTGTCCGGCCTAGTTAAAAATTAGGTTCCAGGGCTTATTTCAGGGCCCAAACGAGATCTAAAAATTATGAAAATTGACAGGCAACTACTTCTAAGGCTCCCCAAGCTCGAGGACTCCTCGGCTTGTACAAAATGGATCTACAAAAGGGTGAAATGATATTTACAAGGGTTTGTAGTGATGAGAATCACTTTAAAATGATGTGAGGTTTTTTTTTTTTTAAATGAAGGGTTGCCTCAGTGCTAGATCTGCATGTGTGTCCGTACTTGCTTCTTCTCGTATCCTGTCAACACTCTCCCCCCCCTAGGGTCTGTCGCCTCTGACAGACCTTTGCTCTGCGGGTTGATCAATATAGTTCTGGAGAATGTCAGCTCCCACCTCATGTTCTTTGATTCGCAGCCCTCGGATCAGGTCTCTCTGCAGGGTATCCCAATTGACTCTGGGCCCGGTATGTCCGTCTGTGGCGTTGTGTAGAGTTCTGAGTGCATCGTTTGTTCGCATGCAAAGAGGTGAAACAAATGGGTGGGCCGTGGCGCGAACACCTCTGAGTGTGCTTCCCAGAATCCCGTGGTGAACATTTCATCGAACGTTTGCTTGTAGCAGGCAGGGAGATATCTGATGCGTGTGTGCCATGCGTAAGCCACTCGTATGCTCGGGGTTGTGCTCATATCATATAGCAGGTCGTAGTTACCATTAATAAACCCGGGAATAGGAGGTTGAATCCTGCATACATTGCGAAAAGTTTTGAGTACGACCTGCATCATGTCAAAGATCTTGAGCATCATCTGGGCAGCGACATCTGGCATGGGGTGGAGACGTGGTATCCAATGTCTGATGGTTGCCATCATGTATGACACCGTGGGAGTACCGGTTGGGGAAGCGATGGCGGGGTAATTGAGCCATTCTTTGCAATTGGCATTGTTCTTGACTTTGATTGCAAACGACTTCCATGTCCTTCTCCGTTGTACTGGTCCATAGCAATTGTTATACTTTAAATGCATGGGTGCGTGGTCCCATGTTCGTAGCATCTCGGGATAGGTCTCCAATAGCTTTTGCCTCCAGATGGGTTGATGTATTCTCCCTTTGCGCGCCTCCTCTGGAATGTCCTCCGGTTCAAATTGCGTTGCGAACGTTGGGTACTTGTTGGTCTTACGTTTGACCTCAGCGTTGTAGTCTGCCAACAGTACAAAGTATGGCTTATATTGTAATTCTGAGCTGGTGATTAGTCTTCTAGGAGCCAGCTGTCTGAAGTATTCTGATTGAAGTATGGTTTCTTCAATGGTCTTCATGGCCAACATCTGGTAGGTGATACGTTCTTCATGAGTCTGCCCCATTTCTTCTACCTGTTTCATCCATGCCGAAGGGGGTTCCTCATAAGTGTCCTGTCCCTCCTCAGTGGTTGTGCCTCCTAGAAAAAGTTGAGGCTCATAGTTCTCTTCATACGCTTCCTCCACTGGAATAATAACTTCTTCCTCTTCCATGGGTTGCTCAGGTGGGGAAGGAGGTCGCTCGTACTGCATCAACTTCAATTTTAATTCTGCAACCTGTTGCCGTAACTCCAGTACGTCATTGGTCGTTGAATGTTCAGGTTCAGGTGAAGTAGCAGCGTCGGTCATCTCTTTAGGTTCCCGTTGGTGTGGTGTAGACTCTTGGGGTCTCTGTAGGTCCTTCAGTTGGTCGGCAAGCTGATCATGTGCTTCTAAAAGATTGGCATAAGTTTCCAATATCTGTTGTATGCTTTCTGAGGGAACAGCTTGAAATTTAGCCGGGTCTATGGGTGCTCCCGGGGTGTTCTCCATGGCAGCCTCGAGGTTCTCTTGGTTTTGTTGTTGAAGCCGTCTGTTCTCTTCTTGAGCTGCCGCCAGATGTCGTCGTAGCAAGGCCATGTTTCGTTGAAGCCTTGCATTGCGGCCCATTTGATCTCGCAGCTGTTCCTCCATGGCTTTGCTCTCTTCCATATGCCTCGTTTCGAGTTGCGCATTTGCATGTTCGAGGGCGGATATTTTGCTTTGTGACTCCGTATGACTGGACTCCAAAGCATTGACACGCTCTTGGAGTGTTGCTGAGAGGGTGCAAAGCTCTTTGTTATTTTCTTCCAATAATGTATATTCCTGCTTAAGCTGAGTGGCAGCTTCGAGCATGGTGTCGAGTGCAAGACTAAATGAGGTGGATGCAGGGGTAAGGATGGAAGATGTAGGGGGTTGGGAAGTGGGAATGGGAAAAGTGGATGTTGTGCCTACAGTGCTTGGGAATGGCGACGTGAGTGAAATGATATGTGGTAATGTTGGGATAATAGTGGTGGTGGGTGATCCTGTGGATGGTGAGATGTCCATGGGATCGGACGTGAGAGTGTGTGATTCGTGCACTGTGAATACAGGAATGGTGGGTGGTGTGATAGTGGTGGCAGTGAATGTGGGGGAGTGGGTTTGGGAAAGGGACTTTTTATTATAAGTATCCACCTGCTGGAGTATATTTACAAGGTTTGTCCAGAATGAGGGTTCTGTGACTTGGGTTGAGTGTGAGTCAGTTGCTAGGGGAGTGGCGGATAGGGTTTGGGTGTGAGTGAATGGAAAAGGATGGGATGAGGTCTGGCTATTGGCAAGTGGTTGTCCAAGGGCGGGGAGATAGGAAGGGTGACCTATTATGGTTTGATCGGTGGCCCGATGACCGGTGTGAGGTTCCAAAATTTGGGTGGAAGTGTGGGACGTGGGTAAAGGGAAGGATGTAAAAACGGAGGTGTGTACAATGGTTTCGTGATGGGTGGATGTCGGTTGTTCAGGAGGAATAGTGGAGAGGGGTTCTGAAAGGTGGAGGGAAGGTGGCTGTGGAGATGGTACGTGTGTAATTACCTCATGTTCGTCGGTGGGACTCGGGCTCGTCATGTGAACATCTTCTGAAATTATTGTAGGCAAGGTGGTAGAGGTTTCCATTTGAATCATTTTCCCGCGTCGTGGTTGTGTATCAATCCTTCGTTGATCGTAGACAGGGTTTTCCTGATATACCATTGTCCTCAATGCCTCCCCGATCCCACATGTCTCTACCAATAAATTCAATGATTCCACAAAGTTGGAGTCAACATTCTCGGCTTGAAGCATCTGGTTCACTAGAGCTCTATTCGCCGCTTCTGTCATCTTATGTCTTCTCTGTACCTGCTTGATTGTCTTGTACAGCCGTCTGAGTTGTGCTGTGTAGGCAGGGGCCTCCTCTTCACTGTCTTCCGGGTCATTTCTGTGTGCGCCTTCCTGCACTTGTGTGTTTTGGTCATGGGGATGTTGTGCCACTCCTTCCCCAGGTACTCTGCTCGTCTCGCCCCGTGGCTGTTCTCTTTGGGCAGATGCACCCGGACCCACATTGTCAAGGGAATCTTCACTGTCGGATAGGGGGACCGTCTGCAGAAATCTTTCAAAATCGAAATTTGGATCTTCTGAGAAGGTGGCCATAGATGCAAACTCTACATCGGTAGGTAGTGGAGGGGCGGATGGAACGGGTTGTACCACCTCTCTTGGTTGAGACTCTTGGAGATGGATCGTGAAAGATGCCACCTGGGTTTCTTCTCTAGTGGAGACTTCAGCGGTGGCTTCTGGAGGGATCAGGACCTGTGAAAGGGATCCACGCATTCTTTTTGCCGGTTGATTCCCTGACTTTCGCCCTTTGAACAGCTCCAGGTGTGCATACTTTAGGGCTCGAGCAACTGGCACATCATATGCCAGACATCTGTAGATGATTCTTGTCAGCGCACAACAACCATGTAGAGTGGGCTTCCTCACTCCCCGCTTGCCTGCCTCATACACTTGATCTAAGATCCATACCGGCATCTTAATGGGCAAGCTTCCGGTCTCTGCTAAATATAGCCCGTACCATATCTTCTTGTGAGGCTGCGTGAAACGGTCCTAAGCGGGAAATGCAAAGTGCTGGAGGCACATCCGCAGGGGTATGGCGATGTTGGGGGTGAGGGCGCACATTTCTTTGAGCTTCTTGACTCTATTGCTTTTCATTGATTCTGGTATCAAGGGGTCGCGATCTGAAGGCACATGAGTGCCATACATTTGAAGGGCTTCCCTGATTAACGTTACATTTAATTCAAACTTCCTCATCTCCTCCAGATTGGATAAGGAGGGCACCCAGAATGTGCCGGAATGATCTTTATCCCCGGTAGGTTTTAGCGTAGCAATCAAGTAGTAGCACCTGAGGAAGTCGGGTTTAGGTAGAGCTGCACTAAAGTAAGCTTGTAGTCCTGCCTTTTGCCAGATATCTTGAAGTGGAGCTGCATTCTGTAAGGTCTCAAATTCTCTTGAAAAGAACTGGAAGGTCCACCAAACCCCTCCACACTCCATCTTGGACTCCCAGATGTGATCTGCGTCTCCCAAATCCCCTGGCATTTCATTGAACCAATGGGAGTGCCCTTTTACTCTTTCGGTTAGTCCATTGGGTGGATCTGGAATAGGAATCCTTCGCACATTCAAGAATTCTTCAGGCCGAGCTGTTGGTGGAGCTTCCACTGGCATGGCATCCCAATTGATAGGAGCACCAGATCTTGCCTGAGAGCTTGTGCCTGCCGCTGTTGCCATGAGAGTAGGTTGCCTATCTGCTGGAAGACGAAAGGCGCATTAGTGTTGTATAGGAAACAAATGATGTAATGGTGTTCCCTTCACAATACTAACATGACAATCCCGGAGGTCAGTGGTTAGTGGTGAAGTGTTTGTGATAGTGTGAGTGGTGATTAGTGGTCAGTGTCATCCTAGATGCATGTTTTGGGTATGCAATGGCTCGGAATGCTCCTGATGTTAGTGTGGGTGGATTTACAGAATTGGGTCAGGGGGTTTAGTACACAGTTTAATTCTCCATGCTTGGATAGAGGGGTCGTAGCTCTTAGAGCTAAAGATGGGTAAAGGTTTCTGAATGGGTGTGTGATGTATTTGAGACCTTTTGGGTACCCAAATCTGCGTGGGTGTGGGTCTATGGGTAAGGTATTTCTTGGCGATCCAAATTTGTCGAATGCTCGGACTTGTAGAAGAAGGTCGAGGGGATGGTGGATACTGATTCTGTTTCTGCCCTGCCTTTTGCTTGTCGATCTCGGCTTTGTTGGAGTTCTTCGGTGTTTTTTGTCCTTTTGGCACCCATATTTGTCTGGTGCCGCTTCCCTTGGTTGGCCTAAACTGCTTTCCTTGCTGCGTCTTATGATACTGCCGTCGGTCTGGGTTCCTTCTTCGTGGTTGACTCTGCTGTGGTTGAGGTTGAGAGGTCGGGTGGACGCTCTGCTTTGGAAAAGAAGGGAGTTCCAACACATGCGTGACCTGCCCACTAGGAAATGATTCGTTCTTTAACTTTAATCTAGGCCTGTCTGCCACAAGTTTGGAAGGATGAGCACCGCAGGGTGTCGTGCTCATTTGGCTGCTGATGCAACCCACCTGACCGCTGATTGTGTCCATCTGCCCGCTGATTGTGTCCATCTGCCCGCTGATTGTGTCCATCTGCCCTCGCGGATGGGTAGCTGCCTCTTTTAGTTTGCAGGAAGTTCCAGGGAAGGTCTCCTGTCGTCTTTCTGATTGACAACTGTCTATAGCCAAGCCCAAGCGGGTTGGTGTAGACGTAGCATGATTGAGCTGATCAAAGATCTTCCGGTCTTCCGTCGCATGTGTTTCATAGGGTCTAGGGTCACAACCGTCAGGCGGAATGCCGTTAGGGAAGTCAAGCGGTATCACTCGCTTCTGCTCTAAGGTTCCAATCTGTAAGGAGCCTTGTCTAAGATTTAGGTCCACTGAGTGATCGTATAGCAAATCTTGGCCAAGGATTAGGGGTTCTATGTTGGTGCAAGACAATCAACAATTGAAGGTCTTTAAGTCCGCAGAGATTTCAGTAAAAATTTCCTTAAAAAAGGTCACCGGAAGATCACCGGAAGGTCACTGGAACAGTACCGGAAGGTCACAGTAAAGTCACCGGAATGTTACCGGAATTGATCACTTTTACAATTTTCAGTTCATGAAGAGTTGAAAGATGAAAGGAGGAAGAAAAGAACAAATTTTGGAGCTTGGAAGAAGAACCGGAAAAAATTGTACACATATGTACAGTAGTATAGTCAGCGTTATAAGCTTGTACAAATTTATCTATAAATACCTGGAAAATGTCGAGGCGCATATGGGAAAAAGAATGAGAGGTGTATAGACAAGAGAAGAGAGACATACGTGAGAAGTATGAGAAGAATGAGAAGTTAGATGTCAAGAGACATATGAAAAGTTAGTTGAGTTTTCCTCTCATCACTCAACTGTAATTTTCTGAGTAATTGAAGAAATACTGCGCCGAAATTTCTGTGTGTTCTTCATCTGTGATAGATGATTTGTGAAATCCTTTTGAGGATATCTAAGTCTATAGTTAATCAATCTATAGCTTAAGTTTCAGAGTTTAATTGTAAACAGAAACCGAGAATTGTCAGTAGGAACATTCATATGTGTTGAGTGTTCAAAGTTTACTGAAACAGGCGCATTTTCGGTGATCAATGTTTTGATCATTTCTCAGTGCATACTTTAAAGTTTTGCATGAGTGAGAGCTTAATCTTTAAGTTAGAAGATAAGCTACTCGTAACCAGAAGCATTTGCTTAAACGGGTTCTATTCAAGGAGAACCAAGTCTTAGAAGTTACAGGTGTGAAGTCGACTGTTCAGAGTGACAGTTTCAGACATAGATAACTTGTGAAGGTAATTTCTCAAGTTATAATAAACCTTTTGAAGAAATTTAACTTGAAGGAGGTGCGCAATATCTAGGCGACACTCCATACAAAGTTTCATAAAAATCTTTCCGCATTTGATAGATTAATTTGAAGAAATTGTGCAGCAGACTTTTGTGTTGTGAAGTTTTGACTTACTCTTGGTATAGAGGTGCTCTAATCACAAGAGTAGGTTGTTCTTTTGGAGATTAACACTCTCCATCAGTGGTATCAGAGCCGGAGACATCAAAATCAAAGAAAGGAGGATCCCGATTGCTGCGGTTACAAAGAATTCAACAGCTGAAGAACTAAAAGGTGAAAGCTTGAAGGCAAAACCTGAGGAAGAGATCATACGATATCAAGAAAGACAAACGGAGTCTAATTTGAAGCAAAGGTACATATATTGTTCATAAAGGTTGAAGATTTCAATACACAGGAAGACACAAGATGGGAGATTCTCTACAGATAGAGAAACTGGATAGGGAAAACTATCCTGCGTGGTCAATGAGGATGGAAGCTCATCTTATGAGCAAAGATTTGATAGCTTATATCACAGGAGAAGAAGAAAAGCCACAGTTCAGAGATCCTAGTGTTCCGACTAGGGAAGAGTTAGCAGATTTGAAAAACTGGATGAAGAAAGATGCGCAAGCTAGAAGCATTATCTATATGGCAGTAAATGATTACTTGTTACCTCATATTCGAGGTCTTGAAAGTGCAACTGACATTTGGAATGCTTTGGAGGAGCATTTCCAGAATACTACTAAGTCAAGGAAGGCATCCTTATGGGCAGAGTTTACAACCTTCAAGAAGAAGGCTTCTCAGTCCGTTTTAGACTATGTGACAAGAATGAAAGATATTGCAGATGCATTAGGAGCTGTTGATGAAGACATTGAAGAGGATAAATTGGTAAGACAAATTCTTACAGGCTTAAGAGGTGATGACAAATGGAAGCCGTTTATTTTGTCTACAGAGTTATCACTTGATCATTTCACTCCAGATTTAAATCAGTTGCTAGGTCATATGCTAACATTTGAAAATGATGTTAAAGGAGATGGTGACAAGAGTGCAGGTCACGCAATGTACTCAAAGGATAAAAAGAAGAATAGCAAAGGAAAGCAACAAGCAAATGAAGATGAAGGAACAACTAGCCAAGCCAACTTCCTAAGAGGAAGAGGAAGTGGCAAAGGTAGAGGAAAAGGCAGAAACAACAAAGATGGAGGTAAAGCCTGCTGGATTTGTGGTAAGACAAATCATTTAGCTAATGATTGTTGGCACAATACTCAAAGTAATAATGGATATAGTCAAAGTTACAATGCAAGAGGAAGAGGTGGCAAAAATCAAAGAGGAAATTTCAGAGGCAGAGGTG
This sequence comes from Ceratopteris richardii, assembly GCA_020310875.1. Classification (NCBI taxonomy): domain Eukaryota; kingdom Viridiplantae; phylum Streptophyta; class Polypodiopsida; order Polypodiales; family Pteridaceae; genus Ceratopteris; species Ceratopteris richardii. Next base: position 18,884,121 of record CM035433.1, read on the forward strand.
GTAGGAGTTACTTTGGAAGAAATGCAGGTAGAGGATTCCAAAGTCAACAATATAACAATACCTACTACAATTATGCTTCAGAACAGAAGGAGGATTCAACATTGATATTGAATGCTACTTGTGAAAGTCAGAGTGAAGATCAAAGAGTCTTCTACATTGACTCAGGGTGTAGCAATCACCTGAGTGGAAACATATCATTGATGACTGATTTGGAGAATAAAGTTTCTAATCATGTTGTTCAAACAGGTGACAACACAAAGCATAAAGTGAAATCGATTGGATCAGTGAAAGCTAAAGACGGTAGTACCTTATTGGGTAAGGTTCTGTATGTTCCTACAATTCCTAAGAATTTGATAAGTGTAGGACAAATTGTTGAAAAGGGATATGAAGTAAGATTCACTAATGAAGGAGTATACGTGGAAGATCCCAGTCAAGGGTATAAACAGATTGTTTCAGGAAAGAAAGAAGGAAGACTGTTTACACTGAAGATTCAAGGTAACATTGGTCAGGCCATGTTTACATATGAAGGACAGAAAATTTCTGAGTTAGATCTTTGGCACAAGAGGCTTGGACATTTCAATGAAAGAGGTATTAAAGATATGGTTAACAATGGTTCAGTGCTTGGATTGCCTAATGTTGCAGGTCAACATATGACATACAAATGTGAGGCATGTCAATTAGGTAAAGCTCATAAGAATTCTTACTCCAAGCATGGTTTTATGTACTCAGAGAAGCTTGAGTTGGTACACACAGATGTGTGGGGACCATCAAAGGATTTCAGTATAAATGGATCAAGATATTATGTGATTTATGTTGATGATGCTACCAGATGGATCACTATCTATGTGATCAAGGATAAGTCAGAAGTATTCAATACATTCAAACATTATCATGCGTATGCAGAAAGAACTACAGGTCATAGACTGAAGAGACTAAGATCAGATGGAGGGGGAGAGTATTTCTCCAACGAGTTCAGTGATTACTTATGGAATGCAGGTATAAAAAGGGAAGTTACTTGCAGATATTCTCCTCAACAAAATGGTGTTGCAGAAAGAAGGAACAGGACTCTTGTTGAGTTTGCAAGGTCCATGATGAATGAGAAAAATTGCCCTAATTATTTGTGGGCTGAAGCTGTAAATACAGCTACTTATTTGGTCAATAGGTTACCATGTAAAGCCCTGCAAGGTATGACACCATATGAAGCTTGGTGGGGTAAAAGACCTACCCTAGATCATTGCAGAGTATTTGGATGTGTGGCATTTGCATATGTGCCATCACAATTAAGACACAAATTGGAACCTAAAGCTGAAAAATATGTTTTCATTGGTTATGATGATAGACAGATGGGATACAGGTTGTGGAATCCATCCACAAAACATTTTCTGGTTTCAAAAGATGTTACGTTTGATGAGCAAAGTTCTTGGTATGCAGGAACAGTTAATAACAATACAGGTGATGAAGAAGAAGTGAATCAAAAGAAAGGTAAATCAAAGGTTCAAATAGTTGATGAAGAAGAAAATTATGAAGTGCAGGAAGAAGTTGAAGAAAGGCCAAGATTTGATCCTGAGTGTGAAGAACCAGAAACCTGAAGGACTGGAGAACTCAGAAGGTCATCAAGAAATAGATGGCAACCTACAAGGTACAGTTATGATACTTCATTTTTGGCTACGAAAGATTATGCTTACATAGTGAAAGCAGATGAAGACCCTTCTACATATGAAGAGGCAAAAGGTAAGGAAAAATGGGAAAAAGCTATGCAAGAAGAACATGATGCATTGGTGGAAAATCAAACATGGGATTTAGTTCCTAAACCAAATAGCCAGAAGATTATTGGATGCAAGTGGGTCTACAAGACCAAAAGATTTGCAGATGGAAGTGTGTCTAGATATAAAGCTAGACTTGTTGTCAAAGGGTTTGCTCAAACATATGGAGTTGATTATGATGAGACTTATAGTCCAGTGGCAAAGATGACAACCATCAGAACACTCATAGCTGTTGCTGCGAGTAAAGGTTGGAAGTTATGTCAGTTAGATGTGAAAAATGCTTTTCTGAATGGATATATTTCAGATGATGTGTTCATGGAGCAACCTCAAGGGTTCAGAGATAAAAGGTATCCAGATCATGTGTGTAAGCTCAAGAGAGCTTTGTATGGCTTGAAGCAAGCGCCAAGAGCGTGGAATTATAGACTTGTAAAGTTCTTGAAAGAACTTGGTTTTCAGGTGTCTGAAGCAGATAGTAGTCTGCTTATAAAAGCAAGTGATACTGGTTTCATATACATGTGCATATATGTTGATGATATAATTCTTACAGGAACAGATGAGTCAGGTATACAAAGACTCAAGAAGCAAATGGAAAAGGAGTTCAAGATAAGTGACTTGGGAAACTTGTCTTATTTTTTGGGTATGGAGATCACATATACTCAGCATGGAGTATTCGTGACCCAAGAAAGATATTTGAAGAACTTGTTAATCAAGTTTAAAATGAATGATTGCCGAATAGCACCTACTCCAATGGAGGTGAACCACAAACTGAGTAAGTTTGGAGGTGAAGAATTCAAGGATGTGAGACAATATCAGAGTTTGGTTGGTAGTCTTATCTATGCTACTTTAACCAGACCAGATTTATCATATGCAGTAGGAGTATTGTCTCAATTCATGCACTGTCCAAGGAAAGAACACTGGATTGCAGGACAAAGGGTATTGAGGTACATTAAAGGTACACTCAAAGAAGGTTTGTATTATGGTTTTACATCAGATACAAATATCAAAATATACAGTGATGCAGATTGGGCAGGTAATCCAGATGACAGAAGGTCAACCTATGGATACATGTGTTATGTGGGAGATAAGCTAATATCATGGTGTTCCAAGAAGCAACATACAGTTGCTTTGTCTTCTACTGAAGCTGAGTACAAAGGCATGGTTGAAGCCGCAAAGGAAGTGATTTGGCTAAAGACTTTAATGAAGAATTTTGACGCTATACAGAGGACTCCAATTATATTTGGAGATAATATGAGTTCATTATATTTAGCTGCTAATCCTGTTTTTCATGCCAGGACTAAACACATTGAGATTCAGTATCACTTTCTAAGAGAGAAGGTGATGGATAAAGAGATTGAAGTAATCCATACTTCAACGAAAGATCAGATAGCTGATATGCTTACAAAAAGTTTCGATGGACCTAAGTTACAAAGGTTTAAAGATATGGCAGGAATAAAGAAGACAGAGAAAACCTCAATTGATGATTGAGGGGGAGCTGTTGGTGCAAGACAATCAACAATTGAAGGTCTTTAAGTCCGCAGAGATTTCAGTAAAAATTTCCTTAAAAAGGGTCACCGGAAGATCACCGGAAGGTCACTGGAACAGTACCGGAAGGTCACAGTAAAGTCACCGGAATGTTACCGGAATTGATCACTTTTACAATTTTCAGTTCATGAAGAGTTGAAAGATGAAAGGAGGAAGAAAAGAACAAATTTTGGAGCTTGGAAGAAGAACTGGAAAAAATTGTACACATATGTACAGTAGTATAGTCAGCGTTATAAGCTTGTACAAATTTATCTATAAATACCTGGAAAATGTCGAGGCGCATATGGGAAAAAGAATGAGAGGTGTATAGACAAGAGAAGAGAGACATACGTGAGAAGTATGAGAAGAATGAGAAGTTAGATGTCAAGAGACATATGAAAAGTTAGTTGAGTTTTCCTCTCATCACTCAACTGTAATTTTCTGAGTAATTGAAGAAATACTGCGCCGAAATTTCTGTGTGTTCTTCATCTGTGATAGATGATTTGTGAAATCCTTTTGAGGATATCTAAGTCTATAGTTAATCAATCTATAGCTTAAGTTTCAGAGTTTAATTGTAAACAGAAACCGAGAATTGTCAGTAGGAACATTCATATGTGTTGAGTGTTCAAAGTTTACTGAAACAGGCGCATTTTCGGTGATCAATGTTTTGATCATTTCTCAGTGCATACTTTAAAGTTTTGCATGAGTGAGAGCTTAATCTTTAAGTTAGAAGATAAGCTACTCGTAACCAGAAGCATTTGCTTAAACGGGTTCTATTCAAGGAGAACCAAGTCTTAGAAGTTACAGGTGTGAAGTCGACTGTTCAGAGTGACAGTTTCATACATAGATAACTTGTGAAGGTAATTTCTCAAGTTATAATAAACCTTTTGAAGAAATTTAACTTGAAGGAGGTGCGCAATATCTAGGCGACACTCCATACAAAGTTTCATAAAAATCTTTCCGCATTTGATAGATTAATTTGAAGAAATTGTGCAGCAGACTTTTGTGTTGTGAAGTTTTGACTTACTCTTGGTATAGAGGTGCTCTAATCACAAGAGTAGGTTGTTCTTTTGGAGATTAACACTCTCCATCATTCTATCAGGTCATCATCATGGCACACTAGTAGCTTCGCCGTCATGGTCATATTCTTAATGAGGATAGGAAGATCCACCTCACCCATGCAAGGGGTTTCCATGCCTCCTAGCCCTATGAGGTATGCCTCAATTGGCCGCATTTCTATTCCTGAATCCTTATAGTGGGACCATCTAATCGCACTAGTCGCAGCACCTGAGTCAATTAAAGCCCTGAGTTCTTGGCAAGAGTTGCCGTGTTCTAGCCTAACTGTAATGAATGGTCTCCTGTCCACTATGCTAGGATGAGTGGTTGACTTTACTTGACACATGGCCATGGAATATCTGGGTGAAGTTTCCTGATGGTTATAATGTTCTCTCCCTAGTCCTTGTCTTCTTAGCTTCATGCGCTTAATGCGCTCTATGGCCTCTGCCTGTGCTTCTTCTCGAATTCGTTTTTCCTCCTCTTTACGTTGTTTAGCAGTATTGAGTCGACTTAGCATTTCCTCCGTGAGGGGTTCCTGATACAGCTTGACTCTGCACCCGCTAATATAGTTTGGGAGGACATCCCCCTCTAAAGTGGCTAGTTGTACTGCTCCACTCGTGGAGATCCTATTAATGATCATAGGTCCGTAGCCTCTCTTTTCTAGCTTTCTTGCGTGTTGTTTCAATGTGTAGACTAAAACTAGATCCCCTGCTTTCAAGCCCTTATCCTTCACATGGGCATCAAAGTATGCCTTTTGCCGTTTCTTTGCAGCATAGATGCCTGCTGCTGCTCGTAGCCTCATCTCACCTAAACGCTCTAGATCCAAGATCCTAGAGGACAACTCATGTCCATTCCACTCATGCTCTTGTGCTACTCTTAAAGCTGGGATTAGGAAATCTAGTGGTAGCACTGCATTTTGTCCGAAGACCATCTGAAATGGGGTGGCATTGAGTACCGTTTTGTAGGCAACTCGGTATGCCCAAACAGCATGATGAAGTTGTTTGTCCCAATCAGAGCGTTTATTATTTACCAGTTTCGTCAATACGTTACATAGGATCTTATTCGTGCTCTCGGCTTGTCCGTTAGCTTGTGGGTGATAGGGTGCAGACTTCTTATGTACCACCATGAATTCTTGAAGGAGATTTTCAATGACCTCATTCAAGAAGTGCGTACCTCTATCACTAACCAACTCTATTGGTAACCCATATCTAGTGAACACATTTTCGAATAAGAACTTAGCCGTCGTTTGAGCATCATTCTTTGTCGTGGCCTTTACTTCCACCCACTTTGTAAGGTAATCTGTGGCTACAATAATGTATTCTGCATGGGAGTTTCTAGCTGGGGGGTTGATGGGACCTACAAAGTCTATACCCCACTTTGAAAATGCACGTCCTCCCATCATTGGCCTTAAGGGCATTTCATCTTTTCTTATCGGATATTGGGCACGTTGGCATGTGTCGCAACTCTTCACATAAGAGTGTGCATCCATATGAAGAGTGGGCCACCAAAGTCCCGAGAATAGAATGGTCTTAATTACTCTGTCAGGCCCAAAGTGTCCGCCTGCAGCACCGCTGTGTGCTGTTTCTAAGACTTTCAAGTAGTCTGATTCATGAACGCACAGTCTTAGGTAACCATCCTTGCCTCTTCGATATAGGTTGTCTCCTACTAAGGCATAGTCTTGAGCCTCTTGCTCCATGCTCCGTTTCCTTGCAAGACTAGCCTGATTGGGTAATGTTCCCGATCTCATGAACTCGACCAATGGAGCACTCCAGTCTGGGATTAATGACACGTGATAAAGAGTGGCATGCTCCACTGGGGGTCTCTCCTGGCACCCTGGACAACTCTGGATCCACTCTTGTATTTATTTGTCCATGCTAGGCCAATACACTCCTAAGCGTTTTAGATTCTGCAATGTTCGTTGTTTAGAGTAGTGATTCCCTAGCAGTCCCTCATGGGCTTGTTGCAACCAACTAGCGTGTTCATCATCCTCGACACAACAAGCTAATACGCCCTCGGTATCTTGCTTGTACATACTTCCGGCTAATATTTGATACTTTAGCGATTTTACAATTTCCTCTTTGCTTGTTTTAACATTTTTATTTGCAGGCCCGAAGGTTAGGACTGGTACCAACTTATTTGCCCATTTAGGAACAACTTCTAAATTGAACAGATAAGCATCGGGCAATTCATCAGACACTCCTTGCGGTGGCTCTCCTGAAGTGATGCGAGAAAGATGGTCTACCCTAAGATGGGTTCTACCTTTCCTGACAACAACTTCAAAGTCGTATTCCATTAGTAAGAGGAACCATCTTACTAAGCGGCCTGTATTGCAAGGTTTATTGACCAAATATAGTAAAGCTTGATGATCAGTGAAAAACTTGAACTTATTGGCCAATAGATAGTGTCTAAACTTCTTCACAGCATATACCATACCTAGGCCTTCTCTTTCCGTTGTGGTATAATTTCGTTCAGCTGCATTTAGTTGCCTACTAGCATATGCTATCGGCAAATCTAGGGTTCCTTCACCCGTGGGTTGCGCTAGCACACATCCTATTGCATGATTTGAGGCATCTACATGGACATGAAAGGGTTTACTCCAATCGGGAGTAGTCAATATTGGTGCTGTGCACAAACGTCTCTTCAGCTCGTTGAAGGAAGTCTCGCATTCCTCGCTCCATTCAAAATTTGTTAACAACCCATAAAGAGGTTTAGCTATGATGGCATACATGTGGATAAACCTACGGTAATATCCACAATGGCCCATAAAGGCTTGTACCTCTTTAACATTCCTTGGTCTGGGCAACTCTGCTATTGCTCTTACTTTGTCTTCATCTGTTGAGATTCCATTCTTAGAAACAATGTGACCTAAGATCTTACCTTGTCGTACCATAAACACACACTTCTCTGGATTCAGATACACTCGATAATCTCTACACTTGTTGAAGATTTGCCTGAGCTCAGGGATGTGGTAACTTCTCTCTTGGGAATGAGCGCACAGATCATCCACATATACTTCTAAGCTCTTTCGCAAGAACTCTTTGAAGACATGACACATGAGTCTTTGGAATGTTGCAGGTGCATTGGTGAGCCCAAATGGCATCACACGAAATGCAAAGATTCCCCATTCTGTGGCAAAGGCCGTTTTGTGCTGATCTTCGGGGGCAATGGCTACTTGGTTGTAACCTGAAAATCCATCAAGGAAGCTGTAAACTTCCTTGCCTGCAACACGCTCCAATAGATGTTCGGTGATTGGAAGAGGATAACTATCTCGGATCGTAGCGGCATTGACTTTTTTAAGGTTAATGCACACTCACAATTTCCCATTCTTCTTGGGCACCACTACAATGGGGGACACCCATTCAGTGTGCTCAATCTCATAGATGAATCCGGCTTCAATCAGCCTGTCAATTTCCTCTTTTATTTTGGCTGCATAATTGTCATTATATGTGTAGGGTTTTTGTTTGGTGGGCTTGGCATCAGCGGTCATCGGAATCGTATGAGAGCAAATCTCTGGATCTACTCCTTTCAAGTCTCTATAGTGCCATGCGAACACATCCCTATATTCCCTTAATAGAGCTACAAGCTCTGCTTCTTCTTCTGCACTTAGGTCGTCTCCTATGTACGTACATCGCTCTTCGTTCCCTTCAATGGTCACTACAATTTTTTTGGTCTTTTCTTTATTGTCATATGCTTCTCCTATAATGGCCTCTCTCTTAGGCATTCGTACCAAAATTTTCCGGTCTTCCACTTCATATTTCTTGAAATTTTCTGGTACTTCAAACAATGATTCTTCCTCTTCTTGTCTCATTGCTTTCCTTTTCTTTTTCTTCTGACCTCCTTCACTTCCTTTCTTGGAACTTATCGTTTTAATGCTCGCAAGGGGTTCTTCTTCCTTTTGGGTTAACACCCCTAGGTCTTCTAAGTAGTGTTCCTCTGAGTCAAAGTATGTATCCATCACAATCGATTCTAGATCATCGTCATTCTCTTCTTCTTCTATGAACTCACTAGGATCACACTCTTCCAACAAGGGCTGACACATGAACACTGAAATATCATAACCCTCCTCATCACAATGGGGTGTCCATTGTTCCTCATTGACTGCAATGTCCATGGTAGCTAAGATTTCTGCCCAACCATGAGGCTCAAATTCCTCATCTGGAAATATCATTGGTGTATAGGCTGGGTCGTTTATTGGTCTATCTCCTGGGGGAGTTCCTTCTTCTCTCGCTTTTAGGCGCTTTTCCTCTTCCTCTGCGACCTTGCACATCCACAAGTGAGTATCTTCATGCAACCAGGATGGTTCAGGTGAACTTCCAGAATGCACGGAGATAGAGTCCTCTTTCACTTTGTGGATAGGATTCCACTGTAGGGGTGGTACATCTCTGAAGGTGTGATCCTTCAGATTGACCTTGGTGGTGACCCCTAAGTGCTGTAAGTACAAGGAGTTGGTTCCCCAATCCTGTACTATTTGCAATTGTCGTAGGAAGGGTCTTCCTAGGATCATCTCGTAAACATTATTCTTCTCAAAGTCACATATAGCAAACGTATGTTCAAACTCTACACCACACGTGGTTAGAGTTATCCCTTCAAGCAATCCGAGAGGTCTTTCAAAATGACCATCTGCCATTTGAAGTTTCATTCTCGTTGGTCTTAAGGTGGGTTTGCCCCATTGCTTCCACAGGGAGGTGGTCGCAATAGCAACACCGGCACCCGAATCCACAATTGCTTTGGTTGTGTACCCTTGATAGGTGATCGGAAGATAAGTGTTACCTTCTTCACCTTCGCTCATGTCTCCTATCTTGTCGAGAGGTATCCCTGGTACTTTTTGTTTAGAGCCTACTTTTGGTGTATTGGATTCAAGTTCTGGGACCTGATCCTTCACATGATTCCAGAGCTCCGGTTTTGCCTTGAGGAGTTCCTCTACAGTGAGGTGACATTGAACCTTAGTGTTCTTCACAACATCAGTGTTCCTGGGAATCACTGAGTCTTCATTTCTTACCAATATCGTGGGAGCTCTGATCTGGAGAGATTCAGATTCCCATGGGCCTGTGAAATGAGGCAACTCTTGTAAAGAATTAGATTCACAATCTAATCTCTCATCCTCTTGTTGCTCTGCTTGATCCCCATAGATAGAGGGAATGTCTTGGGGAAATTGATCACGAAGATCATCAATCTCAGGAATAGGAGGGGAATCACCCTTCTCCTTGGCCCACTTCTCTTCTTGTATTTCCCGCAAGAACTCTTGAGAGTACTGTTGAATTGAAGGAGGTATTCCAGCATCCGTGGAATTAGGAACATAAGCTCCCTTAGGTGGTGAGCCCCCTCTTTCAACAACTAGTTGAGCCTGTGGAGGTAAAGAAACTTGTGATTTGTTTACCAACTGCTCTAATTTTTCTAGTAAGCCTTGGAAATGCAAATCCGACTTGACAGAGTTGGTCTGATTGAACTTTTGACTAGTCTCAAGTATAGCTTGAGCTTGTTCTACCATTTTCATGCACATTTTCATCCGTTCAATCTCTAAATCTGCTCTAGGGTAACTCTTGTCTAGGTTTGCAGCTGTTGGCCCTTCTTGAAGTCAAGCCTGGTAGGCCTTGAACATCATGTCCAAGCCTTCAGGAGTGGGGTCAGCTAATACTGATCCTACTCGGGGTGGTGGGTGGGTTACGAGGGGTGTGTTAGAGGGTGGAGAAATGGAGGGTGATGGGGATGGTAGTGGTGGAAGTGTGTGGGAGTGCGGTTGAGATGTGATTTCTGTGATTTTTGCCTTGGTTTCTCTCACGCTTTCTTCAAGTTCATTTATCTTTTTTGCCCATTGCCTCTTCATTCTTTCACGACTATCCTTCCAGGCGCTAGTTCTCTTTTTGGGTATGCTCTCTGTTTCACTCACCTCAGGGCTCTTTTCGGGACCAACACCTTGGTGTTGTTGAAGTGCCTGGGCTCTTGTGATCACCTGCACAGGTGCAGTGGAAGTCACACTCCCTGTGGAGTCTACAACTAACCCAACAACATTGATAGGAGTGATTTTAGGCATGTTATTAGGGTTCTTCGGGCAATCTCGTAGGAGATGCTCTTTCCCGCAATCTTGACAGAAGCCCTGAATGGTTACTGGTTGAGGCTGTGTAGGGGCAGGCAGTGGACAATCACGTATAAGGTGATCTCCCTGACATCTGAAGCATGGTCCTCTAGGAAATGGGAGTCGTACCTGCCTAGGTTGAGGTCTAGAGTTGGGGTTTGTGTACATAACATTAGAATACTCAGGTTCCCCACTATTTTCACTTGGGTCCTCATAATAGTATGACTCGTTATGCTCGGGTGACTGCATGTAGTAAGCATGTGGGCTATCAATATGTGTGGAGTCAAAACTATGGTCACTTGGATCACTGTCTGATAGCAATGGGGTGACTGGAACTATGGCTCTATTCGGATTTTCTTCAGTAGATGCATATTTCACTGGGATCACATTGGTTGGAGCAGGGGGTTGCTGCACTAGGACTGGTTGAGGTCTCTGCTGCCCTTGATAAGGTGGCTGATAAGTTTGTTGTGGTCTATTGTATTGTGGTGATGGGTACTGATTCTGGTACCTACCATGTTGTGGATATGGCTGAGGATAATTTTGCCTAACAGTTTGTTTGTTATATGGGCAGTCTTGTGCCGTGTGATTGGTGTACCGGCGCTCTATGGTGCAGTACTGGCTACTAGGATTCGCCTGAGGTTGGGCCATAATGGGACATACACTTGCCATATGTTCACCGCCACAATTGTAACACCGCTTAACTGGGGCAAATCTTGGAATTTGCTTGCTAGAGACACCTAGTTTTTGGGCTACCTTCTCTGCAAGTTCCTCGATGGATGTGGATTGACCAGATGCCATGTTACTAGAGCTATCAGAATCCTTATAGATTTTTGATAGTTCTAATTCCTCACCTAGATTGTCCTCAATGTCTATGCACATGCGCACGCACTCTTCTATCGTTCTGGGATCCTTCAGGTACACATATGACCTGAGCTTAGTGCTCAACAATCCATCTAGGAACAAGGCCACTTGTTTGGCTGGTGTGGGTAACTCCGGCATAGGGCATCTCTCCAGGTACTGTCTAAATCTTCTTCCAGCTAGTCTGACCGTCTCTTGAGGTGTTTGTTTGAAGCTATGAATTAGTGAGGAGGTGTTATGCCTGATTCCACTCTTAGAAAACTCAACAATAAATGCCTCTAAGAGTTGGTCTATGTTTCTGAAATGCCTCTCATTCAGTGGTTGGAACCACGTAAGGGCAGTGTTCCTAAGGGTTAGACCGAAAGCATTATATTGTGTGAATAGGTCCTCCACCTGTTCAGCTTTCAACACTTGTCGAAATTCTGCCACATGGTCATAAGGGTCCCCCGTGCCATCGAAATAGTTCTTCATGGACTTCACCAGTTGAGTTGGTCGCAGGGTCCTAGTGTGTTCTCTCGGCCTTGGCAAAGGAAAATCATCAATATTCCTTTGATTCCATGGGGTTCTATGTCTCTCAGGTTCCACTCTATTCCTTTCTGTTCCCGTTCTTTCTCTTCCCAGGGAGTTGGCAAAACTTACCTCAGGTTTGTCTCTACTTCTATCTCCTTGAGCTCCATGAGCTTGGGAGGTCCCAGCTCCTTGGTGACCAAAGGACACATTAGACCTTGGTTGGGGAAAAACAAATTCACCCTTCCATGTGTAAGCATGCCTGCCATGCTCAGTGACCACGAAGAGTCTCTCTGATGCATTGTCCAGGTAGGTTACTTGGCCTGGGCTATCAGGGTCTTTAAACTCATAGATTGTGAGGGCACTCACCTCCTGAGATTGAGAAGATTTATATCTCCAAAAAGCCTCATCGGTTTCTCGGTTTAAAAGCATATCTATGCTTTTATTATCCTGTGGAATCCATTCTGGGGTCATGATTCTGGTCAAGACAGATTTACCACGGGGAGTTCTTGGCTCTCTCTCTAAGTTCCCTTGCTCTATATCACCCATGTCGGTCTCCGCAATCACATTTCCAAACTCATCAGTTCTATCAGGAAGAGTGGTGACTACATATATGGTCCCTTCTTTATCTAGGTAGGCTCCATTCTCAAACTTGACTACCGGATGGTCTAATCCATGGGGTTGATCGGGGTTCTTAATCTGGACCACCGATCTTCTCAGTCCGTCTTCGTAGATGCGAGCACCTAGACGATTCGTCCTGATATATTCCAATTGAGTCTTATAAGGCCCTTCTGGCTTTTCTAGATAAGCCAACCCTGAACTACCTACTGATCTCTCCATGTGATAGGACATCTCAGAATCACTTGTTTCTGGTCTGGGAGTGTATGGGTAATCACTCAACTGCTGGGCCCAAGACCTGGCAGTGTGATTGACGCTAGCTTCAGAAGATCTGAGGCTTTGTCTGTCTCGGCCTAAGTGTCTGCCTGATCTAAGGTTCATATGCCTGATTTGTTTACCCCCTGGAACCCAAGCACACTCTCGTTGCAGGTTGATTTTGCACCAATCACTTTGTTCTTTTTAGTTGAATATTATGTTTATGGTCTTGTCTGAAATTGCGTCGTCAGGAGTACTTAAGTGAATTTCCGCACTTGATGAGTGATCGATTCCCGTTTACCTTTTGTCCCTTAGGGTTTTCGCACTTAAGACCTATTTACTTCTTGCACTTTGTTGATTAATATTCTTGGACTTGATTTGTGCCTAACGTTGCCCTAATTAATCACCACACCTAAGTCGTACTTAGCCTAGGCTAGGAATTGAAAAGGAGGGTTGAGAGATCTTCCAACCTCAATTAGCTGGTTGACCAGACTGCTACACAAGCCCAGGAAGCCTTCTCCCAAGCTTGGTACTCACCCTTGCTAGCTTGCTTTGGATTGCCTTGAGCGCACACCAAGTTCCTGCAAAAGCTCACCCGTTAGTATAGCTCTATTGCCACAAGTAATTGAAAGACACACTTCAATAATTTTAGTCCCCCTGGAGTAACTCACTGTACCCCCTGAATCTGAGAACAACTTAGTTCCACCTAAAGGTCAACTTAAAAATGCATGTTCTAAAACTCCGCGTATGATTCTTACAAAAACCAGTCGAGATCCACGTAGGATTCTCAACGAGCTTTCCAACGAGACCAAAATCTCATCAATCGGAGTTCGTATGGTCAAGTTATGACCATTCAGGCATTATAGGGTCAAAACAGGCTCTCAGGGTTCCGAAGATCCCTCTCTGGTTTCTAGGTCTTTTGCCCACTTCCAAGGTTCTAAAGCTATACCAAGGTGCCTAAAATTAAGCTCAACTACCCTTCAATTCACTCAAAATTAACCCTAACTTTTCATGCGTTAAAGGCCGTGTATCGCGATAGCTCGTGAGGTGTCGCGATAGGTGGTGAGGTGTCGCGATAGGTGGAGGTGTCGCGATAGCTCGTGAGGTGTCGCGATAGGTCGAGGTGTCGCGATAGCTCGTGAAGTGTCGCGATAGGTCGAGGTGTCGCGATAGGTCGAGGTGTCGCGATAGCTCGTGAAGTGTCGCGATAGGTCGGGGTGTCGCGATAGCTCGTGAGGTGTCGCGATAGGTCGTGAGGTGTCGCGATAGGTCGTGAGGTGTCGCGATAGGTCGAGGTGTCGCGATAGGTCGAGGTGTCACGATAGGTCGAGGTGTCGCGATAGGTCGAGGTGTCGCGATAGCTCGTGAGGTGTCGCGATACCTCGAGGTGTCGCGATAGCTCGGGATATGGTGAATTTTTCTGTTCTATCTAGGGATCCTGGGAGCTCTAGGCCTGCGCAGTGTCGTGGTGCACTCAGAATCGTGATTGGGTGAAATTTTCGGAGTGTCGCGATAGCTCGAGCTCAACGCCTCGGGGACTGTGCAGACAATTTCTGTACCTGCTGAGCTTGCTGGAGATGATGATGGAGCTGCCACCTGCAAGAAACATGCAAAAAACACACAAAGACAAGCACGCACAATCGCTCTCTCTCAAACTCGCACACAACAAATGAGGGAATGATAGGGAAGAGGGGATATGTAGTGGAGAAGGAGGTGGAGGTGGAAATGGAGAATGAGGTGAAGATGAAGATGGAGATGGAAAAAAAAATCAGAAATTTACCTACTACTTACCATTCCAACGCGTCCTCTCTACGTCTTACCATCACACGCTCGTCCTCAAAGCTCGATCCCCGGCAACGGCGCCAAAATTTGGTGTAGCTCAGCGATGAGTAGCACCTCCTTTAATGTCAATCCGGGGAGACGTGAGGATGGTATGAAGACCACGAGCAAGTGGAAGCACAAGTGCGTGAGTGAGAAGCACACAAGCATGCACACACATACACACACACGCGCACACACAGTAAGAACAAAGAGAGTAGACAATGGAATCACTTCTATTGCAAGAAAGTTCTCATATAAGCTCAAACTACAAGAAGCTAACCTCAAAAATGAGCTCTCTAGCTCTATTTATAGTTTTTGACTAGCTTTGGCCCTGTCCAGACCTAGTGTCCGGCCTAGTTAAAAATTAGGTTCCAGGGCTTATTTGAGGGCCCAAACGAGATCTAAAAATTATGAAAATTGACAGGCAACTACTTCTAAGGCTCCCCAAGCTCGAGGACTCCTCGGCTTGTACAAAATGGAGCTACAAAAGGGTGAAATGATATTTACAAGGGTTTGTAGTGATGAGAATCACTTTAAAATGATGTGAGGTTTTTTTTTTTTTTAAATGAAGGGTTGCCTCAGTGCTAGATCTGCATGTGTGTCCGTACTTGCTTCTTCCCGTATCTTGTCAACATAACACTTATCTTCCAATAACCCATCAGGGCTACACCACGAAAGCCATCTTAGATTCAGGAGCCGGAGTAGCCATTGCTACCACCGCTTTATGGAAACGTTGGGGTAAGCTAGCATTAAGACCTACCAGGATGAAACTACAAATGGCTGACGGACACATAGAAAAACCATTAGGCTTACTAGAAGGCATATCTCTCACCACTTGTGGTGTGGAGTTTGAGCATACTTTTGCCATTTGTGATTTTAGTAAAAATCATGCTTACGAGATGATATTAGGATGACCATTCATGCGTCAGTTGCAAATTGTACAAGATTGGGGAACTAATTCTTTGTACTTGCAACATTTAGGAGTGACTACTAAAGTCAATCTTAAAGACTATTCCCATAGAGATGTACCCCCAATACAATGGAATACTGTCCATAAGACACATGTAGAAACGGAATCAGTACACTCATTGGAGTCAGACCCCTCATGGTTACATGAGGACACTCATTTATGGATGTGAAAAGTAGCCAAACAAGAGGAAGAACGGTTAGAAGCCAGGACTTTAGGTGCAGAACAACACCCAAGAACCCTTCAAGACCCAGCGTACGCACCTGTAGTATTTCCAGATGAAGAATTCGAACCCCATGGTTGGGCAGAAATCCTAGCAACCATGGATGTAGCCATCAATGAAGAACAATGGACACCCCACTACGATGAGGATGGCTATGACATTTCAGTTTTCATGATAGAGCCAATCATGTGTGATTCAGTTTTAGAAGAGTGTGAACCTAACACTGATGCATTTGAGGATGCGAGTGATTTCGATTTAGAGTCAATTATTATGGGCCCACCCTTTGCATCAGAAGAGGAATATTTTTACGAGGTAGAAACTTACCCTCAGAGACACGAAGAACTTATGAATGAGGTGAGATTAGCTACACACGTGACCACCAAAAGTGAAGGGAAGAAAAGAAAGAAGAAAGAAGCCATGTCAGAAGAAGAAAAATCTTTATTTGAAGTACCCGAGAACTTCAAGAAGTATGAGATAGAAGATAGACGAATCATGTTACGAATGCCTAACAAAAAGGCTGATGATGGAGAAGTATATGATAACCGAGAGAAAACCAAGAAAATAATTGTTGCCATAGAAGGAGAAGAGGAGAAATGCACCTACATTGGGCATGATTTGACGAATGAAGAAGAAGAAGAATTAGTTGCCCTATTGCACGAATATAGAGATGTTTTCGCTTGGAGCTACAAAGACTTGAAAGGAGTAGATCCAGACATATGTTCTCATAGAATCCCTATGACTCCAGATGCAAAACCTACGAAACAGAAACCATACACCTATAATGATAATTACGCTGCGAAGATTAAAGAGGAGATAGGCCGATTGATAGAAGTAGGATTTATTTACGAAATTGAGCATACGGAATGGGTATCCCCCATTGTGGTTGTGCCCAAGAAGAATGGAAAATTGCGTGTGTGTATTAACCTTAAAAAATTTTAATGCCGCCATGATTAGAGACAGTTATCCTCTTCCTATCATGGAACACTTATTGGAAAGAGTCGCGGGCAAGGAAGTTTACAGCTTTCTTGATGGATTCTCAGGCTATAATCAAGTAGCCATTGCTCCAGAAGATCAACACAAGACGGCTTTTGCCATAGAATGGGGCATATTTGCATTTCGTGTAATGCCATTTGGCTTAACAAATGCACCCGCCACTTTCCAGCGACTCATGTGTCATGTTTTTAAGGAATTCTTACGAAAGAATTTGGAAGTTTATGTCGATGACCTATGTGCTCATTTGAATATGAGACAGACGCATATCCCAAAATTAAGGCACGTGTTTGACAAATGTCGAGAATATCAGGTTTGTTTGAACCCAGAAAAGTGCGTTTTCATGGTCAGACAAGGCAAAATTCTAGGACACATTGTGTCAAAGAATGGAATTTCAACAGCTCAAGAAAAAGTGAAAGTAATTGCAGAACTACCCAGACCAAATAACGTAAAAGAAGTACAAGCATTTATGGGTCATTGTGGTTATTATAGACGATTCATACATATGTATGCAATCATAGCCAAGCCTCTATACTCTCTTTTAACCCATTTCAAATGGACAGATGAATGTGAGAATTCATTCAATGAACTTAAATGACGTTTGTGCTCAGCACCTATATTGACAACCCTGGATTGGAGTACGCCATTCCATGTACATGTGGATGCATCCAACTATGCCATAGGATGTGTGTTAGCACAACCCACGAATGAAGGAAATGTAGATCTCCCCATAGCTTATGCGAGCAGACAGTTGAACGCAGCAGAAAGAAATTATACCACTACGGAGCGAGAAGGATTAGGAATGATCTACGTAGTAAAGAAATTCAGGCATTATTTGTTGGCAAACAAGTTCAACTTCTTTACAGATCATCAAGAATTGTTGTACTTAGTCAATAAACCATGTAACACGAGACAATTTATACGTTGGTTTCTATTACTCATGGAGTATGATTTTGAAGTAGTAGTCAGGAAAGGAAAGACACATCTTAGAGCTGACCACCTTTCACGATTGACCACAGGAGAAGCTCCTCAAGGAATAGCAGATGAATTACCCGATGCATATTTGTTTAATCTTGAGATAGCACCAGAATGGGCTAAGCCTATAGTCCCTATTCTCACCTATGGACCCAAGAATCCTAGGATAAGGATAAAGGAAGGAGAAATTACCAAGTCTCAAAGATATCAAATCATTGCAGGAAGTATATATAAACAAGATAATCAGAAGATTCTTGCTTGTTGTGTGGATGAATCAAAACATGCAAATTGGTTGCAATTAGCACACATAGGTGCATTAAAGCAACATCACTCGAAACATCGTACATTGCAGACTCTGCATAGACTAGGAGTAATATATTGGCCTTCTATGGAAGCAGATGTCTACAAGTTGTGTAAAGAATGCCATGTCTGTCGTCAAAGACCACCAGTAGAACATGCTACGTTATATCACGTGTCTCTCACACCAGAATGGAGTGAACCTTTAGTGATGTACTTGAGGACTAAAACATTCCCTCAAGGAATGACCTTAGCACGACAACGAAGTCTAGAGTAGGAAGCTCAAGACTATGCACTTATTGGCGATAATCTCTGCAAACGAGGACGAGATGGATATTTAAGACAATGTGTTCATGAAAGCAATTATCTGAGCATACTAGAGACTGCACACCAGGGTGTTGCAGGAGGTCATTTTGGCCCCGATAGAATAATCAAAGCCATCCTCTTTGCAGGATTATGGTGGCCCACTCTTCACATGGATGCTCATACCTATGTAAAGAGATGTGATGTGTGCCAAAGAAATCAATTTCCTACTCGCAGAGATGAAATGCCATTGAAACCCATGATGGGCGGACGTGCATTTTCTAAGTGGGGTATAGACTTTGTAGGACCCATTAACCCCCCTGCAAAAGGTACACATGCTGAATACATTATTGTTGCGACAGATTATCTTACCAAATGGGTAGAGGCAAAAGCCACAAAAAAGAATGATGCACACACGACTGCAAAATTCTTATTTGAAAATGTCTTCACAAGATATGGATTGCCTATAGAGTTAGTGAGCAATCGAGGAACTCACTTTCTAAACCAAGACATTGAATATTTGTTACAAGATTTTATGGTGATTCACAAGAAATCCGCACCATATCATCCTCAGGCCAATGGTCACGCTGAAAGCACTAACAAGATCCTTTGTAATGTACTGACGAAACTCGTGAACAACAAATGTTCAGATTGGGACAAACAGTTACACCACGCTGTTTGGGCATATCGAGTGGCCTACAAGACCGTACTCAATGCAACTCCCTTTCAGATGGTTTTTGGTCAGAATGTTGTGCTTCCTTTGGACTTCTTGATACCGACCCTTAAGGTTGCACATGAACACCAGTGGACCGGCCATGAATTATCAGCAAGAATAATGGACTTGGAACGATTAGGAGAAACCAGGCTGAAGGCAGCAGCAGGAATATACGCAGCAAAGAAACAACAGAAAGCCTATTTCGATGCGCATGTGAAAGATAAAGGTTTAAAAGAAGGAGATTTAGTCTTAGTATATATGCTGAAGCAACACGCACGAAAATTAGAAAAGCGAGGTTATGGACCTATGATCATTAACAGACTCTCGACAAGTGGAGCAGTACAGTTAGCCACCTTAGAAGGAGACATAATGCCTAATTACATTAGTGGCTGTAGAGTCAGGCTATATCAGGAACCTCTTACTGAGGATATGCTTAGACGACTCACGTTGGCAAAGAAGCGTAAGGAGGAAGAAAATAGAATACGTGCAGAAGCTCAGGCAGAAGCCATAGAACGCATTAAGCGCATGAAGTTAAGAAGACAAAGACTAGGGAGAGAACATTATAACCATCTGGAAACATCACCCAGATATCCCATGGCCATGTGTCAAGCAAAGTCAAGTACCCATCCTAGCATAGTGGATCGGAGACCATTCATTACAGTCAAGCTAGAGCACGGCAATTCTTGCCAAGAGCTCTGGGTTTTAATTGATTCAGGTGCTGCGACTAGTGCGATTAGATGGTCCCGCTATAAGGACTCAGGAATAGAAATGCGGCCAATTGAGGCATACCTCATAGGGCTAGGAGGCATGGAAACCCCTTGCATGGGTGAGGTGGATCTTCCTATCCTCATAGATGAAGTAACCTTGACAGTGAAACTACTAGTGTGCCATGATGACGACCTGATAGAACCCCTAATCCTTGGCCAGGATTGGCTATACGATCACTCAGTAGACCTAAATCTTAGACAAGGCTCCTTGCAGATTGGAACCTTAGATCAGAAGCGAGTGATACCGCTTGACTTCCCTAACGGCATTCCGACTGAGGTTTGTAACCCTAGGCCCTATGAAATACATGCGACGGAAGATCGGAAGATCTTTGGTCAGATCAGTCACGTTACGTCTACACCAACCCAAGCGGGCTTGGTGATGGACAATTGTCAATCAGAAGGATGCCAGGAGATTTTCCCTTGGTCTTCCTGCAAACTAGAAGGGGCAACCACCCAACCGCTTGGTCAAATGGACACCATCAGCGGTCAGGAGGGTTACATCAGCGGCCAGATGGGCACAATACCCTGCAGTGCTCATCCTTCCACACTTACTACAGACTGGCCTAGATTAATAGTACAAAACGGAGCACTTCCTAATGGGCAGGTTTCGCAAGTGTTGGAACTCCCTTCTTTTCCAAAAGAGAGTGTCCCTCTGACCTCTCAACCTCAACCACAAAGGAGTCAACCACAACGAAGGAACCCAGACCAACGACAACATCAGACGACACAAGGAAGAAAGCTGCAGTATCAGTGTCACAAAGCAAGAGGCACAAGACAAATATGGGTGCCAAAAGGACAAAAACCACCGATAGATTTCAACAACGCAAACATTGATAAGAAGAAGTCAAGGCAGAAGCAGAATCAGTATCCAACATCCCCTCGACCTTCTTCTACAAGTTCGAACATTCTACATATTTGGATCGCCAAGAAGTACCTTATGAACAGACCCACACCGACGCAGATTTGGGTACCCGAACAGTGTATTATAGCTCAACCCTCAAGCCATGTAATATATACCCCTCAGAAATCTCTTCAACCCTCCATACCACCAAATCCGATATCACCTTTTGTCCCTCAGCAGAAACCTATCACCCGCACACGAACTCTTAGGAAATGGATACCGAAACGTATCCAGAAGTCTTCTCCTAACCCATTGTCTAACATAACTTTCAAAACGACTAATCTACAACCTTGTAATAACTCATTCATGACTGAACCTTGTATAAATCCACACACTATAACCCACCACCATTTGTAATAACACCTCATCAAGCAATGTATGCATCATCTGAAGCATGTAGGTGTCTAGAGACCTGCATTAGTTTGCAAGAAATCATCCCAGAAACCACATCACAACACTTGGCTACAGGGGTTATACATGGGTTATGGAAAGGGATTGCGGTCTCACTTTAATGGGATCATAATTAATTTCCATACTAATGTGTTAATCTTATGTAGTAGATCTACTACGCATTCGCATCAATCATCATGCAGGCAGAAGGACCATCAGAGGCTGGCCCCAGTGTACCCATGGCCAATATTGGAGAACTACTAGCGGAGCCACATCCTACGGCTCAACCATCGGAATTTCAAGGATTTCCAGGGCCCATGCCAATTGACGACCCTCCTAGGGGTTATACTGAGAAGATTCATCGCAATTCTCACTAGTTTCAAGGGCTAGCAGGACCATTGGCGGATGCCGATTTTATCTTTGAGGCCAATTTGACGTTTGATGACCGTACCTGGGGCAAATATGAGTTCTTCTCCAGAGAATTCGAAGGACTCTACAACACAAAAGATCTAACGCATGTTTGGGCACGAGCAGGCTTTACTACAGAGTATTTCAGTGACCCTTTGCCCAAACCTGACTTCTACAGATGTTACTATTTAGTCACGACATTGACAGCTTCAGAGAACAAAGATTTGCCAGGAACATTCATCTTGTCATTGTTGGCAAATGATCCACCATATAAGAGGTTTTATCTTTCTAAAGATTTGATTCGAGCTGCCATCAAGATTCATGGAACCCACACGCCCACAGAATGAGAAAGCCGATTCCAGAGCCAATGAAACGTGGAGATGTTACTAAGTGGGAAGATATTTCTGCTATCACACCGGAGTTATCGAAGCCACTAAGGATATGTATGCAGCATTTTGCTTTCCCCGCCCAGAATAGATTCACAATGCCGCACAAAAGAATATGGTTTGGCTTATATTTAGCATGTACTGGACCTCAGACAGTTGATCTAGCTAGCTGGATCATTGATCAGCTCTACTTAGCCCAACATAGATGGGAAAGAAAGAAGGTAATCAATGGATGTTGCGCTCTCATGCACATTGTATATATGTATTTGGCATACGATTTACCCATAGAGCGTGCAATGACAAGCGAGGAGTTGAAAGCATTCAAAGGGACAACGAAGAAAGCTAGGAAGCCTAGCAAAGGACGAGCAGGAAAGCGCATGAGAGGTACTATCCCATGCCTTTAGGTGCCAGAATCACCCTCACCACAACCCTCTCCAGAGCAGTCTCCGACAGAAGCCACTCCAACGGTACAACCTATTCGCATACGGTTATCACGACCAAATGTAACGGAGGGCACTACGAGCACAATCGCTCCTCAAGTAGCCAGTGTCCCAGGACCTACCACCACTGTAGCAGAAGTTCCCACCACTATTGGTGTGGAAGCTTTTTCTTTTCCCATACCCAACCTGGAAGCAGAGCCACTAGATACAACCTTTGACTTTGAAATGCAAGATGCTTTCTCCAATGAATTCCAGTTCTCAGAAGGAAAGATATTTTCTCAAGAATATGAGCGGCCAAGCTACCCAACCATGCCCCGAGACCAACCACAAGGACAAATAGTATCTAGTTCCGAGGACGAAAGAACAGAAACCGATGAAGATGATGGTGATGACGAAGCCAGCCAGCGCACTCATGAACCCCAAGAACATGTACAGACAGATGAACAAGGACAGCACACCGACAACCAAGGCGATACCAGTACGCATGAAGATGAAACCTTTAAAGCAACAGCTTATACGCTATCCATCAAGAAGCTATATTGCACCATGGAGAAAGTTTGGGTGCGCAAGAAATTGACCGAGGAAGAGAGTCAAGCACTTATAGAACAAGAACTTGTCTCAGGCGGGTTCGAAGAAGTATACATCAGAGGCTTCAGAGAACTTTTCAAATCAGTGGGATCCACAGAAGCCTTACGATATTTGCAGAGGAAACCGTTACCGCAATATGACCCTCATAGAGTCCGTCTACTAACCAAACCTGGTGAATACATTCGGGTACCCACCAGCGGTCAATCTTCAAAACAGGCCAGGGAAGCACGTCTCATCCCCAAAGGCTCATTGGCAGAAGACACCATTATCATCAACTCCCCACCCCGTATTACTGCTTTACACACCACCACAGCTGTCGAAGTACCTACCACCCCAACCGCTCCTCCTTCACCTCCCATCCACCCAGTCTCCCCCATACACCCTCCTTCTCCCAGAACAACATCCTCCTTCTCCGCCGGAGTAGCAGAAGTCGTTCTTACTCCCATTCATCCCACAATTCCCGCACCCACTCAACCTAGTATACCCCCTAGCACACCCACCTTTCTATCCAATCCAATTTTCCCTCCATCCTTTTCGTCCTTCCCCACACCTCCAAGACCCCTTTTCCCATTCCCACCTCCATTAACCTTCTCCCCAGTCTCACCTCCCCGACCCACCGTAACTCCTCTTTCCCCACGAGCTTTCCAACAAAACAAGAATCACAGCAAACGGATTTCGTATGAGAGAGTTATGACAGTTCAGGGTTCTGGTGCTAAAACAGGGTTCAAACAGGCTGACAGATCCCAGGATTTTTCTCAAAACACACTTTTAGGAACCTCACAAATCACGAATAGCTTGCTAATTATGCCCAAAATTACCCCAAAGAATTGGAAATATTAACCCTAAAATTTTGGCCGAAAAGCTTGTCAATCGCGAAGACAGGTCTGTCAATCGCGATTGACAGAGGTGTCCGTCGGGGCCTGTCGGTCGCGATCGACACGTCAATCGCGATCGACAGTGTCAATCGCGATCGACAGAGTCGATCGTGGGTCCTGTCAATCGCGATCGATGGTGTCAATCGCGATCGACACGTGTTCCGGGATTTCCACCGTAAATTCAGTCGATCGGGGCTGTGTCCGTCGCGATGGACACGTGGCAACGCGTAAAATTTAGTCAATCGCCAAAATTCAGCCGATCGCGATCGACGGTGTCAATCGCGGCTAACAGAGGTGTCAGTCGTGGCTGTCGATCGTGATCGATGGTGTCAATCGCGATTGACAGGGTCAGTCGGTCATCTCTGTCGGTCGCGATCGACAGATCTATCGGTCGGGATTGACAGAAGTTGTCGATCGTGGCTGTCGATCGCGATCGATGGTGTCGGTCGCGATTGACAGAGAAACACGGAATTTTTCAATTTTGTTTAGTGATTTGGAATGTGCTCTTTGTGCTGGTCCTAGTGGTGCACTTAGTTTTACTAATTGGTCGAATTTTCTGTCGATCGCGATCGACAGAGGTCGGCAACACAGAGACAGTTTCTGAGTTTTTTCGTACCTGCACAACGTGCTGGAGGGGATGATACAGCTGGATCCTGCAAGAAAACTCAACAAACATGCAAAAACAATGCACACAATATTGCTCTCTCGCTCTCTCTCACAAGTGGAATGAGGGAAATGGAATGAAGAAGGTGATAAGATCAAAACTGAAAATTTTCGCGATGATGGAGATGGAGGTGGGAGATGGTGATGATGATGATGGTGATGATGGTGGTGAGGTAAGAAAGAGAAAAATAAAAAGAGTGAAGAAATTACCTACAACGCCAACGTCTCAAATCTACATCTTACCATCACACGCTCGTCCTCAAAGCTCGATCCCCGGCAACATCGCCAAAATTTGGTGTAGCTCAGTGATGAGGAGCACCTCCTTTAATGTCAATCCGGGAAGACGTGAGGATGGTATGAAGACCTCAAGCAAGTGAAGGCACAAGTGCATGAGTGAGAAGCACACTAACATGCACACATATACACACACACGTGCACACACGGTAAGACAAAGAGTGAGAAGCAATGGAGTTCTTAGATTACTTTCAAAAAGCTCATACAAGTTCAAATCATTTACAAGCTAACCTAAAAAATGAGCTCTCTATTTATAGTTTTTGACTAGGTTTTGGCCGTGTCCAGACCTAGTGTCCGGCCTAGTTAAAAATTAGGTTCTAGGGCCTATTTGAAGGCTCAAACGGAATCTAAAAATTATGAAAATTGGTAGGTAGCTACTTTGAATGCTCCTCAAGCTCAAGGACTCCTTGGCTTGCACAAAATGGAGCTACAAAAATATGAAATGGTATCTACAATGGCTTTTAGTGATGGAAATCACTATTGTTGTAGGGATTTCTTCTAACGATTTGACATACATATCTTCGAGCTCCCTACTTGCTCCTTCTCCTTGTGTGTCCACCTCTTCGATATGCTTTAGTGTCCTGAAAAAATATTGGCCTACTTGCGAGATCGTCGTTGACTACCCTGTCTACTTGTGCTTTCTCTTCTCTCTGACTCCCTTCGTAAGCTTCCTTGCCTTGTGAGTCCTTCAGTTCCAACAGTGTGTATTTAACTGGTACAACATTTGTTGGTAATGGAGGTTGTTGCCCAAGTACAGGTCTTGGTTGCTCAATATATCCAGATTCTCTTTGACTTGCATAATCTCTCTCCTTAATGGGTTGTTTGTTGTAAAAACAGTCTTCTCTAGTATGATTTGTCCATTTCCTCTCTAGTGTACAGTATTTGAGTGTTTTTCTGTTTTGCAAGTGTTGTGGTTTTTGATATGGACATTGTTGTACCAAATGATTTTCTCCACAATTATAGCATTTTTTATTTGTTGTTATCTTGGTATTTATCAGATTGGTTTTAGTGCTGACTTCTAGAGCTTTAGCAATGGCTTAAGCCAATTCTTCTGTGGGTGGAATTTTATCTTCATTTGCTCTAGGTTGATCAAATGCTAACAGGTCTTGACCTCTATTATCTTCCAAATCTATTGCCTCTTTAACACAAGCTCCTAGGTCAGGGCATCTCCTATAATACACTAGGGTTCTCAATTGGGCACTTCTTAATCCTTCTATGAATAGGGATCCCTGTCTTGCCATGGAAGGTACTTCTTCTTTAGGACATCTGTCAATGTACTGCTTGAATCTCCTGGCTGCCTCTCTGACATTTTCATCTTTTTGTTGTTTAAAGCTATGTATCAGTGTGGCTGTGCTATGCTTTATTCCAGTCTTTGAGAATTCCCCAATGAAGGCTTCTAGAAAGGACTCAATATCTAGATACATTTCCTTTCTCAAGGGAATGAACCAAGATAATGCTGGTCCTGTTAGGGTTAGACCAAATGCTTCAAATTGGACTTTGTAATCCTCTACTTCTTCAACTCTGATTAATTGCCTAAATTTTGCAGCATGAGCATGAGGATCAGAATATCCTTCATATTGATTTTTCATGCATTTGGCTACCTGATATGGTCTAAGCATTCTAACCTGATTTTGCCAATAATGTCTTCTTCTTAGTGGGAAATCATTAAATCCTTCTGGTTCCTTTTCAAAAGGATTTGGGGAAGTATGTGTTCTCCTACCTTGTGATTGTTCACCATTACTGTGAATTCCGTGTGGTCTTGGCGAATCTGATTACCCTAGGTTCTGTTCCCAAGGTCTCTTGTCTGCACATTGCCCTAGGTCATTTGAATTTTCTGGGTCTTGTGAGAAGATGTATACACATCCCTGCCTATCCTCATATCTACCATCTTTGAATTGAGCTACTGGTGTTATGTTCATTAGAGAAACTTATGCATTCCATCCTGATATACATAGGTTCCAAACCTATTGGTGTACATATATTTGAGGATGTTTTTATAATCCCCAGTTTCTGTGGACTCATTTGTCTCATTTAAATTTTCCATGTTGTTTCCTTGCCCTAAATCTTTTTCTCGCAATTCCTCTACCACTGGCTCTATTTCCTTACTTCCCAAGTCTTGCTTGGAATGTGTGTATAATTTGTTACCAGACCTAAGGATCATTCAATTAATTTCCACGATTCTGTGACTAGAATCGTGTTTTCCACGATTTTGTGTTTAAAATCGTGTTTTCCACAATTTTATGCTCAAAATTGTGTTTATCACGATTCTGTGATCAAAATCGTGTTTTCCACGATTTTGTGTTTAAAATCGTGTTTTCCACGATTTTATGCTCAAAATCGTGTTTATCACGATTCTGTGATCCAAATCGTGTTTTCCACGATTTTGTGCTCAAAATTGGATTTTTCACGATTCTATGAATAAAATCGTGTTTATCACCATGTTGTGTTCAAAATCCTGTTTTCCACGATTTTGTGCTCAAAATCGGATTTTTCACGATTCTATGAATAAAATCGTGTTTACCACGATGTTGTGTTCAAAATCGTGTTTCCATGATTTTGTGCTCAAAATCGGATTTTTCACGATTCTATGAATAAAATCGTGTTTATCACGATGTTGTGTTCAAAATCGTGTTTTCTACGATTTTGTGCTCAAAATCGTGTTTTCCACGATTTTATGAATAAAATCCTGTTTATCATGATTCTGTGGTCAAAATCGTGTTTTTCACGATTTCGCGATTAACATCGTATTTTTCACGATTCTATGAATAAAATCGTGTTTATCACGATGTTGTGTTCAAAATCCTGTTTTCCACAATTTTGTTCCCAGACAATTGTGATTGCTCACAATTGTAAATAACACGATTTTCTTATGAAAATCGTGTTCTGGGAATCGCGCTTTTGTCCTTTGTTTAGAGAATAACGATTTTGTGTCTGACTACAGAATCGCGATTCTGTTCAATTTTTTGAAAATTTTTCCAGGTATTGATTTTCAAATTTTTATTTCTTCTATAAAATCGCCTTATCTAGTTTTTAACATGCAATGAAAAAGTTAACTCAAAATAATATTTTTTTCCACTGAAAGTTGAAAAAACTCAGATTATCGCGATTTCGTGATTTTGGTTATTTTGTGCTTTTTTTTGTGTTTAAACATCATGTGACTGAAAGAAATACTCAAAAATTATATTAGGGACCTCTTACCTTGCTTGCTTGATCAGAATATCTCCAAGGCTTGTGTTTTACAGAAAATCGCGACTCTGTCCTTGCTCTCACTCTCTCTTCTTCACACTCAAACCAGTTTCTTCTGAAATCTCAGGATTTTATAGTGTCCACACAATCGTGATTTTGTTCAATTTTCACTGATTTTCACTTTTTTACTTGTCCAATTTCATTCTCCCACAACTTTATTGTTTTTAATCCTCAGTTCTTAATTTTTCATGATTAATCACTCCCATTAGCTTTTGATGAAAATCGCGATTTTGTTCTTTTCCACCTCTCTCACTTAATACTCAATCTTCCCTGATTCTTTGGAATTTAACTTCCTTCACTTTCTCAATATTAATGAAATCTCTTGCAATTACCTTTCTCCAAAAACCCAATTATACTCAAATTTCCCAAATATTTTTCTTTTACAGAAAATCGCGATTTTGTGCAGAGAATCGTAACTTTTTTGTACTTACTATTTTTTGTAATTTTGAGTATTCTTTTCTCTTGTCTCCCTTTAGTCCCCTTTACCAATTCTAGTTCAAATGTCACTTGCAATTTTACATCATAATCAGAAAATCGCGATCCTGTGCAGAGAATCGTGTTTTTTTAATTTTCCAGTTTTTGGCAACTTTTTTGCTTTCTTACCACCTAGTCTCTTGCACCCTTGTCAACAAAACTTCAGTCCAACTTCCTAAGAAGAAAAGAAATTTGTTTGATTGTTTTATTGAATTTTATGAATTTTTTTTAGTATTTTGCCCTAATTTAAGGTAAACACTTCACTTAGGGTTTCTTGTTTGGTGATCTATTGATACTGTGTTCCTTGATTGGTTATACTCTCCTATGCTTAGGCTATCAAAACAGTTTATGAGCAAAATTTCCCAAAGAAAATTGTGTTAAGAAATGCAAATGTCAATTTTTGCAAAGATAAACTCAATTATTTCTCTTTTCAAGATGCAATTCAACTTTTCTCAAGATTATTACTTTGACTTGGTTACAAATGGATCTTATCTACTTGCATCTAGCTACTTAACTTGACTTTTCCTTAATGCAAACTCGTCATCTTCCCAAGATCAACAATTTTGCTTAGTACTAAATCAAAAAGCACTCTACAAATGCAAGAATAGACACATTTTACCTTATCATCAACTTTCTTGATTCAATTTTTCACACACCTGCACTTTACTTCCAATAAATGATATGAGAAACTATCAATTTGCAAAAATTTCAACACTTCTTATTTTCAAAAGATTATCTATTGTTTTCTTTTCCCAAAAGACAAACAAAGAAATCTACCTTTTCATGTTTTACATTTCTTGATTAAAAAGTATTACCTTTTTTCATGTGTTCAATACCATCACATTAGAAGATCCAGCAAGGTCAAACTTCGATGAAGCTTTTGATATACTCCCCGGCAACGACGCAAAAAAATGTTTGTTATTGATCTTTGGAGTTGTCCTCTCCAATCATTTAGCATAAAGAATTAACAATACATCTTTATTTTGTCAATCTTGGAAGTATACAAGAGACCACAGCCCCTTCTCTATGATGGAATCCAAGAAATAAGAGAATAATGGTTGGATTTCTGAGAATAGTGAAAATGAAGAGGAATATCTAGGGTTTGGATTATCTTGAGCAAATCTCCATCATTTTCCACAATCTTGGTGTCTAAAGCATGTTATTTCTTCAGCAGAATACATCCATAAAGTCAAAACTAAAAAATGTTACCTGTACCATCCAGACGATACAATCGCGATTCTGTAAAATCAGACGATTTTCATCTCCAGCACCATTCTTCATCAGATTTTCACTCATCTTATCAGTATTCAACTCTCTTCATACATATTCAACAGAAATACACAATAGAAGCTCACAAATCTCCATGGATACACAAAGATTTGACTCAACAAATCAAGGAAATCACACAGATGGAAGAAAACACGATTTTCAGCAGGAAACTCTCTCTTCACTTGGATAGCATGTCAACAAATAATCAACCAACCCCCTCATAATAGAGGAAATTGTCTTTTATACATTTTCAAGTGTCCCTTTTCACACTTGAAATTCGGTCCATCTAAAAATATGCTATCTAGGAGTTTCCAAAAATTCTAGAAAAATTACATAAGATTCTACTCTACATAAGGAAGACTCTTCCTTATTTTTACATCAGTTGCATACATATTTTTACAAGTTTTTGACATTTTACAATTATTTTTCATCAAAAGTACTCCAAAAAATACTTCTCCCAACAGGGTGAATTGGTTTGTAATAGTAAGTCTGACCCATGGATTCAGTAGACCTCTAATAGGTAATCATCTTGAGGTATCAAATCCCCTCTCAAGACTTGAGTTACCACTGACTTGCCTCAGGGTGTAGTTACTCACACCTCAGGATCAGGTCTTCCCCGGTTTCCTTGTCCTTCTAATCCTCCTCTCTCGTTGATCCGATTTGGGTGTTATGTTACCACGTAGATGTGACCTAATTTTTCCATGAACACCTGTCCTTCATACTTGATAGTAGGTCTGGGCACTATTGCTGATTTGGTGGAGCTCACCATCCTGGCTATAGACCTATTTAAGCCATCCAGGTAAACACGGATCCCTTGGGGATTAGTGGATATATATTGCAGAGAGGTGCGGTATTCCCCCTCTATAGTTTACATGAAGTTCTCCCTAGGGACAAAACCTTGCATGTCTTCCGAGGCCATAGGTATCTCCTCCTCTGAATCGTTAGAGGTGTCAGTATAGATAGAGTGATGACTTTCTTGGGTTGCACTTCCTACAGATGAAATGACACTCCTCCGACTAGTTAGTACTCGTCCTAATCTCAAGTTCATTCACCCTTCTAGACTTATTGGCTTCCAACTTCCCCCCATTTGACTCTTCAAATTCTCCCAATTTTGCCCTCAAAAGGCTTGATTATTCCTAGACGATACCAACTATAACACGATACAATACCAAAAACTTCAGACGATATGATACCTCAAAATAAGACGATACGATACGAAAAACTTCAGACGATTTGATACGAGCATTTGCATGATATGATACCTTTGCATTCGACGATACAATACTCAATTAGTGGATGATACAATACCTGGTCACTAGACGATAGGATACTAGAACTTTGCCCGATACGATACTAGTCCTCTACAGGATACAATACCAAAAGTGCATGCGATAGGATACTAGTGCAAGTGAGGATACGATATTGAATCCCTCACGATACGATACTAGGATAATGGATGATACGATACCAAAGAGGTTGGGTGATACGAAACCATGTTTTATTGCACGATATGATACTAAGTTGGCAATACGAGACCAATAGTGCACGCGATACGATACCGCTCGATTGATGATACAATATCGTGATCGGGACGATATGATACCGTGACTGGGACGATACGATACTGAGTGGACTGCGATACGATACCGCCGGCTAGTTGTGCTACCAACTTGACGATACGATACCAAAATGGTATCGTGATACCTCAAGTGGGTATGCAGTGATACGATACCTTAGCCAAAATCACTCTAAACTCAAAAAGTTTTGTGCAAATATGTTTAGTTCTCACCCCTCCTTACTCTTGACCCTCTGTATCACTCAAAGACTCTCCAAAAACTCTCTGTTCTACCCCACGATATCGAAAACAATTCAAATAAGCTTATTGTAGCTTACCTTCAAGGATGTCTTGCCTAAGATTTGAGCTCTCAAAGTTGCTTTTTAGCTTGTAGGGTGTGATACCACTCAGGCGATACCGATCACTGCTCGGCACACGATACCAGTTCTTGTACTTGTGTCAAATGAACTCAATTTTTTGGTTTTTATAGTTTTGTGATGCCTGAGACCTATTCTACACTAATTTTGACAATTTTTGGGATTTTTTTTCTTGGGTCTTTCTACTTCTTCCTATTCTACTCCACTCTCTGACCTAACCCTAACTCTTTCCTTACTTCCTCTCTCCTAACCGTAAACCTAAAATCTCATTACACACACCTCAAGGATGTGAAGTAACAAGTGCTGAAGTGCTTGACTACTTGTCACTGAACGAATTCACCTCTACAAGTATGATTCCTTCACTCTAAAGCTATAACCATCACGAAGGCACCTTGGTCAAGTTTGTTCCTCGGCAATGATGCCAAAAAAGTGTGTACCTAAGTCGTGAATCCTTAGGGACTTGTGTCGATGAGACTAAATCTCAATCGCCCCACAAGTATGTATAGTGATGGATCGATATACGTTTAATTATCAATCCGAAGAACCACATGAACCAAGTGTATGAGGACCTCTGCGCACATGATGGAAAGTGAAGTGGTTGAGCTATAATGCATGTGAAAAGACTTAACTATTTCTCAAACTCACTTACTCTCTGAAAATGCATGCCCACTAACAACAATAAGCACAAATTTGAACTTTTCTCCCATCTTTGAACTCCGAATATTGCCAATAGTAGATTCATTTCAAAGCTCTCGACGAGATGCATCTATTGGTGTCTTTTCACTCGAATTTGACAAATGCTCTCCAACTTATGCACAAAACAGTGAATGGCAGGAAACACCAACACTCGCTCCGCAACTTGTGGTGGCTCACACACACACACACACACACTACAACAGTTTGAAAATGGTGGGAAGGGATAGCTAACAGCCCTACACACACATTCCAAGCATCACACACACATTCCAAGTATCACACACACACACAAACGATCATAGTGAAGGTGGAAATGAGTAGGAAAGAAGCAAATTCGAATTTCTACTCTCCTTCTTCACATTAGCAAAAAAAGTGTTTACAAAGAGTCACAAAGTGACTTATATACATGTGCCCTAAAAATGGTCCTTTCACACAAGAGACCTGCACTTTATTGACTAATCTCTATTTTCCTACTAATTTACAAGAATTATGTTACAAGGGTTTGTGGCTTATGCATCTAGAGGAGTCCTCTGGTGCCTTTACATAGTTTTGAGGGAATTTCCTAGAATTTTGAAGAAGAAATTTTATGCCCATTAATTTGAAAATTTTAGGGCTCCTCTTTTGTGCCTCTTTTCTCTGCAACACTCTCCCCTCTTTGTCTCTGTCATCCCTTGATAGGAGGCTTTGCTTCTTGTCTGTAGCTTGTCTATAGTTGTAGTCGATCTGGCCTCTTCTTTTCTTTTATCTGCATGCAACCCTTGGAGATGAACTACAATCGATTTGTAGCCTAATTTTCCAATCGCCTCTTTAACTCTAGGTTGTTGTGTTAAGTCAAACTGCCACGCACGCAACCAATGGAAGGTATGAAGGTCTAGATTTACAGCCTTCAATCTGGACCTTCCGAAGATCTAGAGGTTGAAGCACCTTCCGGGGCTCAGGATCTGCTGGATGTCTTCTTGCACTTCTTCATGGATAACTGCTAGCCTTGATCCATCCTTGCTTGTGGCGTACTTCCCATTGTTGTGTTTTTTGGAGCCTGTCTGCTTCTTCTACTGCATGCATCACTTGGTCAGCCTTGCCTTCCTTTTAGGCTAGCATTATGTTTTAAAGGCCCTGCTCTTAAATCTTCTTTCACATCCTCTGGGACCTGATGCATTGCTTGACCTGTTCATTTCTTTCCATCACATGCACCTGGTGGATGTGGAAGCTGTGTGCAACCTCCCATGAAAAGTCCTAGTTGTTATCTTTCTTTATTTTCATTCCTAGTCAGGACCTGGTTCTTTGGTGTTGTCGCCTGATGTGTGCCCCTGTGGGGCTTTGGGCAAAAGGTGGTTCTTTCTTATTGGGCAGAGGGTCGTTCTTTCTTATTGAGCTTCTTTTTCATTGAGCTGTTTTGGTCTTTGATTTTCTTCTTCTTGTCTTTTTGCTTGATTCTCCCTCCACATATCCCTCCTCCTTTTCCTTATTGAGCTTCTTTTTCATTGAGCTGTTTTGGTCTTTGATTTTCTTCTTCTTCTTCTTCTTCTTTTGCTTGATTCTCCCTCCACACGTCTTTGGGCAGAGGGTGGTTCTTTCTTATTGAGCTTCTTTTTCATTGAGATGTTTTGGTCTTTGATTTTCTTCTTGTTCTCTTTTTGCTTGATTCTCCCTCCACAAATACCATTCAGAACGGTCTGCACAAGTGAGCTATCTGGTATAACCTCATCAGCAGAAATCAACTGTTCCTTGAAATCAACTTTTCATAGGTAAGCAATACGAGCCTCATTCCTAGCTTGGCACAATGTGGTAAGTGTATCCCAAACATCCTTAGCTGCTCTACGGGAGCGAATGTGAGGAATAATGGCACGTTTGACAGACAAAGCTATCAATGCATGTGCATGGGCATCTCTGCCATCCCAACAAATTTGCTCTGTAGTAGGTGCAACAAAAACTACAGCACAAACAGGAATATGCAGAATATCATCATCTTCGGCACCTTCTGCATCAGCTTCAGTACGTGCAATTGTATCAGTTGCAGGTGTGATAGGACGTTTTCAACACCCTGCACGATGTTGCATAGTCCTTTTGCAACCAATACATGTTGCATCATATAAGCCCATAATGGGCAGTTGGTACCATCCAACTTATCCTCAACAGCCAACATACGGAATACATCACTGCTTTCAGCCATCGCCGGTGACTAAAATACATTAATGCAGATTATTGATTGTATCTCAAAAAGTTGAACAGAACTACCAAGACAAATTTTGTTAGACCTGTAGTAGACTTTGAGATGCTTATACTAGCTAAGCAAAACTGGTATATAACTTTGGCACAAAAAGACAAAATAGCTTGCACAAGCGCTACAATAGTGCATTCGAAGGCCGAAACGAGCTTAGATCGCAATTTTGGCACTACAAGGCAAAGCAGTTTTGATCTCAGAAACAAGCTCATTATGCTCACCAAAATTCGTGCGATTCTGAGATTGCAACCGGAGAGGTGTCCACGATGCCCTAGATGAAGCGACGACTTGCTCTAATACCAATCATTGGAGTTAGATGTGTGTGGAAGCACGTGAACAGCACAAGGAAGAAGAAGAAGCTTGGACCACAACACACAATACTGAATGTATTACTAGAGAATGTACAAAGGTATGTAGCCCGTTAGGGCAATAGGCATATATACAAGTCGAGGGAAAAACCTCCTAAAGAGGGAGAAAAGTGCCCCAGCAGTCCTAGAGTGTTCACACACATCATGACCTAAATATATCAACAAAATCCATCACTAGAAATAAGGGAAATTGAATTAGGTGAGCTCCTATTCAAGTTCAAAATTTGGCTTCAACTCTCACTATATATACATATACCTTTTAGTTGCAAACAATGCCTCAATCTTCTGAGCTTATTGCAAGATCAATATGTGATATCAAGGCACACATATGTATCGTAAGTCATTGTACTCTTTGCTCAATGTAGAATTGATTTCATGATTATTTATTGCCATATTGTCAAGTCTATTTGTATGTACTGCTCTCTATCACAATCTCTTAGTTTCTAGTCAACTTGCAGAGCATTTTTCTCTAAGCATGGTTCATCTTTTTCAGAGCTTTAGCTTAGTGTTCGTAGCTCTCTGTGTATACTATCATATTCTAGAGTTTCATCTCAATTAGATCTGTGTGTTGTGAGCAATGAACATTTAAGCTTGACTGTGTATAGATATCTACTACTTCCTGAAAAGTTGGGTTGGCATAGGTGAATTGCAAAATTCATTTCTCATCATATGGTTCATCATTTTCAATGAAATAACTTGTAATAGGTTGATCTACTATCTAATTAGACTCCTCTAAAATATCTCTAGTCAATTTTGAACAGAGAAGGACTAGTGAGTAAAACACTAAGAGTCACAACTCAAAATTAGAAAGTTTTATCTAGTTGACCTTTAGTCAAACTTGTTTGTCTTGATTCAATTTTTTGCAATGATCTTCCAAGGTACATAGGGTTTCAAAAAAGTTAGAAAGCATCAACTATGGTTGGACTTCACAACCCTCAAGAAAGCTCCCAAGCAGAATGTGACTGACTTTGTCACAAAAATCAAGGACATAGCTAATTAGTTAGAAAGTATTGGAGAAGTAATAGATGCGGAGCACATTGTAAGGCAAGTCATTAATGGTATAAAGGCAGATGACAAGTGGGAAGCTTTCACCACAGCAATGGATTTGTATATGGATATGCATGTACTTCAACACTCTAATTGGACAATTACTCACTCAAGAGGCCAAACTCATGAAGAATCGAGAAGGCCCCAAAGGTAATCAACCTTCAGCCTTGTACACTGATAAAAGCAAGACTAAAGAGGGAAGCCAAAGAAAATAGATGATGAAAAAGGTATGCATCAAGTTAACTATGCAGGAAGAGGAAGACATGGCAGAGGTAGAGGAAGAGGAGGTAGACAAGGCAGGGGGAGATCTGAGGACGCTAATCCTTGTTGGATTTGTGGACTAACCAATCATACAACTCAAAACTGTTTTAGAGGATACAATAGAGGAGGATATGGCTACTCAAGAGGAAGATTCAACAATGGCTATCATAACAACTACAATCCCTCAACCTATCAAGGAAGCTACAAAGGAAGAAGAGATTTCAACAATTACATAGAGGACTCAAATCAAGAAGACTCATTATTAATCATGAACATGGCAATGCCCCAAGGTAAATTTGATGAGCATGTTTTCTACATAGATTCAGGTTGTTCCAATCATGTGGCAGGAAATGTGGCCCTCCTATCAAATTTAGAAGATCCAAGGAACAAGCATGAGGTACAAACAGGAGATGATACAAGACACCTTGTGGAGAAAATAGGAAATTTCAAAGCACCTGATGGAAACATCAACCTACTCAATAAGGTACTATATGTTCCTACCATTAAAGAGAATTTAATAAATATTGGGCAGATAGTAGAGAAAGGGTTGCAAGTCAGGTTCACAAGAGGAGGAGCATATGTTGAGGACCCAAGCCAAGGATTCAAAAGAATTTCAAAGGGAGAAAAAATAGGTAGATTATTCACATTTGAGTTGCAAGACACAAGGAACATAGATCTTTTCAATTATGGTAATCAAACACTCACCAAATTGGAGGTATGGCACAAGAGGTTAGCACATATTGGTGAAAGATCACGAAACCAAATATGTAGAGACAAAAGTGTACTTGGACTCCCTCATTTGTCAAAACAACATATGATTTATAAATGGAGTGCATGTTAATTTGAAAAGTCTTGGAGAAAGGCTATATGCATGAAGACCTCTTGGAATTGTTCCATACAGATGTATGGGGACCTAGTAGAGATGCTTTGCTCTCTAGATCAAGGTATTATGTCTCATTTATTCATGATTGCAATAGGTGGACTATCCTATTCTTTATGAAACACAAAGATGAAGTCTTTCCATGCTTCAAAAGATATTTAGCTCTTGTGGAGAATCAAACAGGTAAATCACTAAAGAGGCGAAGGTCAGATGGAGGGGGAGAATACTTCTCCCATGAATTCTTTCCTTCAATAAAGAGGAATCAAAAGAGAGATAACTACAAGGTACACTCCTGAGCAAAATGGATTGGCAAAGATGATGAATAGGACAATTGTTGAAGCTGCAAGGTCTATGTTAAATGAAAATCATCTACCTAATTATCTTTGGGTTGAGGTTGTATCCACAACTACTTATTTGATTAACAAGTTGCCTTCAAAATCCTTTGATGGGATGACACCATATGAATCTTGGAATGGAAGAAGACCAAACCTAGATCATTGCAAAATTTTTGGTTGTATTGCTTATGTTCATATTCCTTCACAGGTTAGAGGAAAGATGGATCTAAAAGCAGAAAGGTGTGTATTCATTGGATATGACAACAATCAAAAGGGCTACAGACTATATAACCCCACCAACAAAGGATTCTTGGTGAGTAGAGATGTAGTATTTGATGACAATGATTCATGGTATGAGGATTCATGCAGGAAGGTAAATTTGCCATATGATCTTGAAGATGATTTTCCAAAGCTTGTTAAAGAAAATCAACCTAAAATTGAAGAGCAAGTCACCTCAGAAGATGATGAAGAATCTCAGATGGAAAAGAGCAAGGCATGGAAGTCTAAAGGTAAAGCAAAATTGCAAGAACTTGGACAAGAGGAAGAATCATCACATCATGGCCTAAGAAGGTCTATGAGGGAAAAGAGAAAGCCAGAAAGGTATGGTTTTGACACTTCTCTAGTTACTAAGCATTCTATATACATAGCATAGGATATAAATCAAGAGGAGCCCTCATCATTTAAAGAAGCCAAGGTAAAACGAGAATGGAAGCATGTAATGGAAGAAGAAATGAAGCTCTTGATGAGAATAAAACTTGGGAATTGGTTCCCAAGTCTCCATCAATGGACATGATAGGATCAAGATGGATTTACAAATTGAAGAAGAACTCAGATGGCTGCATTAACAAGTATAAGGCAAGGCTTGTGGCAAAAGGCTTTGCACAAACTCAAGGAATCGACTATGAAGAAACCTTTTCCCATGTGGCAAAGATGCCTACAATCAGAGTTTTGCTTAGTATTGCTTCTTCCCAGAATTGGAAGGTACTTCAATTAGATGTAGAGAATGCATTTCTTAATGGATGGATAACATAAGAGGTATACATGGCACAACCACCTAATTTTGAGAATCAAGAGTATCCTGATTATGTATGTAAACTTAACAAAGCATTGTATGGTCTCAAGCAAGCTCCAAGAGCTTGGAACTACAGACTTGTTTCATTCTTGCAGGACAAAGACTTTCAACCAAGCAAGGCAGATCCATCACTCTTTATTAAAAAGAGTAACTCTAAGGTCATCTACTTATGTGTATATGTAGATGATATTATACTTACAGGAAATGATACAGATGGCATGCAGAGAATCAAAGAATAGATGAGAGAAGAATTCAAGATAAGTGATTTGGGTTCACTTACCTATTTTCTTGCATTGGAAGTTGTCTACAAAAATCATGGTTTGTTTCTCACTCAAAGAAAGTACATTAAGGACATGCTGGCAAAATTCAAGATGCAAGATTTTAAGATTGCAGGTACTCCAATGGAGGTTAATCACAAACTGAGCTCACATGAAGGAGAACTCATAGGGGATGTCACAACATATCAAAGCCTAGTGGGTAGTTTAAACTATGCCACATTGATAAGGGTAGATATATGTTATGGTGTGAGTGTGCTAAGACAATTTATGCACACACCCAAGAAACCACACATGGAAGCTGCCAAAAGGATACTCAATTATCTCAAAGGGACCATAAATGAAGGACTTTATTACCCTTATGTATTTGATTTAGGATTAAAGTTATTCTATGATGCAAACTGGGCTGGGTGCAAGGAAGATAGAAGGAGCACTTTAGGATATCTCACTTTTGCAGGTTCAAAGCTCATCTCATGTTCATCCAAAAAACAACCTATAGTTGCTCTCTCTTCCACAGAGGCTGAATAGAGAGGTCTTGTCATAGCTACTCAAGAAGCTATGTGGATGAAGACACTATTCAAAGATCTTGGATTGGAATTTGGGACTCCACCTATTTTTGGTGACAATATGAGTTCTATTCACTTAGATGCTAATCCAATTTTTCATGCAAGGACTAATCGTATCGAAGTTCATTATCACTACGTAAGAGAGAAGGTTCTCAGCAATGATATTCAAATATCATATGTGTCCACTCATCAACAATGTGCAAATATTCTAACCAAAGCAGTGGATGGTACAAAGCTTTGCAAATTCAAGGCCATGATTGGATTGCAAGAAATTTTTGAATATTGAAGACCTCAAGCATACTTGGCTTGAGGAGGAGCTATTGGAGCATGTCTATGACAAGCCTAAGTATTGGCTTGAGTCTCACAAAACTATAGGAGAAACCTTAAAGTGAAGCAATGTATGAAGATTAAAAAGTTCACATGTGAACTATCTCTTGTAATTCCTTGAACATTTACTTGATGTAAAAGTGAGGAATCAAAAGTGGTTGAATCCACTTGATGATTAGGCAAAGAAAAATTCACGAAATTGCAATTGATTTAGTTAGAATCTATCACTAGAAATAAGGGAAAGTGAATTAGGTGAGCTCCTATTCATATTCAAAATTTGGCTCCAATTCTCACTATATATACATATACTTTTTAGTCACAAGTTGTGCCTCAATCTTCTGAGCTTATTGCAAGATCAGTGTGTGATCTCAAGGCACACATATGTACTAGTAAGTCATTGTACTATTCACTCAATATAGAATTGATTTCATGATTATTTATTGCCATATTGTCAAGTCTATTTGTATGTGCGACTCTCTGTCACAAGCTCTCAATTTCCAGTCAACTTGTAGAGCAATTTTCTCTGAGCATGGTTCATCTTTTTGAGAGCTTTAACTAATACAACTTCCTCAATAGCTATAGTCAAGCCTCTATACTCAGCCTCAGTCAAAGAAAGTGCTATTGTAGGTTGATTCTTAGAAATCCAAGAAATAAGCTTTGATCCTACAAATTCTAGAAAAATTGATGTACTTCTTCTATCATCCTTGGATCTACCCAATCTACATTTGAATATAGCTTGAGATCCAAGTTAGACGTGTATGAATAGAATATACCCTCATTTATTGTACCTTTTAGGTATTTGAATACTCTCTTTGTTGCATCCATATGTCACCTTCTTTCTATAACTTGCTAAACTCTTTTCTCTTTATGTAGTCCATCATTTTTTATGAAATCACTCATGATTGTTAGCTTACAAAGTTAATAAGAGTTTCCCAAAAGGAATTAAGCTAATTGTTGTTGTGGCCAGAGAATTGTACAAAACACTGAATAGGTGTATGCTATTGGTAGTTCTCTAAGTATACTATCATATTCCATAGTTTCATCTCAATTGGATCTGTGTGTTGTGACCAATGAACATTTAAGCTTGACTATGTATAGATTTCTACTGCTTGGGTTAACATAGGTGAATTGCCAAATTCATTTCTTATCATATAGTTCATCATTTTCAGTGAAATAACTTGTAATAGGTTGGTCTGCTATCTAATTAGACTCCTCTAAAAGATCTCTGGTTAATTTTGAACAGAGAAGGAGTACTGCATAAAACACTAAGAGTCACAATTCAAAAATAGAAAGCTTTAGCTAGTTGACCTTTAGTCAAACTTATCTGTCTTGATTCAATTTTTTGCAAGTGATCTCCAAAGGTACATAGGTCCTCAAATATACTGATTGGCAAGCTAAAAGGGCCCACAACACATCTCTGGAGTTTATTTGGCTGGTGTGGTGCAAGGATTTTGCAGCACCACTTCATCTTTAGGTACATATCAATCCATCTCTTCAGAGAAAGTAGTAGTGGTAATCGAGGGAGAAGAAGAAAGATGTATGTACATAGGGCATATCTGATAGATGGAGAGGAAGAAAGTTTGATCGCCTTACTGAAAAGGTATAGGGATGTGTTTGCATGGAGTTATAAGGACCTGAAAGGAGTAGATCCAGATATATGTTCGAGGCTAAACCCACCAAGCAAAAGCCCTAGACGTATAATGATAACTATGCATTGAAGATCAAGGAAGAGGTAGATAGTCTCATTGAGGCGGGATTCATTTACGAGATAGAACATACCGAATGGGTATCACCCATTATAGTTGTGCCCAAGAAGAATGGTAAATTGAGAGTGTGTATTAATTTGAAGAAAGTCAATGCTACCACCATTAGGGACAGTTACCCTCTGGCTATTATCGAACACCTGTTGGAATGAGTCACAGGCAAGGAAGTGTGTAGCTTTCTTGATCGATTTTCAGGCTATAACCAAGCCTCCATTGCCCTCGAGGATCAACATAAGATGGCTTTTGCCACTGAATGGGGTATCTTTGCATTTCGTGTGATGCCTTTTGGGTTGAAGAATGCACCCGCAACTTTCAAAGGTTGATGTGGCACATGTTCAAAGAGTTTCTGAGAAAGAACTTAGAAGTGTACATAGATGATTTGCATGCTCACTCAATGCTTAGACCAGATCATATCCATGAGCTTAAATGAATCTTCGACAAGTGTAGGGAATATCAAGTCTGTTTAAACCCTAAGAAGTGCATCTTTATGGTAAGACAAGGTAAGATACTTGGTCACATAGTCTCAAAAAATGGAATTCCCACAGATGAGGATAAGGTACGAGTGATCAATGAATTACCCAGGCCAAAGAATGTAAAGGAAGTACAAGCATTTATGGGCCATTGAGGATATTACTAAAATTCATACATATGTATGCAATCATTGCTAAACCACTATACAACCTGCTAACTAATTTTGAGTGGAAAGAAGAATGTGAGAACTCCTTTAGTGAACTAAAACGACGATTGTGTTATGCACCTATTCTAACCGTGCCTGTTTGGAACAAACCTTTTCCCGTACACGTAGATGCTTCTAATCATGCCATAGGCTGCATGTTATCACAACCCACAGATGAAGGGAATATTGACTTATTGATTGCATACACCAGAGGAATTTGAATGCCGTAGAGAGAAATTACACCACGACGGAGAGAGAGGGGCTAGGAATGGTCTATGCCATCAAGAAATTTCACCACTATTTATTGGCAAATATGTATAAGTTGTTTACAGACCATCAAGCTGTCTTGTATTTAGTGAACAAACCCTGCAACACGTGTAGGCTAATAAGTTGGTTTCTACTCCTTATGGAGTATGACTTTGAAGTCGTA
Source organism: Ceratopteris richardii (assembly GCA_020310875.1). Taxonomy (NCBI): domain Eukaryota; kingdom Viridiplantae; phylum Streptophyta; class Polypodiopsida; order Polypodiales; family Pteridaceae; genus Ceratopteris; species Ceratopteris richardii. The sequence continues at coordinate 18,926,613 of CM035433.1, forward strand.
GTCAAGAAGGGTAAAGTGCACTTGAGAGCTGACCATCTCTCGAGGATAACTTTGGAAGAAGCAGCTATTGGAGTAGCAGACGAGCTACCTGATGCTTACCTATTTAATGTCGAGATTGTTCTTGAATGGGCAAAGCCATTAGTTCTAGTATAGACATATGGACCTAAGAATTCTCAAGTGAGAAACCAAGAGAAGGAGGTAGTGAAAGCGCAGAGATACCAAATCCTCACTGGTAGTATCTATCAGTAGGATCATCTGAATATCCTTGCTTGTTATGTAGAGGAACAGGAGCATGAAAATTGGTTGCAACTAGCACATGTAGGTGCACTAGAGCAACATCATTCGAGACAGGACACATTACTAAACTTGAAAAGGTTAGGTGTGTATTGGCCCTCAATGGAACAAGATGTCCGACAACTTTGCGATGAATGTCCAAAGTGTTATAATAGACCACCGATAGAACACACCACTCTATACCATGTGGCCCTAACACTAGATTGGAGTGAACCTTTGGTTAACTATCTGAGGATGAAGACTTTCCAAGAAGACATGACTCTCGCACATAGACAAAGTCTCAAGCAGGAGGCTCAATATTATGAGCTCATTGGTGATAATCTATATAGACGAGGGAGAGATGGTTATCTGAGGATATTTGTGCATGAGAGTGAATATCTCAATCTCTTGGAAGCTGCCCATCAAGGTGCAACAGGAGGCTATTTTGGACCTGACATTATTATTAAGGGCATACTATTTTGAGGATTATGATTTCCCACTCTCGATATGGATGCCCACACATATGTACAACGATGTGATGTATGTCAAATGGCTCAGTATCCTATACCCAGAGATGAGATGCCCCTACGGCCCATGACAAAAGGGCGAGCATTCTCAAAATGGGGAATAGATTTTGTTGGACCTATTGACACCCTTGCAAAGAACTCCCATGCAGAGTATATCATAGTTGCCATAGATTATCTCACTAAATGGGTAGAGGCCAAGGCCATAAAGAAGAATGATGCATGCACGATTGCAAAATTCTTGTTTGAGGATTTCTTTACAAGATATGGGCTTCCTATAGAGCTTGCAAGTGATAGGGCTATTCATTTTCTGAATGAGGTTATTGAATATTTATTACAGGATTTCATAGTAATACACAAGAAATCTGAACTGTATCATCCACAAGCCAACGGACAGGCTGAGAGTAATAACAAAATTGTGTGCAACATACTGACCAAGATTGTGAATAATAAGTGTTCGGATTGGGATCAACAATTGCACCATGCCTTATGGGCCTATCGAGTGGCATATAAATTAGTGCTCAATGCCACACCGTTCTAGATGGTATTTGGTCAGAATGTTGTGTTGCCATTGGATTTTCTAATACCTACCCTCAAGATAGCTCATGAGCATGAGTGGATAGGTCATGAAATTTCCTCGAGAGTACTTGACTTAGAACAACTAGGAGAGACTAGATTGCGTGCAGCAACAAGAATTTATGCCGCTAAGAAAAGATAGAAAGCCTACTTTGATGCTCATATCAAGGACAAAGGATTACGAGTTGGAGATTTGGTCTAAGTTTACACCTTGAAACAACATGCCCGTAAGTTAGAGAAACAAGGATATGGACCCATGATTATCAATAGGATATCGACTATTAGTGTTGTTCAACTAGCAACTCTAGAAGGAGAGGTAATGCCTAATTATATCAGCGGATGCAGAGTTAAGCTATATCAAGAACCCTTGATTGAGCATATGCTTAAATGGATAACTCTTGCCAAGAAATGAAAGGAAGAGGAGGAACACACCAGAGTAGACGCCCAAGCGGAAGCTTTAGAATGCATTAGGTGCATGCAATTAAGAAGGAAAGGACTAGGTAGAGAATCTCAACCGGAGGATGCTCCATGATATCCAACGGCCATGTGTCAAATCAAAGGAAAGGATATCCCTAGTATTGTTGATAGGAGACCATTTGTTAACATCACTCTAGGTCATGACCCCATGCATATGCAAATTAGGGCTTTAATCGATTCAGGTGCAGCAACGAATGCAATTAGGTTCTCTCATTGTCAGGGACAAGAAAAGGAGGTGAAGCCTATTGAGTCCTATCTCATAGGATTAGGTGGACTAGAAACCCTTTGCATAGATGAGGTGGAGTTACCAATCTCAATCGAGGAGGTGACCATGATAGTTAAGCTTTTGGTTTGCCATGATAGACCTAATAGAACCCATGACCCTAGGTCAGGAATGGTTATACAACTATTCGGTGAACTTAAATCTTTGTAGGAGTGTGTTCCAGTTGGAACTTGCAAGACAATGCCATGAACTACCACTCAGAGGTCAATACCCCAAAGCATTGGGCTTAACGGAAGAACCTCCAACTATGAGTGGCCTAACTCCGGCTATGAGTGGGTTAACTGGCTCTAACGAACAAAAGCTGGGGACACCACCCCTCAAGGAGGTGAAACTGAGTAAGCAGATAGGACCCAGACAAGTATGGTGGTGTACGACTCAACCTCAAGCTAGGCAAGAACCCCCACAGACTCCAGGCAAGCTTGAAAGGCCACCAAGAGCTCCCCAATCAGGAAGCTACACATGGAAGGATTCATGAACCTCCACCGGATCACCCTTACTAACATGGTGTTCACCTAGATCTGTTGTACAGAATGCCTCATTCTCTAATGGGCTAGACATTTTAGCATTGGATCTCCCTTCTTTTCCAAAGCAGAGTGTTGACATGACATCTCACCCTCGACGACTAGCACGACCACATCACCCACGTACTCAAAGGAGCAGCACATCAGGGTGGTCCCTTGGACAGTCTACTAAGGCAATCCCACACCAAATGTGGGTACAAAAAGCAACATCATTGAACGCATCAACCCCTCCATATATTCGACAACCTTGTCAATTTCACTCACAATAGCAGTAGTGCATTCGACAGATTTGGGTGCCAAAGCCCTTAGTGAAAGCCCATTCCAAGTCTCGATAGATTTGGATACCTAAGAACTGTGTAACCTATAAATCAACTTTAGTGAACCCAAGGAAAACCTTTTCTACTAGTAACCAGATACCGTATAAACCCTCTTTTGTATATTCCACTTCATCTTCTGTACCCCTTCATATTGTACAAAAATGGATTCCCAAGACTTCACTAATCATGACCACACCTAACCAAGCCAATCCTTACTGACAACCTTGTGATGGTAAGCATCCACTAACTATTCCATCCATCTCCAGCTTTGTCAACTCATCTAGCTACCGTAACTTATGCTAACTTAGTAGGCATTGCTCACAAGTTTTTGATTGCTACATGACATAATGAATAAGGTTTGGGCAAGGAGCAAGATTACTGAGGAATAGAGTCAAGCCATTTTGCAATAAGAATTGGTCAGCGATGGCTTTGAGGAGACATTCATTGTAGCCATGAATGAATTAGTCCAATGGCAGTAGGCATATCGGAAGCTTTGCACTACTTTAAGCGGAAACCACTTCCCAAGTTTGATCCTCGGCAAGTCAGAATACTCAAACGGCTTGGCAAATATATTCATGTACCAATGGAACCTGTGATATCCACACCCACTGTGAGTTCTTCAATCATTGACCTAACTTTGAGTGAAGCCACTACCCTTGTATATACAACTAGTGAAACCACCCCTTCTTCTTCCCCATCACCAACCCAACCCTCCACTGATGATGTAGAAAGTCCCGATGTTCGCATTCCATCACTTGTTTCCATTTGGCCCCTGATCTCCAGCCTGATTATGACTAACCCTCCCATTACACCTGTCTCCACTCCACCTTTCCCTATGCCACCAATCATTTCCCCACCTCCACATTTCCATTCCTACACCACTAACCCATTGTACACCTTTACATCATGTCACAATCACCCTCATTCTACCCCTCTTTCACATCTTTTCTATATCCACAAACCTCCTTGTTTCCCTCTGTAACGTATTCACAGGAATTCAGTTCATAGACTCCTTTATTAGGGCCACCAATCACACCACCCCACTCACCTATCACAACACCATTGCACCCCCCACCTCCTACAATCGCACACACTTCACTATTTCAGATTGTGGTCATTGAAAGCACCTCCACTGACATGGAGATTTCACCCACTACCTCACCAGATGCACATGTACAAGTATCATCCACATCACTTAGCATACTCCACACGACACCCATCACTGTGCACCTTGCCACACTTGCCACAACATCCACCATCCTAACCCCAACTCCCATACCCATTGCATCACAACCCACCATGCATATATCATTTCCAGCATTTGCATCATCATCATCTTCCACTGTTGATGTTGCCATTCAGTAGATGATACAATGCATTCAATAAATTAACACCGAGTATTCTTCGTTAGGGTGACAACATTTGGCCCTCCAACAAACGACCCAAAATTGTAGAAACAACTAGATGTGCTGACGTTACAGAATCAAGAACTCAACATGAAATATCAAGCCTTGGAAGCGAAGCACCAAAAACAACAACAAACCCTCAAGGCACAATTCCAAGAGTGTGTGAAAGATATCAAGTCTCAGTTAGACGTACATTCAATGTGTAATGCTCAATTATTGCACAACATGCACTCCTTTGGAGGCACCTCAATGCAACGAAAGAAGAAAATCAATGACTCCAACAGCAAAACCATGAAAACTTCAAGGCTACACTCGATCATCCAGAGACACCCATAAGCCCCTCATGCTTTAGAGCAGTTCCTCCTGAGTCCATGCAAATTCTATTGGACTACCATGCATGCGTGCTAGAAGATTACGACCAACTACAAGTAGAGTGCGGGACACTTAAGGAAGCCAACAAGAAATTGACATTAAAGGATTTGTTAGGACCTATGATTGTGCAAGAGGTCACCCCACTGGCCCTCCTTGAAGAATTGAATGAGCTAAGAACAAAAGTCCAAGAGTTGCAAGCCCAAGTATCTAGTATGACGGAGCCTCCTAGACTCGAATCCCCACCTGACTTGCGAGAATCAGACGAGACCATATAGATCCCAATAGATGACATGTTTGAAGAAGATTATGTGTTGCTCTAGCACAATGGTGAGAACCACGTTAAGAAGCTCCACCTCCTTAATGTCAATCCGTGGAAGAGATAGGAGTGATATGAAGATTGTGAATGTGAGATGAAGTGAGAGTGAAGGTGAGAAGCATAGAGATGCACACACACACACACACACACAACGAAGAGACAAGCAAGACACAATGGAAGGTGAGAAATCAACTCTATTGCTCAAGATCTCAATTACAAGCTCAAAGTAGCTCTAAGCTCACACTAACTAACACTAAGTAACCCCAAAAATGAGCTCTCTAGCTCTTTTTATAGATTCTAGACTAGTTTTGACCGGTTTCACATCTAGTGACCGGCATAGTTAAAAAATAGGTCCTACATGCTATTTAAAAGGGTAAACGGTGTCTAAAAATAACCAAAATTGGTATGCTCATTCTACAAGTGCGGTGACTGTGAATAATGGTGTGAAAGTAGGTGCGTGCGTGGGTGTAAATACATGGTTTACGAAGGTAGAAGAGTAATTTACAGAGGGGTTGTCTTGGACGGCTTGGTGGAAAGGGGAAAGAGGAGTTATGGTGGGTCGGGGAGGTGAGACTGGGGAGAAGGTTAATGGAGGTGGGAATGGGAAAAGGGGTCTTGGAGGTGTGGGGAAGGACGGAAAGGATGGAGGGAAAATTAGATTGGATAGAAAGGTGGGTGTGCTAGGGGGTATACTAGGTTGAGTGGGTGCGGGAATTGTGGGATGAATGGGAGTAAGGACGACTTCTGCTACTCTGCCGGAGAAGGAGGATGTTGTTATGGGAGAAGGACGGTGTATGGGGGAGACTGGGTGGATGGGAGGTGAAGGAGGAGCGGTTGGGGTGGTAGGTACTTCGACAACTGTGGTGGTGTGTAAAGCAGTAGTACGGGGTGGGGAGTCGATGATAATGGTGTCTTCTACCAATGAGCCTTCGGGGACGAGACGTGCTTCCCTTGCCTGTTTTGAAGATTGACCACCGGTGGGTACCCGAATGTATTCACCAGGTTTGGTTAGTAGACGGACTCTATGAGGGTCATATTGCGGTAACGGTTTCCTCTGCAAATATCGTAAGGCTTTTGTGGATCCCACTGATTTGACAAGTTCTCTGAAGCCTCTGATGTATACTTCTTCGAAACCGCCTAAGACAAGTTCTTGTTCTATAAGTGCTTGACTCTCTTCCTCGGTCAATTTCTTGCGCACCCAAACTTTCTCCATGGTGCGATATAGCTTCTTGATGGATAGCGTATAAGCTGTTGCTTCAAAGGTTTCATCTTCATGCGTACTGGTATCACCCTGGTTGTCGGTGTGTTGTCCTTGTTCATCTGTCTGTACATGTTCTTGGGATTCATGAGTGCCCTGGCTGGCTTCGTCATCACCATCATCTTCATCGATTTCTGTTCTTTCGTCCTCGGAACTAGATACTATTTGTCCTTGTGGTTGGTCTCGAGGCATGGTCGGGTAGCTTGGCCGCTCATATTCTTGAGAAAATATCTGTCCTTCTGAGAACTGGAATTCATTGGAGAAAACATCTTGCATTTCAAAGTCAAAGGTTGTATCTAGTGGCTCTGCTTCCAGGTTGGGTATGGGAAAAGAAAAAGCTTCCGCACCAATAGTGGTGGGAACTTCTGCTGCAGTGGTGGTAGGTCCTGGGACACTGGCTACTTGAGGAGCGACTGTGCTGGTAGTGCCCTCCGTTACATTTGGTCGTGATAACCGTATGTGAATAGGTTGTACCGTTGGAGTGGCTTCTGTCGAAGACTGCTCTGGAGAGGGTTGTGGTGAGGGTGATTCTGGCACCTGAAGGCATGGGATAGTACCTCTCATGCGCTTTCCTGCTCGTCCTTTGCTAGGCTTCCTAGCTTTCTTCGTTGTCCCTTTGAATGCTTTCACCTCCTCGCTTGTCATTGCACGCTCTATGGGTAAATCGTATGCCAAATACATATATACAATGTGCATGAGAGCGCAACATCCATTGATTACCTTCTTTCTTTCCCATCTATGTTGGGCTAAGTAGAGCTGATCAATGATCCAGCTAGCTAGATCAACTGTCTGAGGTCCAGTACATGCTAAATATAAGCCAAACCATATTCTTTTGTGCGGCATTGTGAATCTATTCTGGGCGGGGAAAGCAAAATGCTGCATACATATCCTTAGTGGCTTCGATAACTCCGGTGTGATAGCAGAAATATCTTCCCAGTTAGTAACATCTCCACGTTTCATTGGCTCTGGAACCAGGCTTTCTCGTTCTATGGGCGTGTGGGTTCCATGAATCTTGATGGCAGCTCGAATCAAATCTTTAGAAAGATAAAACCTCTTATATGGTGGATCATTTGCCAACGACGGCAAGATGAATGTTCGTGGCAAATCTTTGTTCTCCGAAGCCATCAATGTCGTGACTAAATAGTAACATCTGTAGAAGTCAGGTTTGGGCAAAGGGTCACTGAAATACTCTGTAAAGCCTGCTCGTGCCCAAACATGCGTTAGATCTTCTGTGTTCTAGAGTCCTTCGAATTCTCTGGAGAAGAACTCATATTTGCCCCAGGTACGGTCATCAAACGTCAAATTGGCCTCAAAGATAAAATCGGCATCTGCCAATGGTCCTGCTAGCCCTTGAAACTAGTGAGAATTGCGATGAATCTTCTTAGTATAACCCCTAGGAGGGTCGTCAATTGGCGTGGGCCCTGGAAATCCTTGAAATTCCGGTGGTTGAGCCGTAGGATGTGGCTCCGCTAGTAGTTCTCCAATATTGGCCATGGGTACACTGGGGCCAGCCTCTGATGGTCCTTCTACCTGCATGATGATTGATGCGAATGCGTAGTAGATCTGCTACATAAGATTAACACATTAGTATGGAAATTAATTATGATCCCATTAAAGTGAGACCGCAATCCCTTTCCATAACCGATGTGTAACCCCTGTAGCCAAGTGTTGTGATGTGGTTTCTGGGATGATTTCTTGCAAACTAATGCAGGTCTCTAGACACCTACATGCTTCAGATGATGCATACATTGCTTGATGAGGTGTTATTACAAATGGTGTTGGGTTATAGTGTGTGGATTTATACAAGGTTCAGTCATGAATGAGTTATTACAAGGTTGTAGATTAGTCGGGGTGGGAGTTATGTTAGACAATGGGTTAGGAGAAGACTTCTGGATACGTTTCGAGAAAACAATAGATAATCTTTTGAAAATAAGAAGTGTTGAAATTTTTGCAAATTGATAGTTGCTCATATCATTTTTTGGAAGTTAAGTGCAGGTGTGTGAAAAATTGAATCAAGAAAGCTGATGATAAGGTAAAATGTGTCTATTCTTGCATTTGTAGAGTGCTTTTTGATTTAGTACTAAGCAAATTGTTGATCTTGGGAAGATGACGAGTTTGCATTAAGGAAAAGTCAAGTTAAGTAGCTAGATGCAAGTAGATAAGATCCATTTGTAACCAAGTCAAAGTAATAATCTTGAGAAAAGCTGAATTGCATCTTGAAAAGAGAAATGTTTGAGTTTATCTTTGCAAAAATTGACATTTGCATTTCTTAACACAATTTTCTTTGGGAAATTTTGCTCATAAACTGTTTTGATAGCCTAAGCATAGGAGAGTATAACCAATCAAGGAACACAGGATCAATAGATCACCAAACAAGAAATCCTAAGTGAAGTGTTTACCTTAAATTAGGGCAAAATACTAAAAAAAATTCATAAAATTCAATAAAACAATCAAACAAATTTCTTTTCTTCTTAGGAAGTTGGACTAAAGTTTTGTTGACAACGGCTGAGGCCTACTCCCCCGGACTTTAACTTTGAAATTACAACTGTACAAGGAAGGGCATAGTACCCATGGGACCCCCCTTATCCCACAAGAACAGGGGTTTACAACTGGGTTAAACGGCAGTCACAACTACCGCGGGGATGGTCAAACGGTGGCCAACAGCCACATACATCAGTTCCTGGGATTTATATGTCCCTACATGTTGCTGCCAGGGGTTGAACCCTCGCCCCCGCCTCAAGAGGCGAGAGGCCCAACCACCAGGCCAGCAAACCGGGACTAGGTGGTAAGAAAGCAAAAAAGTTGCCAAAAACTGGAAAATAAAAAAAAAACATGATTCTCTGCACAAGATCGTGATTTTCTGATTATGATGTAAAATTGCAAGTGACAGTTGAACTAGAATTGGTAAAGGGGACTAAAGGGAGACAAGAGAAAAGAATACTCAAAATTACAAAAAATAGTAAGTACAAAAAAATTACGATTCTCTGCACAAAATCGCGATTTTTTGTAAAAGAAAAATATTTGGGAAATTTGAGTACAATTGGGTTTTTGGAGAAAGGTAATTGCAAGAGATTTCATTAATATTGAGAAAGTGAAGGAAGTTAAATTCCAAAGAATCAGGGAAGATTGAGTATTAAGTGAGAGAGGTGGAAAAGAACAAAATCGCAATTTTCATCAAAAGCTAATGGGAGTGATTAATCATGGAAAATTAAGAACTGAGGATTAAAAACAATAAAGTTGTGGGAGAATGAAATTGGACAAGTAAAAAAGTGAAAATCAGTGAAAATTGAACAAAATCGCGATTGTGTGGACACTATAAAATCCTGAGATTTCAGAAGAAACTGATTTGAGTGTGAAGAAGAGAGAGTGAGAGCAAGGACAGAGTCGCGATTTTCTGCAAAACACAAGCCTTGGAGATATTCTGATCAAGCAAGCAAGGTAAGAGGTCCCTAATATAATTTTTGAGTATTTCTTTCAGTCACATGATGTTTAAACACAAAAAAAAGCACAAAATAACCAAAATCACTAAATTGCGATAATCTGAGTTTTTTCAACTTTCAGTGGAAAAAAATATTATTTTGAGTTAACTTTTTCATTGCATGTTAAAAACTAGATAAGGCGATTCTATAGAAGAAATAAAAATTTGAAAATCAATACCTGGAAAATTTTTCAAAAAATTGAACAGAATCGCGATTCTGTAGTCAGACACAAAATCGCGATTCTTTGAACAAAGGACAAAAGCACGATTCCCAGAACACGATTTTCATAAGAAAATCGTGTTATTTACAATTGTGAGCAATCACGATTGTCTGGGAACAAAATTGTGGAAAACAGGATTTTGAACACAACATCGTGATAAACACGATTTCATTCATAGAATCGTGAAAAATACGATGTTGATCACAAAATCGTGAAAAACACGATTTTGACCACAGAATCATGATAAACATGATTTTATTCATAAAATCGTGGAAAACACGATTTTGAGCACAAAATCGTAGAAAACACGATTTTGAACACAACATCGTGATAAACACGATTTTATTCATAGAATCGTGAAAAATCCGATTTTGAGCACAAAATCGTGGAAACACGATTTTGAACACAACATCGTGATAAACACAATTTTATTCATAGAATTGTGAAAAATCCGATTTTGAGCACAAAATCGTGGAAAACAGGATTTTGAACACAACATCCTGATAAACACGATTTTATTCATAGAATCGTGAAAAATCCGATTTTGAGCACAAAATCGTGGAAAACACGATTTGGATCACAGAATCGTGATAAACACGATTTTGAGCATAAAATCGTGGAAAACACGATTTTAAACACAAAATCGTGGAAAACACGATTTTGATCACAGAATCGTGATAAACACGATTTTGAGTATAAAATTGTGGAAAACACGATTTTAAACACAAAATCGTGGAAAACACGATTCTAGTCATAGAATCGTGGAAATTAATTGAATGATCCTTAGGTCTGGTAACAAATTATACACACATTCCAAGCAAGACTTGGGAAGTAAGGAAATAGAGCCAGTGGTAAAGGAATTGCAAGAAAAAGATTTAGGGCAAGGAAACAACATGGAAAATTTAAATGAAACAAATGAGTCCACAGAAACTGGGGATTATAGAAACATCCTCAAATATATGTACACCAATAGGTTTGGAACCTATGTATATCAGGATGGAATGCATAAGTTTCTCATTAGATTGAGAAACTTAGAAGTTCCCCTCAACATAACACCAGTAGCTCAATTCAAAGATGGTAGATATGAGGATAGGCAGGGATGTGTATACATCTTCTCACAAGACCCAGAAAATTCAAATGACCTAGGGCAATGTGCAGACAAGAGACCTTGGGAACAGAACGTAGGGCAATCAGATTTGCCAAGACCACACAGAATTCACAATCATGGTGAACAATCACAAGGTAGGAGAACACATACTTCCCCAAATCCTTTTGAAAAGGAACCAGAAGGATTTAATGATTTCCCACTAAGAAGAAGACATTATTGGCAAAATCAGGGTAGAATGCTTAGACCATATCAGGTAGCCAAATGCATGAAAAATCAATATGAAGGATATTCTGATCTTCATGCTCATGCTGCAGAATTTAGGCAATTAATCAGAGTTGAAGAAGTAGAGGATTACAAAGTCCAATTTGAAGCATTTGGTCTAACCCTAACAGGACTAGCATTATCTTGGTTCATTCCCTTGAGAAAGGAAATGTATCTAGATATTGAATCCTTTCTAGAAGCCTTCATTGGGGAATTCTCAAAGACTGGAATAAAACATAGCACAACCACACTGATACATAGCTTTAAACAACAAAAAGATGAAAATGTTAGAGAGGCAGCCAGGAGATTCAAGCAGTACATTGACAGATGTCCTAAAGAAGAAGTACCTTCCATGGCAAGACAGGTATCCCTATTCATAGAAGGATTAAGAAGTGCCCAATTGAGAACCCTAGTGTATTATAGGAGATGCCCTGACCTAGGAGCTTGTGTTAAAGAGGCAATAGATTTGGAAGATAATAGAGGTCAAGACCTGTTAGCATTTGATCAACCTAGAGCAAATGAAGATAAAATTCCACCCACAAAAGAATTGGCTCAAGCCATTGCTAAAGCTCTAGAAGTCAGCACTAAAACCAATCTGATAAATACCAAGATAACAACAAATAAAAAATGCTATAATTGTGGAGAAAATCATTTGGTACAACAATGTCCATATCAAAAACCACAACACTTGCAAGACAAAAAAACACTCAAATACTGTACACTAGAGAGGAAATGGACAGTACTAGAGAAGACTGTTTTTACAACAAACAACCCATTAAGGAGAGAGATTATGCAAGTCAAAGAGAATCTGGATATATTGAGCAACCAAGACCTATACTTGGGCAACAACCTCCATTACCAACAAATGTGGTACCAGTTAAATACACATTGTTGGAACTGAAGGACTCACAAGGCAAGGAAGCTTACGAAGGGAGTCAGAGAGAAGAGAAAGCACAAGCAGACAGGGTAGTCAACGACCATCTGGCAAGTAGGCCAATATTTTTTCAGGACACTAAAGCATATCGAAGAGGTGGACACACAAGGAGAAGGAGCAAGTAGGGAGCTTGAAGATATGTATGTCAAATCGTTAGAAGAAATCCCTACAACAATAGTGATTTTCATCACTAAAAGCCATTGTAGATACCATTTCATATTTTTGTAGCTCCATTTTGTGCAAGCCAAGGAGTCCTTGAGCTTGAGGAGCATTCGAAGTAGCTACCTACCAATTTTCATAATTTTTAGATTTCGTTTGAGCCTTCAAATAGGCCGTAGAACCTAATTTTTAACTAGGCCGGACACTAGGTCTGGACACGGCCAAAACCTAGTCAAAAACTATAAATAGAGCTAGAGAGCTCATTTTTGAGGTTAGCTTGTAAATGATTTGAACTTGTATGAGCTTTTTGAAAGTAATCTAAGAACTCTATTGCTTCTCACTCTTTGTCTTACCGTGTGTGCACGTGTGTGTGTGTATGTGTGTGCATGTTAGTGTGCTTCTCACTCACGCACTTGTGCCTTCACTTGCTCGAGGTCTTCATACCATCCTCACGTCTTCCCGGATTGACATTAAAGAAGGTGCTACTCATCACTGAGCTACACCAAATTTTGGCACCGTTGTCGGGGATCGAGCTTTGAGGACGAGCGTGTGATGGTAAGACGTAGATTTGAGACGTTGGCGTTGTAGGTAATTTCTTCACTCTTCTTATTTTTCTCTTTCTTACCTCACCACCATCATCACCATCATCATCATCACCATCTCCCACCTCCATCTCCATCATAGCGAAAATTTTCAGTTTTGATCTTATCACCTTCTTCATTCCATTTCCCTCATTCCACTTGTGAGAGAGAGCGAGAGAGCAATATTGTGTGCATTGTTTTTGCATGTTTGTTGAGTTTTCTTGCAGGATCCAGCTGTATCATCCCCTCCATCACGCTGCGCAGGTACGAAAAAACTCAGAAACTATCTCTGTGTTGCCGACCTCTGTCGATCGCGATCGACAGAAAATTTGACCAATTAGTAAAACTAAGTGCATCACTAGGACCAGCACAAAGAGCACATTCCAAATCACTAAACAAAATTGAAAAATTCGGTGTTTCTCTGTCAATCGCGACCGACACCATCGATCGCGATCGACAGCCACGATCGACAACTTCTGTCAATCGCGACCGACAGATTTGTCGATCGCGACCGACAGAGACGACCGACTGACCCTGTCAATCGCGATTGACACCATCGATCACGATCAACAGCTTTGATCGACACCTCTGTCAGTCGCGATTGACACCGTCGATCGCGACCGACTGAATTTTGGCGATTGACTGAATTTTATGTGTTGCCACGTGTCCATCGCGACGGACACAGCCCCGATCGACTGAATTTACAGTGGAAATCCCGGAACATGTGTCGATAGTGATTGACACCATCGATCGCGATTGACAGGACCCACGATCGACTCTGTCGATCGCAATTGACACTGTCGATCGCAATTGACACTGTTGATCGCAATTGACACTGTCGATCGCGATTGACGTGTCGATCGCGACCGACAGGCCCCGACGGACACCTCTGTCAATCGCGATTGACAGACCTGTCGATCGCGATTGACAAGCTTTTCAGCCAAAATTTTAGGGTTAATATTTCCAAGTCTTTGGGGTAATTTTGGGCATAATTAGCAAGCTATTCGTGATTTGTGAGGTTCCTAAAAGTGTGTTTTGAGAAAAATCCTCGGATCTGTCAGCCTGTTTGAACCCTGTTTTAGCACCAGAACTCTGAACTGTCATACTTCTCTCATACGAAATCCGTTTGCTGTGATTCTTGTTTTGTTGGAAAGCTCGTGGGGAGTACAACCAAAACTTCCACTGGTTACGATAAAATTAATATCAGGATTATTAGGTAGGGTATTTTGAATTTGACCAGCCCCTGGGGTAGGAAAGCTGAAGGATCCTTGGGATTGTTTTCCATAAAGGCAAAGGGGATTTGGCCTGTGAATTACATGCATGAAAGTGACCTGTTTGTCATTTGAATTTAAGTCTTGAGCTAATTTTGGGACTTTCACAGGTCCATTGAGAGCAATTGAGAGCATCCAAAGCAAGGGTTTCTTTGCAAGCTTGAGACTCGGGTTCTTGAGCATCATAAAGCAAGGGATCAACAAGTAAGGTCGGAAGATTCTCAACTCCCTTTGTCAATTCCTAGCTTAGGCTAAGTTCGAGTAGTACTAGGAGTAAGTCAGGACAACGATAGGCACGTGACAAGTCAAAGACTATCTAAGAAATCAAGTTCAAGAGATAACCTGTGTGTGACCGAGAACTTTAAAGGAAAAGAACTTAACGTGGGACGATCAACTTAAGTACAAAAACTTAACTCAAATATTCCTGACGACGCGATATCAGACAAGACCATAAACACGGTAATCAACTAAAAAAGAATCAAGTAACTGATACAAAAGAGCTCAGCAACGAGGTTGTACCTGGGCAAAATAGGGGCTACTTGAATAGGCATATGAACCTTAGATTAGGACGACATCTAGTAAGGGATAGACAAAGTCTTAAGTCATCGGAGGCTAGTGTTAGTCATACTGCTAGGTCTTGGGCCCAGTAGTTGAGTCACCACTCGCATTACCCTAGCTCGGAGACTAGTAAATCAGAGATGTCTCAAGGCATGGACAGACCCACAGGAAGTTCAGGTGTGCCATATTTGTATAGGGTGGAAGGCCCTTACAAGACGCAGCTGGAATACCTTAGGACCAACCGATTAGGTGCTAGCATCTATGAGGACGGCCTAGGAAGATCCGTGGTCCAAATCAAAAACCCAGACCAATCCATTGGGCTAGAGCACCCTGCTGTCAAGTTTGAAAATGGTGCATACCTTGATAAAGAGGGAACCATATATGTGGTCACTAGTCACCCAGATAGGACAGACGAATTCGGTAACGTGATCCCAAAAGCAGACTTAGGCGACCTAGAGCAAGGAAACATGGGTGTAGAACCTAGAACCCCTCGAGGCAAATCTGTTCTTACTAGAATCCTCAATCCCGAGTGGGTTGCCCAGGACAACAAGAGCATAGATCTGCTTTTGAACCGAGAGACTGACGAAGCCTTTTGGAGGTATAAATCTGATCTGCCAAGTGATATAGGAGCAATCATGGTCTATGAGTTTAAAGACCTTGACAGCCCAGGCAAAGTAACATACCTAGACAATACATCGAAGAGAATCTTCATGGTCACGGAGCATGGCAGACATGCCTACACATGGAAGGGTGAATTTGTTTTTCCCCAACCACGGTCTAGTGTGTCCTATGGTCACCAAGGAGCCGGAACCTCCCACGCTCATGGAGCTCAAGGAGATAGAAGTAGAGATAGACCTGAAGTAAGCTTTGCCAACCCCCTAGGAAGGGAAAGAAGGAGAACGGGGACGGATAGAGAAGAAACCGAGAGATTTAGAGACCCAAGGAACCAAAGAAATGCTGATGATTTTCCTTTGCCAAGGCCGAGAGAACACACCAGGACTCTGAGGCCAACTCAACTGGTGAAGTCCATGAAGAATTACTTCGATGGCACTGGAGACCCTTATGACCATGTGGCAGAATTTAGGCAAGTCTTGAAAGCTGAACAGGTAGAGGATCTCTTCACACAATATAATGCTTTTGGTCTAACCCTTAGGAACACTGCCCTCATGTGGTTCCAGCCACTGAACGAGAGGCATTTCAGAAACATAGACCAGCTCCTAGAAGCATTTATCATTGAGTTTTCTAAGAGTGGTATAAGGCACAACACTTCCTCACTAATTCACAGCTTCAAGCAAACCCCTCAAGAAACCGTGAGACTTGTTGGAAGAAGATTCAGGCAATACTTAGAGAGATGCCCTGTCCCTGAGTTACCCACACCAGCTAAGCAAGTGGCTTTGTTCTTGGATGGATTGCTAAGTACCAAATTGAGATCTTATGTGTACTTGAAGGACCCTAGGACCATAGAAGAGTGTGTACGCATGTGCATTGACATCGAGGATAACCTAGGGGAGGAGTTAGAGCTTTCCAGGATATACAAAGATTCAAATAGTGCCTCTAGCCTCTCTTCCACGCAATCCACATCAATTGAGGAACTCGCTGAGAAAGTGGCACAAAAACTAGGTGTCTCCAGCAAACAAATCCCAAGGTTCGCCCCAGTAAAGAGGTGCTATACTTGGGGTGGTGACCATATGGCAAATGTATGTCCCATTATGGCTCAACCCCAAGTAAATCCTAGTAGCAAGTACTGCACCATAGAACGAAGATACACAAATCACTCAGCACAAGACTGCCCATACAATAAGCAAGCGGTTAGGCAAACCTACCCTCAGCCATACCAACAAGGCAGATATCAGAACCAATATCCACCACAGCAGTATGCTAGGCCCCAACAAACCTACCAACCACAATATCAGGCCCAGCAAAGGCCTCAACTTGTGTTAGCCCAACAACCTCCAGCTCCATCCAATGTGATCCCTATAAAGTATGCAGCTGCAGAAGAAAACCTGAATAGTGCCATAGTGCCAATAACCCCATTGCTATCAGAAAGTGACCCCAGTGACCATAGTTTCGATTCTACACATGTTGATAGCCCCCAGGCCTACTTCATGCAGTCTCTTGAACATGGTGAGTCCTACTATAGTGAAGAGCCAAATGAACCTAGTTGGGAGTCAGATTACACAAACATCATGTATGCAAACCCCAACCCTAGACCTCAACCTAGGCAAGTAAGACCCCGATTCCCTAGAGGACCATGCTACAGATGTCAGGGAGATCATCTCATTCGTGATTGTCCTTGCCTCCACCTACACAACCCCAATCAGTGACGATCAAGGGCTTTTGCCAAGAATGTGGAAAGGAGCATCTCTTATGAGATTGTCCAAAGAATCCCAGCAATATGCCAAAAATCACTCCCATTAACGTTATTGGGTTAGTGGTAGATTCCATAGGAAGTGTCACTTCCACTGCACCGATACAAGTGGTCACTAGAGCCCAAGCCTTACATCAGAACCCAGGTGTAGGCTAGGAAAAGAGCCCAAATGTTAGTGAAATAGAGACCATGACAAAGAAAAGGACTAGAGCTTGGAGAGATAGTCGTGAAAGAATGAAAAGGCAATGGGCAAAAAAGATGAGTGAACTCGAGGAAAGCCTCAGAGAAACAAAGGCCAGGATAACTGAACTCACATCTCAAACTCCCTCTCACACTACCCCACCACCACCATTCCCATCTCCATCAGACCCGCCACCTTCCAACCCACCTCACACAATTCCACCACCCCCAAGAGTAGGATCAGTCCTAGCAGATCCCACTCCCGAGGACCTTAATATGATGCTTAAAGCATATCAAGCCAGAATCCAAGAAGGGCCAAACGTAACTGATCATGAAAAGTGTTACCCTAGAGCAGAACTAGAGCTAGAACGAACCAAAATTTGTGCTAAGATGGTGGAATTGGCTCAGACCATGTTTGAAGCCAGTCGCCTATTTAACATCTCTAGTTCAGCGAAGACACCGTTGCACTTTGATGGACTATTAGAAAGAATAGAGAAGCTAATTGCACTATCAGAAAAGGAACCTGCCTCTCAACAGAAGGACAAGGCAAGTGAAAGGGCAGGTCTTCCTGCCCAGGAAACCTATGTGCCTAACTCTACGGAGCCAGACACATCATCCTCTATGAATCGGTTCACACCAGAATTCCTACGAGAGATTCAAGAAGACAAATGCGCTAAAGAGAGTGAAGTCCCTCCTCCCATTGAACTGGTGGATGATGCACATGACCAATTCCCACAAGACATCCCATCCATTTATGAGGAGCAGGAGAGCACCCAATCTCAGGAAAGATTAGACTTTGAGTCTAACTCTGTACAAGAATTACCCCACTTCACAGGCCCATGGGAAGCTAAGTCTACTTGTATGAGAGCACCCACAGTCATGGTACGAAATGAGGACTCAGTCATACCTAGGAACACAGAGGTAGTGAAAAACACTAAAGTATAGTGCATCCTCACCTTAGAAGAACTAGTCAAAGTGAGGCCAGAGCTATGGGAACATGTAGCCAAACAAATACCAGAAATAGAAAAACCTCGTTCCCAGGTAGGATCCCAGAGAACAGTGCCAGAAATACCATTGGACAAGATAGGAGACATGAGTGAGGGCGAAGAGGGAAACACATATCTTCCTATCACCCATCAAGGATACACCACCAAGGCCATTCTAGACTCAGGCGCAGGAGTTGCAATTGCTACCACTTCCCTATGGAAGCGTTGGGGCAAGCCAGCACTCAGGCCCACGAGGATGAAATTGCAAATGGCCGATGGTCACATAGAGAGACCCTTAGGGCTGTTAGAAGGAATAACTCTCACCACATGTGGTGTTGAGTTCGAGCATACATTTGCTATATGTGATTTTAGCAAAAATCATGCCTATGAAATGATCTTGGGACGACCCTTTATGCGACAGTTGCAAGTGGTACAGGACTGGGGAACCAATTCCTTGTACCTGCAACACTTAGGTGTTACGACCAAAGTGAATCTCAAAGATTACTCTCATAGAGATGTCCCTCCTATCCAATGGAATCCCATCCATAGAGCCAAAGATGATACGGAATCGGTGAATTCCATAGGATCAGGATCCTCATGGATGCATGAAGACACCCACTTATGGATGTGCAAAGTAGCAGTGGAAGAAGAGAAGAGAGAAGAAGCCAGAGAGGTAGGTGCAAAAGAAACACATAGATCAATCCAAGACCCAGCCTATGCACCTGTAGTCTTTCCTGATGAAGAATTTGAACCCCACGGCTGGGCAAAAATCCTAGCAACAATGGATGTAGCCATCAATGAAGAACAATGGACACCTCACTGTGATGAAGAGGGCTATGACATTTCAGTCTTCTCCATAGAGCCAATCATGGGAGAGGCAGTGTTAGAAGAGTGTGAACCTAGCCCTGACGCATTTGAGGATGCAAGTGACTCCGATCTAGAGTCAATCATCATGGACCCACCTTTTGCATCAGATGAAGAATACTTCTATGAAGTAGAATTTCAACCCCAGAGGCATGGAGAGTTTACGAATGATGTGAGGCTAGCCACACATGTGACCCCGAAGGAAGAAGGAAAGAAAAGAAAGAAGAGAGAAGTCACACCAGAAGAGGAGGAATCTTTGTTTGAGGTCCCAGAAAACTTTAAGAAGTATGAGATAGATGATAGGAGAGTCATGATCAGAATGCCTAAACGAGAGGCACAATCGGGGGAGGCCTATGATAACAAAGAAACCACCAAGAAAATAGTGGTAGCTGTGGAAGAAGGAGAAGAGAGATGCACGTACATAGGCCATGACCTGACGGAAGACGAAGAGCACGAATTGATAGCCTTGCTAAGAGAATACAGAGATGTATTCGCTTGGAGTTACAAGGATTTGAAGGGTGTTGATCCAGACATATGTTCACACACTATCCCCATGACCTCAGATGCCAAACCCTCCAAGCAAAAGACATACACATACAATGATAATTATGCTGCCAAGATCAAAGAGGAGATAGATAGACTGATTGAAGCTGGATTCATCTATGAAATTGAGCACACTGAGTGGGTATCCCCCATCGTAGTGGTGCCCAAGAAAAATGGAAAGCTGCGTGTATGCATTAACTTAAAGAAGGTCAATGCAGCCACAATTCGAGATAACTATCCGCTTCCTATCACAGAGCATCTCTTAGAAAGAGTAGCAGGCAAGGAAGTGTACATCTTCCTTGATGGATTTTCGAGCTACAATCAAGTAGCCATAGCTCCAGAAGATCAGCATAAGACGGCTTTTGCCACTGAATGGGGCATTTTTGCCTTTAGAGTAATGCCATTTGGGCTTACCAATGCACCAGCTACCTTCCAAAGGCTGATGTGCCATGTATTTAAAGAGTTCCTGAGGAAGAACTTAGAAGTCTATGTTGATGATCTTTGTGCTCATTCCAACATTAGAAAAACCCATATTCCTGAACTCAGACAAATCTTTGACAAATGTAGAGAATATCAAGTCTGACTGAACCTAGAAAAGTGTGTTTTTATGGTCAGGCAAGGCAAGATTCTAGGACACATAGTGTCAAAGAATGGCATATCCACTGATGAAGAGAAAGTAAGAGCCATAGCCGAGTTACCTAGGCCAAAGAATGTCAAGGAAGTACAAGCTTTCATGGGGCATTGTGGTTATTACCGACGGTTTATACACATGTATGCCATCATAGCAAAGCCTCTGTATGGACTTTTGACTAACTTGAATGGACTAATGAATGTGAGCATTCCTTCAATGAGCTTAAACGGCGATTATGTTCAGCACCAATCTTGACCACACCAGATTGGAATAAGCCCTTCCATGTTCATGTTGATGCATCCCATTATGCTATTGGGTGTGTACTCGTGCAGCCTACCGATGAAGGTAATATGGATCTTCCAATTGCCTATGCTAGTAGACAATTGAATGCAGCTGAACGAAATTATACCACTACGGAGAGAGAAGGATTAGGCATGGTATATGCAGTTAAAAAGTTTAGACATTATTTGCTTGCGAATAAGTTTAAATTTTTTACTGACCATCAGACACTGCTATATCTAGTAAACAAGCCATGCAATACAGGAAGATTAGTAAGATGGTTTCTCTTGCTATGTGGAATATGATTTCGAGGTTGTGGTAAGGAAAGGGAAGACTCACTTGAAAGCAGACCATCTCTCTAGGCTCACATCTGGAGAAGCCCCACAAGGAGTGTCAGATGACCTTCCTGATGCTTACTTGTTTAATTTGGAAGTGGTGCCGCAGTGGGCTAAGCCATTAGTGCCAGTATTGACATACGGGCCTAACCACCGAGTAATAAACACACAGGATAGAGAGGTAGTAAAAGCCCAAAAGTATCACATCATGGCAGGAAGTATGTACAAGCACACAGATCAAGGGATCTTGGCTTGTTGTGTGGAAGAGGATGAGTACGCTAAATGGTTGCAATTAGCACATGTAGGTGCATTAGAGCAACACTACTCAAAGCAACGAACCCTACAGACACTAAGGAGACTCGGAGTGCATTGGCCGACTATGGAAGCTGATGTCCAAAAGTTGTGCAAGGAATGCCCAATCTGCTGCACTAAACCACCTGTGGAACATGCCACTCTCTATCAAGTGTCCATAGTGCCAGATTGGAGTGAACCACTAGTAGCCTTCCTGAGGACGAAAACATTCCCTCAAGATATGACATTAGCCAAACAAAGAAGTTTAGAACAAGAAGCCCTAGACTACTCACTCATTGGTGATAGTCTATACAAGCGTGGTAAAGATGGTTATCTGAGGCTATGTGTCCATGAGTGCAAATATCTCAAGATCTTGGAAGCGGCTCATCAAGGTGTAGCAGGAGGACACTTTGGCCCAGATCGGGTGATCAAGGCAATACTATTTGCAGGCTTCTGGTGGCCAACCCTTCACATGGATGCACATGCCTATGTGAAACGGTGTGATGTGTGTCAGAGAACTCAGTATCCTATACGCAAGGATGAGATGCCTTTGAAACCTATGATGAGTGGATGAGCATTCTCTAAGTGGGGAATAGACTTTGTAGGTCCTATTAACCCCCCAGCTAAGGGTTCACATGCTGAATACATTATTGTGGCCACGGATTATCTAACCAAGTGGGTAGAAGTGAAGGCTACCACGAAGAACGATGCGCAAACTACAGCCAAGTTCTTATTTGAGAATGTGTTCACTAGATACAGTCTACCCATAGAGTTAGTAAGTGATAGAGGCACTCACTTCTTGAATGAAGTTATTGAAAATCTGCTCCAAGAGTTCTTGATAGTACATAAGAAGTCTGCCCCTATCACCCACAAGCTAATGGCCAGGCCGAAAGCACGAATAAGATCTTATGCAATGTACTGACAAAATTAGTGAACAATAAACGCTCTGATTGGGATAAACAGCTACACCATGCTGTTTGGGCATACCGAGTCGCCTACAAAACGGTACTCCAAGCCACTCCCTTTCAGATGGTATTTGGCCACAATCCAATGCTACCGTTGGACTTCTTAATACCTACATTGAAAGTAGCACAAGAGCATGAATGGACGGGTCATGAACTCTCCTCTAGACTTTTTGACCTTGAACGATTAGGAGAAACAAGACTGAGGGCGGCTGCAGGGATATATGCAGTTAAGAAACGATAGAAGGCATACTTTGATGCCCACGTTAAGGATAAAGGTTTGAAGGAAGGTGACCTAGTACTAGTCTACACTTTGAAACAACATGCGAGGAAACTAGAGAAGAGAGGCTACGGACCCATGATCATTAATAGGATCTCAACAAGTGGAGCAGTGCAACTAGCCACATTAGAAGGCGATATTCTCCCAAGCTACATAAGCGGATGCCGAGTCAAGTTATATCAGGAACCTCTGACGGAAGAGATGCTAAGTCGACTCAACACTACTAAGAAACGCAAAGAAGAAGAAAAACGAATTCGCGAGGAAGCTCAAGCAGAAGCATTGGAACACATACGGAGAATGAAGTTGAGAAGACAGGGTAGAGAGCAACCTAGGACAGATGCATATGCAGATCAAGGATATCATGTGGCTATGTGTGAAGTTTCAGGTATTAGCTCTCATAGGATAATTGATCGACGTCCTTTTATAACCTTAGAGATAGGACAAGGAGAGGGTGCAAGGACTATAAGAGCCTTGATTGACTCAGGTGCAACCACTAGTGCTGTTAAATTTTCTTACTGTCAAAAGTTGAAATTAACTGTCAATCCTATAGAAGCATATCTCATAGGATTGGGAGGTGTGGAAACCCCTTGCATGGGCGAGGTGCAACTTCCCCTCTACATTCAAGACGAAGTAATGACAGTTAAAGTGCTAGTGTGTCAAGAGGACCTCACGGAGCCTCTCGTCTTGGGTCAAGACTGGATCTATGATCATGCAGTCAACCTAAACCTATGAAGTGGACTCCTTCAGGTCTGGGTAAATGAGAATCGCATTACAATTGAGTTAAAAAATGAAGCACTCAAGAAATTAGACAAGGCACACACCCCTGGTCCTTCCAGGGGTACACATGAAGATGACCATGTTGTTCTTGTCCAAAACTGTGTGATGCAGAGGAATGATGATTTCAATCAAGAAGTCAGGGGCGCAACAGAACTCCCTTCTTTTCCAGAGACCAGAGGGATGCAGCAACCAAAGGCAGATCAAATACAGATGGAGTAGAGTAATACCTATGCTAGAGGTCAAAAGAACGTGCGAAGCAGAATGTCTCAGCCATTGAAACAAGTGTGGGTGCGGAAAGGCGAACACCCTATTGCGATCAAGCCAACCACACGGGCAAAACTTCTTATTAATAATCAACAACACGACACTAATAAGAAGTCTTTCAGAAATTCTTCTGCGAAAGTAAAGTCTATTTGGGTACCCAAGAAGTCGATGAAGGCCATCCCACAATCACGACAAATTTGGGTGCCTAAGGCTTGCTTACGGGCTCAAATAGCTACACCGAGGCCACACCCGGTACAACATGTCTCACTCACTCGAACATCTGATGCCATTCTTATATATCACGCACGGACACATATTCTTCCATGAGCACAAGTAGAATCACTTGTAAATGGGTCCCTAAAAAGCCTCATTTTCAAGTAGATACTCCTATCAAACTCTCCAGAGTCTCCACAAATTCAGGATCAAAACCCATCCACCGCATTTCGCAACCTAAAACTTGTAATAAACCCCCAGACCCCAGTTGTAAATCCATGCCCACCTACTAACTACGTCACTCTCACACTACATCATTCCACGTAGCTCCTAGCTCTACCCACTTCCTAACTACACACACAAACACCGAGCACTTAATAACCTACTAATCTCTCCCGAACCTCATGTTAATGTTGTAATGGGGACAAAAACGGTTCTATCTTGTCCTTTACAATGTTAACACCTGTTTCTATATTCTCAGAGAGTCAGGAGGCAAGAAGTAACATGGCAGATACGGCAAGAACTAGCTCCCAGGCAGGCACCAGCCCCCAAGTCATGGACATTGAAAGTCTTCCCGTTGAGGAGGAATTGAAGGAACGCCCAGTGGCATTGAGGGCATTACATGCCATACCGATTCAGAATCCTCCACAAGGGCACACGATGCCGTCAGCAAAAACTCACATTGGTTTAGTGATGTGGCAGGACCTCTGGGTGAAGGCACTTACATGTGGGAGGCTGAGATAGAATTCAATGGGCGCTGGGGCAAATATCACTTCTTCACTAGGGAATTTGAGAAACTGCAAAATAATGAAGGGCAGAAACCTATATGGAAGAAGGCGGGACTCTACGATTACTTCAAATTCCAATTGCCAAAGCCTGACTTTCTAAGATGCTCATATTTGATTAGCATCCTCACGCCGAGCAAAGACAAAAAGGGATACAGCACCTTTGTTCTCCCATCTCTCACAAGGGGCAATGAACTGAAGCGCTTCAGGCTGACTATCAATTTGGTAAGGGAAGATCTAGACATGAAAGGTATGCACATTCCTACAGAGAAAGAGACTATGGTCCCCGACAATATGAAGAACAGGAATCTGACGAAATTAAAGGACATGGTGGCAATGACACCTACAATTGCCATTCATTTGCGAATGGTCATGCAGCATTTTGCATTTCCCGCTCAAGAGAGGTTCACAATGCCACCTAAGAAGATATGGTTTAGTCTATACTTGGCTGACGCCTTTGATTTGACAATCAATATGCCCCACTGGATTATCGACCAAATCCACTTGGCTCATCAAAGGTGGTATAAAAAACAAAAGTTTGTACTGTATGGATGCTGTGCTCTCACCCGGATTGTGTATAGATGTTTGGCTTATGATGTGCCAATTCAGAGGGCATTAATTTGGACCAGGGTACAGGAATTTCAATGTAGACTATCAACCGCAGGACCGCCATCTAAGAAGATGAGAGGCGCAGTTCAAATGCCCTGTGCACAACCCCGTGGTGCGACGCTGACACCTGAGACAACTCCATGACTCCCGAGGCAGGTACAACCCTTCACTATCAGATTACCAAGGCACAACACTGATGGACCGAATCTAGTGTTCCCACCTGTACCAACCAACCTAGAGTTTCCTCACGGATTCACATTAGAAGACCTAACTGATGAGGAGGTTGCCAGAATAATCGAAGCTGTTAACGCGGAAGTCGAGGTAGAGCAACGTAGTGGACAACAAACTGCTACAGACCAACCCCATCCCAGACAACCAGATGTCGTCAATGTGGAGGGTGAAGAAGAAGAAGAACAAGAGGAGGAACATGGTGGACAATCCGAGGAAGAAGAGCAGGAATATGATCAGGAAGCTCTGCAAGTACTTGAGGGTGCCCCGGCTTATACAAAGGAATTGAAAAAGCTCTATGATACCATCAACAGAGTTCAAGAGCAACATAGACTATCTCTAGCAGCAGGAAAAGCCCTCATGAACCAGATCCTTGAGGAGGAAGGCGTAGACGAGCAATACCGTGCCACACTTCACATGATATCTGATGCGTTAGGAGTACCTGAGACGGTGCATACCGCCCTTGCACAAGCACGAAGAACGGAGCGAAGATATGGCAGATGCCCCCCACGATCAGGAAAACAGATGAATGTATTAGTATCATAACCACAAGGAACATCCACAACCACGGGCACTGCACACACTGTTCATGATACTGAGGAAACCCATACATCAAGTGCACCTCCATCACCCCCTTTGCCACCCCTACCTCCAACTCCACCACATTCACCTCCCACAACCAGTGTAACCACTACCGTCACCGCCTCCGAGCCCACTACCCATACCGAAGCACAGACCGTCGGTCAACCCACACAATCCACACACCCTAGCTCCACCTCTCTTGTCTATACGGCCACTGGCACAATAATTCTAACCACAGCCACAAAAATCCCCGATCACACTTCCTGGCAGTTCGTATTCACAATTGCACACACCATTGTACACTTTCACCACTATGACCGCACCCACAATTCCAATATTCACAATCACTCCCAGTACTGCATCCACTGTTGATTTTATGGACATATCACCCACCTCTGCACCTCTCCCTCCCCCCATACACCCACCATCTCCCATTCCCCCACCTCCTACTTCACCATTTTCTAGCACCGCATCCACACTCCCATTCCCCTTCCCCTTCCCCTTCCCTCCTGCATTCAACACCCTTCCCGCACCCACCCCTATTAACAATGTATTTAATAATATGTATCAGTGTATGTCTCAACTACAACAACACTACCAGCATCTGGATAACCAACATACGAGACTCTTCCGAAGCCATGAATAACTTCAAGTACGATTCATTGATCTAGAAAGGGAAAAGCGGCTACTACAACAACACTATGTCACCTTACAGGAACAACATGAGCAGTTAGTAGCCAATCCACCCCAATCAGATGCAGAAGAAAAATAACAAATGGATGATCTGCTACACTCCCAGATAACAGAGAATCTCAAGCTTCGATGCAACCTGGCCCTCTTACGCAAACACATGTCTACTGCACTCGAGGAGAATAAATGACTACAGAAACAAAACGAAGAAAACTTGGAAGCAGCCATGGAGGGTTTCCCACAGGAAATCGACCCGGATAGATTCAAAGCCATCCCCTCCGCGAATATGCAAATCGTGTTGGAAACCCATGCCGACCTCCTGGAAGCCCATGCAGCATTAGAAAGAGAAAGAGATGACCTATTAAAGTAGCTGGCAACCCAGCAGGAGTCACCAAGCAAAGTCACAAAAGCAGAACTAGAAGAATTACGAAGTAAAGTATTGCAATATGAACGTCAACCCTCTCCCCTTGTAGAACCGGAACCTGAAGACTTAGTACCAATTGAAGTAGAGGAAACCTTCGAAGACCCATACGTTCCCATGCCTGCACCAGGGGGCAAGCAAACAGAAGAGGGCATGGACACCATCGAAATAGAGGCTCCTGAATGGATGCAGAGGTTAGAGAAAGTGGCCACAACCCATGATGATAGAGTGGCAGTTCAGATAGCTTCCATGTCACGTTTGGAAGAGGTAGTCATAAAATCGGATTACTTTAGAAACCTCTCCCATCATAGGTGGATCGGCACATCCGACGATTTGTATGTTCCTTTCTGTGTCTTAATGGCGGATTTCAATGCTGAAATCAAGAGCCACACCTCAAAAGAACCAACCTCGGCTACACAGTTTGCACCGGACGACATCCCAGCAAGTGCCAAGTAGGGAAATATACACCAACCTACGTGGAGGATTCGTCTGCTGGAAACCTACCCTGAGATGGTAAGGACATGGAATAACATGCCTTTGTATATCAAATACAACCCATGCTACTGCCCTGTATTTCGAAGAAGATCGTGGTCGGAATACACAAAAACTGTGCTGACAACCAAAGGATGTGAGAAATGGCTCAATTATGTCTACTTAGCACCACCTAAAGGCCAACCTACCATAGGATATATGATTTCGACGATTCGCCATTGGGGGGTCCGGTTCAAAAATGTACCAGATGTCATGGCCCAAATGTGTCTTAAAATTTTTGAACTCATGTTGGTCACCTTCAGGACCTTCAAGAATGTCAAGGAACCTCATCTGTCAGCTCTTGGATTTAATGAAGGTAATCAGGACCTTGTCTACGACATGAGCACCACACCATCTATTAATGTTGTATATGCATGGCATGCGCGTATAAAGTATCTACCAGCCTGCTTCAAACAGATGTTTGAAGAAATGTTTGTCACGGGATTCTGGGAATATCATTCAGAGATATTCATTCCCAGACCATCACATTTATTGCAGTTGTTTGCAGTGGAACAAGCTCTCCATTCAGAAAAGTTACGTATCCCACATCTAGAGGTTCCCGGGCCGGTAGATTGGGATGCTCTACTCACGGACTTGGCCAAAGGATTGAGAATTGCAGAACATCACTTAGCACAAGATGTTGTAGAATACTACATCCAACGACCCACCCAACAAGGGTCTGTCAGGGACGACAGACGCGAGAGAGGGGGGGGTGTTGGAACTGAACAACGATCTGGCAAGTAGGCCAATATTTTTTCAGGACACTAAAGCATATCAAAGAGGTGGACACACAAGGAGAAGGAGCAAGTAGGGAGCTCGAAGATATGTATGTCAAATGGTTAGAAGAAATCCCTACAACAATAGTGATTTTCATCACTAAAAGCCATTGTAGATACCATTTCATATTTTTGTAGCTCCATTTTGTGCAAGCCAAGGAGTCCTTGAGCTTGAGGAGCATTCAAAGTAGCTACCTACCAATTTTCATAATTTTTAGATTTCGTTTGAGCCTTCAAATAGGCCCTAGAACCTAATTTTTAACTATGCCAGACACTAGGTCTGGACATGGCCAAAACCTAGTCAAAAACTATAAATAGAGCTAGAGAGCTCATTTTTGAGGTTAGCTTGTAAATGATTTGAACTTGTATGAACTTTTTGAAAGTAATCTAAGAACTCCATTGCTTCTCACTCTTTGTCTTACCGTGTGTGCGCGTGTGTGTGTATGTGTGTGCATGTTAGTGTGCTTCTCACTCACGCACTTGTGCCTTCACTTGCTCGAGGTCTTCATACCATCCTCACGTCTTCCCGGATTGACATTAAAGGAGGTGCTACTCATCACTGAGCTACACACACCAATAGAGGAGGGAAATTCAAGACTAAGATCACCATACAAGGAATATTATCAATGGAATGAAGGATATTAGGAAGAGTGGGAAGGATATGAACTGAGAGAACCAGAACTACAAGCCCTAGATTTGGGAAATGGGAGAATTGAGATGGATACAGCCACATTCATGTATATAACCAATAATTATATGTCCAATCAAAAACCTCAGTTCAAAGGGGGATCAAAGATAACTTGTTATAGATGTGGGGGAGAACATTTCATTAGAGACTGTCCACAACCTCCTACATTAAGAATAGAGGGAGCCTACTGTAAGGATTGTGGCAGGGAACATTTAATAAAGGATTGTCCAAGAAATCCTCAAAAACAACAAAAACCATCTAATAACATACCACTGAAAGCAGTCAACATCATGGAGCAAGACGAATTGAGTGACATTGACCAAGTGAATGTAAATGCTATAACAAGGGCACAAGCTAAACAACAAGAAACAACTAAGGGACAAAATGAAGGATCAGTGTCAAAGGTGAAGAAGAATAGACAAAAAGGGAAATGGGAAAGGAAAAAAAGAATGGGTAAATTTTGGAAGAGGAGAATAAGGAACAGTCAAACAGTACTCCCTCTCAAAAAACACAAGCCCAGTTAGAGATAAGAAATTCACAGAGTCTAGATACCTTGATAAAAGCATACAAGGGAAGAATTCAAGAGGGACCAAGTCCTACAGATCATGTAATGGCTTATCCTATGCCAGACCTAGAACATGAAAGGATGCAAAAGTGTAAACAAATCATACATGAAGCACAACTCAAACTGGGGGAAGTAGACAATTCTCAAAAAACAGTTGAGAAATCTGAGGCAACAAGAACAAGAGGAAATATTAATCAAGAAGAAAACGCACAGATAACATTCCAGGTGAATATAAATAAACAATGTATAGTTCTATATCACACCACATTGGAAGAATCCTCACTTACAAAACCAAATGAAAAAATGGGAAACAATACCAGAAAATCTTCATCCACAACTGCAGGAATTAGAGGAATTATGGTATATTCCCATTGATAAGATAGGAATTAGATAAAACAGAATCCTCACTTACAAAACCAAATGAAAAAATGGGAAACAATACCAGAAAATCTTCATCCACAACTGCAGGAATTAGAGGAATTATGGTATATTCCCATTGATAAGATAGGAGGATATTGTGAAGGAGAAGAGGGAAACTCAACCCTAAAAATACAATTTGGAAAAAACCATGCCAAAGCTATTCTGGATAGTGGATCAGGAGTGGCCATCATGACTAAACAAACTTGGGAAAAATGGGGAAAAAATGAATTAATACCTACCAAAATGAGATTGCAACTTGCAGATGGACACATAGAAAAACCCCTAGGAATATGGGAAAAAGTGATTGTGGACATTTGTGGAATAGAAATAGAACATACCTTTGCCATAGTTGAAAAAGTCAACTTCATATGAAATCATCCTAGGAAGACCATTTATGAGACAAATGCAAATTGTGCAAGATTGGGGTAATGATTGCCTATATCTTCAAAGTAAAGGAAGATAACCAGAGTAAATCTAAGAAATGGACATTATTGTGACATATCCCCTCAAGAATGGTATAAAATACATCAAAATCAAGAATTAAGTGAAGACGTGCAATATGATAAGAAACATCACAAATAGAAAAAGAAGATTGAGAAGAGAAGATTGTGTGGAAGGAAGAAAATTACAAGATGAGAGCTATGTACCACAAAAATTCAAAGATGAAGAATTTGAGCCTTATGGATGGAACCAGATTTTGGCCACCATGGATGTGGCTAGTGATGAGTATGTAGGAGTGAAATTTCAAAATGAAGAAGGGTATGATGTTTTTCACATTGGAATACAAATGATAAAGGTGTCAAAAACAGAGGAGGACCAGGAAAAGGAAATGATATTAAAAAAAGGGAAAACACAATATTTGGAAGAAGTAAAAGCTGAAGATGCAATAAAAGATAAAATCTCAGGCAAATATAAGAAAAACAAACACAAGGGAATAGGAGAAAACCAAGAGGAAGAGAAAAAGGAGAAAGAAACAAACAAAAATCAACAGTTTGATGTACCAGCAAATTTCAAAACTTATGAAGTAGAAGACAGACTACTTCTAAAAATGAAACCAAAGAGAGAAAAGAAGAAAGGGGAGGCTTATGATAATGAGGAACAAACTAAGAAGGTCATGATCACTCAGGAAGATGGGGAAGAAAGACATATTGTAATAGCTGATGACATGACAAACCAAGAAGAAGAGGCATTGAGAAACTTGGCCAGAAACTATAGAGATGTGTTTGCTTATAGTTACAAGGATTTGAAAGGTATTGATCCTAAAATTTGTGAGCATAAGATTCCAATCACACCTGAGGCAAAACCTAGCAAACAGAGACATTACACATTCAATGATAAATACTCTGCTAAAATAAAGGAAGAAATTGACAAGTTGCTAGCTGCCAATTTCATATATGAGATTGAATATACAGAATGGATATCTCCTATAGTTGTGGTACCAAAGAAGAATGGGAAACTTAGGGTATGCATTAACTTGAAAAAGGTGAATGCAGCAACTATAAGGGGCAGTTATCCATTGCCTATAACAGATCACCTTCTAGAAAGAGTTGCAAGGAAGGAGGTTTATAGTTTTTTAGATGGTTTTTCAGGATACAATGAGGTACCAATAGCATTGGAAGACCAACATAAAACTGCCTTTTCCAAAGAATGGGGAATTTATGCTTTTAGGATTATGCCCTTTGTATTAACTAATGCCCCAACAACTTTTCAAAGATTGATGTGTCATATCTTCAAAGAGTTCCTGAGAGATGTAATGGAAATATATGTGGATGATCT
This sequence comes from Ceratopteris richardii, assembly GCA_020310875.1. Lineage (NCBI taxonomy): Eukaryota > Viridiplantae > Streptophyta > Polypodiopsida > Polypodiales > Pteridaceae > Ceratopteris > Ceratopteris richardii. The sequence goes on from CM035433.1 coordinate 18,958,551, forward strand.
GTGTACTTTTTCATTAAAAAGACAAGATCACTTGAAGGATTTAGAAAATATATTTAGGAAATGCAGAACATACAGAGTGTGTTTAAATCCAGAAAAGTGTGTATTCTTTGTAAGACAAGGAAGAATGTTAGGTCACATAGTCTCTAAAAATGGAATTTCAACTGATGAGAAGAAAATAAAAGCCATAATAGAACTTCCAAGACCAACAAATGTAAAAGAACTTCAAACTTTCATGGGGCATTGTGGGTATTATAGAAAATTTGTACACAAGTTTGCTGACATAGCCAAACCCTTATATGCTCTAATTACAAAGTTTGAGTGGACCAAGGAGTGTGACCAAGCTTTTGAAACTCTAAAAACTTGTTTGGTAACAGCCCCAATTCTGAAAACACCTCAGTGGGATAAAATTTTTCATGTCCATGTGGATGCTTCAAATTATGCTTTGGGATGTGTGTTAGCACAACCAATAGAAGGAAGCAAGTTGGATTTCCCAGTGGCTTATGCTAGTAGGCAACTGAATTTAGCAGAGAAAAAATACACAACCACCGAGAGAGAAGGGTTGGGAATGATATTTGCTGTAAAAAAATATAGACATTATCTTTTAGCCAACAAGTTTAAGTTCTTTGTGGACCATCAAGCTTTACTATATTTGGTAAATAAACCTTGTCACACTGGTAGAATAGTCAGATGGTTCCTTTTACTAATGGAATTTGAGTTTGAGGTGGTGGTCAGACAAGGGAAAACACACTTAAGAGCAGATCATTTGTCTAGAATCCAGTCTAAAGAACCCAGTTCACCTTTAGATGATGACCTGCCAGATACTTATTTGTTCAAAGTAGAAAGTGTTCCTGAGTGGGCTATGACTTTAGTACCATTGTTAACCATGGGACCTTGCAGAACATTTGGAAACAACACACACTTAGTATTACAAAGCAGAAATTTTATGCTGCTAGCTGGGCACTTGTATCACCTCAACTATACATGCATATTGGAATATTGTACTCCTGAAGAAGAGCAACAGGAATATCTGAAAAGAGCTCATTGTTGGAACCCTTGCACTCATGCTTCCAGGGTAGTCACCCTAAGTAATCTCAATAGGATGGGGGTACATTGGCCTAATAAGATTCAAGATGTAACAAAATACATTGGTAATTGTTGGAAGTGTCAATCATTGCAAGATTCAGAATTCATAACTCTATATTGGTTTCAGAAAAATCCAGAGTGGAGTGAAAATATTATTGAAGAGTTGAAAAGGAAGAAAAAAGGAAAACAAGTAATAGCTAGTGCAGATTCAAAAAATCTACAAGTAATTTCTTAAGAATATCAATTGATAGGAGAACAATTGTATAAGAGAGGGATGGATGGATATTTAAGAATTTGTGTTCCTGAGGATAAATATTTGGAAATGTTGGAAATGGCACATTTTTGGAGTGGCAGGTGGACATTTCTCAAGTGATAGAAGAGCTAAACTCATATTATATTCTGGCTTTTGGTGGCCAACCCTATTTCCTGATGCAAGAACCTATGTAAAAAGATGTGACATCTGTCAGAGGGTGAGTCAACTGAATAAAAGAGATAATATGCCATTAGTTCCACTAATTTCAGCCAGAGCCTTTAGTAAATGGGGATTAGATTTTATGGGACCTATACATCCTCCAGCAAAAAAATCCCATGTTGAATACATAATAGTGGCTACAGATTACCTGACAAAGTGGGCTGAGGCCAAAGCCACAAGAAGGAATGATGCTCATACTACTACTAGATTCCTTTATGAAAATATCATCACCAGATTCGGACTTCCAATTGAATTGGTAAGTGATAGGGGGACCCATTTTGTAAACCAAATCATAGAAAATATAACTGAATATTTCCTGATTATTCTCAGAAAGTCAGCCCCATATCACCCACAAGCCAATGGGTTAGCAGAAAGTACTAATAAAGTATTTTGCATTGTACTATCAAAACTAGTAAACACAAACAGAAATGACTGGGACCTACAACTCTGGGCTTATAGAGTGGCTTTTAAGACTGCAATAGGAAACACACCATTCAATTTAGTATATGGACAAAATGCAGTTCTACCTATGGAATTCCTCATTCCAACATTAAAAGTAGGTAGTCACTACAATTGGACTGGACATGAACTATTAGAGAGAGTAATAGAATTGGAAAAACAGGGAGCTTCTGGACTCCAAGCCATTATGAGTATATATGTGGACAAGAAAAGGCAAAAGGCTTATCATGATGTTCACATAAAAGAAAAAGATCTACAAGAGAAAGATCTAGTTTTGGCTTACACAGTCAAAGAACATCAGAAAAAGTTTCAGAAAAAAGGACATGGGCCAAATATTATACATCAGATAAGTAACAGTGGAGCTATCCAATTAGCTAACATAGATGGAGAGATCATGCCAAATTTCATAAGTGGATGTAGAGTTAAAAGATATGATCTCCCATTAACTGTTTCTGAATGGAGAAGATTGCAACAAGCTCAAAACAGGAAAAAAGAAGAAGAAAACATTAGAAAAGAGGCTCAACAGGAAGCAAAGGAAAGGATAAGAAAAACCAAAGATCATAGGGAAGTCTGTTTGTGTGAAACACCTCTAAGACAAAAAGAACATTTGCCTGTGATAACAATGGATTATCAAAATGAAAAAATTAGGGTTTTGATAGATTCAGGTGCACAAGTGAATCTGATTAGTTCAGCTTTGTTGAATAAATTCAATCTGAAAAGAACTAGAAGCAGAACTTTTATCAAAACTTTGGAGGGACAAATGATTCAAAGCATGTCTTCACTGTCTATTAAAGTTAGGTTCAATAATGAATATATGAAAATAGATTGTGAAGAATGGCCAGATCATTTGATGAATGAAAAATTAATTTTGGGACAACCATGGCTCAAACAAGGTAAAGTAATTTTGAATTTTGACAAAATGAAGCTTAAGTTGATAATAAATGACAAAAGGTTTTTAATATTTTTATTGAGTAATGAAGAGCAGGAAGTTCAAAAGGATGTTCATGACCCAGACTTGGAAGGATTTTCTTTTTCATTAGAAGAAACACAGACAACCAATACAAATACTAAATGATCAAGCTTCATTCAATCAAAATCTGCAAGAAATTGAGAAAGCAAAGGAAGATGGACACCCAGGAGCAAGGTGGCATGGAAACAAAGCATACCCAAGGCCTATTCATCAAAACAAAATCCTAGCACAACATGGATATGGAGGCCAAAGTATTCAAAAAATTGTTTATCAGAAGGAGAAGGATTTCTTCCTAAAACAAGGGCAACTAAGGTTAAATATTATTGGGTAAAGAAATTAGAGTTGATTCAATGGAAAAAGACCATCTGTATTTGATCTGGATTTAGATTATTTATTTCAGAATCAGATCAGAAGGTTAGACAAAAGAAAATCACAACATATTGAGAATTAGGACAAAATCTTCTACTTTATTCTTTTTCCTAAGAAGAGAATTAGGAGGGGAAGAAAAGAAATAGAAAAAATTATTTAAAAAATGGAGACGAAAATCGTCTGATTTTACAGAATCACGATTGTCTCGTCTGGATGGTACAGGTAACATTTTTGAGTTTTGACTTTATGGATGTATTCTGCTGAAGAAATAACATGCTTTAGACACCAAGATTGTGGAAAATGATGGAGATTTGCTCAAGATAATCCAAACCCTAGATATTCCTCTTCATTTTCACTATTCTCAGAAATCGAGCCATTATTCTCTTATTTCTTAGATTCCATCATAGAGAAGGGGCTGTGGTCTCTTGTATACTTCTAGGATTGACAAAATAAAGATGTATTGTTAATTCTTTATGCTAAATGATTGGAGAGGACAACTCCAAAGATCAATAACAAACAACCCACACACAGATAGGAAGAAAGCCCAATAACTTTCTATGAGTTAAAGGATCCGGATGATGAGTCTAGAGTCACATACCTCGACCAGGACCAAAGAAGGTATTGGCTAGTAGATGTTGTTGATAAGGCTCAATTGAAGTATATGGGGTTGTCTATATTCCTTTCTCAAGATCAAGCAACTACCTCCCATAATCCCTTTTGGGATGCATCAAGAGCCAAAGAATACAATGTCGGGACAAACGAGCCAACAAAGTGTCCATACATCTAAATATGTTTTTTACATTTGTACATTCACTCATCCATCTATTTCTGTTCACATAGAGTGGTTGAGAGTTTTGCTCCCACATTGTAAATTGACTCTCATATGGATCATATGGAGTATCATATATGAATAGGGATATGAGGTGACACCCTCCCCTTATTCATAATGAGTATGATATTCACATGAGTGCCAAGTGGCACTCATGTGAGGAGCTTTGACCATTGACCCATTTTGGGAATGAATGATAGAGAGGGTAGTCATAGAATACCATGCGGCTGGGCGGCATTTCCAAGGTAGATCTTCGTGCACCTGAGTTCTGGACAGTGAGCGACCTTGGAAAACATTGTAGAAGTGAAAAAAATGGAGGCTATCATAGGGAGGCATTACAACAGTGGTATCGGAGTAGGTGAGCACGTGCATCAAGGTGTCAACAGGCCCACGAAGGAGTAATTAACCCACAAAGGTGGTCAACAGCCTGCGCACGCAAGGAAGCCAGAAGCTACAGCCCACGAGAGGATACTCTCCCTCGTTCCTCCCTCTTGGGTGAAGGTTTCATAATAAAAGGATCCTATGTATACTCTTTATCGGTGCCACTGTCTGCACATGTGGGATAATCGACCTTTTCGACAGTTAGTTCAGTCCTGTTCGGATTTCCAAAGACTTCAAGCTCAAGGTTAGGAAATATTCAAAATTTTTCTTGATTTTGGAGGAGAGAATTGAAACAATGGATCAAAATTTGGGGAAAATTATCATGCACCTATGTATAATGGGCTGTGGACAAGGACTATGGGTCATGGGTTTTTATTGAAAAGCTCCAGTTCTTCAGTTTTGAGCTTCTCAAAGTCACTCCTCCAAGAAGATTAGTATTTTCACTTCCTACTCTTGACCTACCCAGCTTCTCCACACCATAGCTTTCTCATACGATATTGGATTTTAAAAATCTTGGTCACGTTTTGAAGCTACACTCTTAAGCTTTGTTTAGAAACCATGAGTGTTAGATTTGGACGAGATTTGTCCCACCAAAATCTCTCTGCAGCACTTCAGCAGGACCTAGGCGACCACTCCGGAGCCGAGTTTTTCGTCATCCGGAATCCAAATTCACTTTTTTCACTTTCCCAGTTGGGGCTATTCCCATATGCTTTTGGCGATGATTTGGATGGATTTTTGGTGTTTAGAACCTCCTCGGACCAATCGGACATTTCCAATTTTTGTTTGGGCCTGGCAAGAATTCAAAATCATCGATCTAAAGTTTCAAGGATCTCTTGGATTACGCTTTCGCAGCTTTACTTTGTAATAGGGAAGTGCTCTTGTGATATATTTCTTTTCTTCTTGCATATTTAAGCTTTACTTCCATTCATTTTCGTATACTCTAGTTAGCAAATGGGGGAAGGGTAGAAAAACATGGAATCTAAAGGCAAACAAGTAGCTGAAACCACTTCTCCATCTAAAGAGCAACTAGACGATCCTGATTCTAGAATGGAAGAAGTAGAATTAGGGAAAGAAGTAGAAGAAAACCTAGAAGAAAAAGAGCCTTCACAGGAAGAGTATACATATGAGGAACTTTTAGATGTATTTGTCACTCGTGACCAATTCATTGACTTGAAAGAGCAAACCCTTAAATTAGAGAAAGATATTGGTAGCATTACATCTCTTATACAACAGCTTAAGTCTCAAATGATCTCACTTGAGACTAGTGTCACCTCTTTCCTAGCTAGAAAGGAAAGAGAGATCCCTCCTATTCCTCTAGAGCTCACTAAGATTGTTGTCCCAATGACGGAACAACTTAAAGGGAAAGGGAAAGCCTTTCATTGGGGAGACGAACAGAAGCAAAGTATGGAGAATTTGAAAGTAGCAATTGCTACGGCTCCACTTTTACATATAGCAGATCCCAAAAAACCATTTGTGGTTGAGACCGACGCGAGTGACTTTGCTATAGGAGTGGTTTTAGTACAGGATGGTCGACCAGTAGCTTTTGAGAGTAAGAAACTAGAATCGGCTCAGAAGAATTACTCCATCTATGAGAAGGAGTTGTATGCAATAGTCCATGCTTTGAAGAAGTGGCGTCATTATTTATATGTTGCCAAACTCACGATAGTGTTTGATCAAGAGAGCATTAAGTGGCTCTCTAATCAAACAGACCTTAAAGGTCGTAAGGGCTGATGGGCAGAGACCCTTTAGGAGTTTGATTATGAGCTTAGGTATAGGAAGGGAAAGTTTAATGTAGTGGCTGATTCACTTAGCCGCATGGCTATGCTCAGTGGACTGAGTTTTACTCGGACCACTAGTGAGCTACTTGAGTACCTTAGAGGGAAATGTAGGCTTGATCCTGCATATTCTGAGATTTGGGAAGCCATAGAGAATGGGGATCATGATATACGGGTTTCCAGTGAGAATGGAGTATCGACGGGTACTCAAGAAGGATTCAAGTGGAAGAATTACAGTGTCCATGATGGATATCTGTTGTATAAAGGAAAGGTGTGTTCCTAGAGATGTTGAGATGAGATGGCATATTTTGTATGAGTGTCATGACACACCTAGTGCGGGACACACAGGAGTTAACAAGACTTATGATCTTGTTAAGAGGCGGACTTCATAAGGACGTCCTAGAGTATGTGCTTAAGTGCAACAAATGCCAGGTCAACAAAGATGAGAGGTTGAGGATTGGAGGACTACTCCACCCATTGGATATTCCTAATGGGAAGTGGGAGAGTATCTCCATGGACTTTATAGTCAGATTACCTAAGACACAGAGAGGGCACGACTCGATCTGGGTAGTTGTGGATAGGTTAACCAAAATGGCTAGGTTTATTCCAACACGTACTACAGTGAAGACACTAGAGTTGGCTAGACTTTTTGTGGAGAACCTATACCGGTTATATGGTCTTCCTTTAGACATAGTTTCTGATCGGGATAGGAACTTTACTAGCCACTTTTGGAGAGCGGTCTTCAAAAGGTTGGACACGAAACTTAGCATAAGGATGGCCGAGCATCCACAGTCGGATGGGCAAACAGAGAGGGTTAACCAAATCCTAGAGGATATGCTTCGAGCATATGTGAATGAAAGGCAAACTAATTGGGAAGAGTACTTACCTATAGTAGAGTTTGCATATAATAGTGCCAAGCACTCTTCCACTGGGCATAGTCCATTTATGCTTATGTATGGGTTTCAACCAAGAGCTCCTTATGCAGTAGGCTTGCAGAATGAAAAAGTTCAAGCTGCAAAGGACTTCTTGGAAGAGATGAACGATATGCTTAGACTTGTTAAGGACAGCATTAGGAGAGCTCAGGATAGAGCTAGAGCCTATGCTAACCCTCAAAGGAGAGATATCAACTTTGAGGTAGGAGAGCAGGTCTATCTTAGAGTTCCATCTAGATCTGAAACCATGAAGATGGGACCTTGTCCAAAACTATCTCCTACGTATTGTGGACCATTCCAAATACTTAAGAGAATAGGAAAGATGGCTTACCAGCTCCAACTTCCAGAGAATAGTCAAATCCATCCAGTTTTTCATGTTAGCCGGCTTAAGAAAAGGCTGGGTGAATCTGACAACCTCATTCCAGATAGTGAGGTAGTAGAGCCTATTTCTGTTCAATCTATTCCACATGAGCCTGAGAGCATATTACGCACTTGAGAGAAACAGACGAAAAGTCACTTGTATAAAGAGTGTCTAGTAAAGTGGAAAGATAGTTCAGAAGATAGTGCCACATGGGAGCGGATTAGCACCCTTCAGAGACGGTTTCCTAACTTTCTTTTACCTTCCCTAGAGTCTTCTTAAGGGGAAGGATATGGGGAAACAACATGGAGATATGACCATGTATTGTTATACATGGGGATATAGTGGGAGTGATAGTTCTATTATTGCTCTCTCTCTATCAGATTTTTGAGGACAAAAATGGAATTAAGGGGGAGGAAATGTCATATGGATCATATGGAGTATCATATATGAATAGGGATATGAGGTGAGACCCTCCCCTTATTCATAATGAGTATGATATTCAAATGAGTGCCAAGTGGCACTCATGTGAGGAGCTTTGACCATTGACCCATTTTGGGAATGAATATGAGAGAGGGTAGTCATAGAATACCATGCGGCTGGGCAGCATTTCCAAGGTAGATCTCCGTGCGCCTGAGTTCTGGACAGCGAGCGACCTCGAAAAAGTTCATATTTAGCAAGTTCAGGTTTTTGAAGTTTGAAGAAAGTCAAATTCAGTTTTGAAGAAGACTTTTGAAGAAAAGATTTGAAGGTCAATTTTGGGAGTACAAGTTTGAAGATTATGAAGTTTGCAGATCTAGTCCAGATTGTACCAATATGACATTGCAAGGGGGATTGTTGGAAAACAATGTCCTGTTGGTCAAAATGTTCCAGAAGTTCAGCATGTATAGAGCTCAGTTATATTCCTTCTACAAAATAATGGCGTGGGCACCATGGATAAGTCATAAGCCTATCATACTAGTAGTCTGGGTTCGAATCCCTCTGATGACAGTGCAAAAAAAACGTGTTTTATGTTTTTCATGCTTTTCAAATAAAGCTATGATAGATCGCTATTAAGCGACGGACGCAAATATGATGTTTTTGTTTTATTCGTAGATCGCTACGATGGAGAGCTTTTTGGAGTGCTTTTGAGGTGAGACCAACTACTATAAAACAAGTGCTTGGCTCATTGTTATGTATCCTTCATCTAGTTCAACAACAAGCTTTGGAGAGCTTTGGTACCTCAATAGAGGTGATGCTTTTTAGCACATGGGGCAGCCATGGTGCTATTTTGGAGCATGTTGAGGAGCAGCTATGGAGTACTTCTTAGAGAAGAGTGTGCTCACACTCTTGCTTATGGAGAGGATTTACCCCACAACAGCTTAAGATTTCGGTTTACTTCAGAGACATTGGATGGTGGTTAACATAAGATCTACATCTTACATTAAGAATTCAGGTACATATTCTCTTTATGCACATCGGTACTACTTGGAGTTTATGGAAGTAGTGGCATCCATATCAGGAGGAGTCCTGTTCGACATAGGTACAAGAGAATTAGTACATGTATGTTGTATGCATATTTGGATGAGGTGTTCAAGAAGGTATGGTCATATGACTTTGAGGATTTTTGACAGCAAACTTGTTAGCATTCTTTGCTACTTTTGTAAGTATGTGATCTTTTCACACACTTGTATAACTTAGGGTCTTCCATAGCCTAAGGTCAGATGAGGTTTGTTGATTATCAGTTTTGATCCTTCCTCTTTCTGTCACTCATATTCATTCTTCTACAACCTACCAGGTCACACATCTCATATATATTCAGATTTCTGTCCATACATCTGAATATGTTTGTTACATTTGTACATTCACTCATCCATCTATTTCTGTTCACATAGAGTGGTTGAGAGTTTTGCTTCCACATTGTAAATTGACATTTGTATATATGATAGTGTGAGTAAGCAGTGGCTTATGTAACACTTTACACATGTTCTCTATCTTTGTCTCATCATTTGTATGATTAAATGTGGTATGTTCATGTTTTGTCAATATTGGAAGATTGCTGAAATTTATGCTGTACAATGTAGATCCTGAACATATGGAACCTTGGACCTGTGGTATTAGTAATGGGCCTACTAAATTTCCAATAGAAGCTGGTGAAGCAGTGAGAGCAAGAACTTGAATACACGAAGTAAGTTGCTCGAAAGTCAAATCAAAGTATATATGGAGGAAGCAGACACTTTAAGGAATAGGAATAAAGAGCTTATGACTGCCATATTATGTAACCAACCCATCAAAACAACCGAAATGATTGCAAGCAGCACAAAAGAATTAGAGGAGCAAATCGCAAAGTATGAAGATCAGCTGAAAAGAGAGCAAGCCATCATAGCGGATTGGGAAAAAAGGTATTTGTAAGACACCAATGAACTCACGAAAAAATGGAAGATGGCAGAGAATAAATTCCTTGAGCAATGCAATGAACACGCTAGTCAACTGGCTGTCATATGAGAAGAACTCCTGAAGAACAAGGACACAATTACGCGAGACATCAAAGAAATCAAAGCAAAGGATGAACTCATCATCAAATTAAAAGCTCAAATAGAACAACAGGTAACCGTGGGGATACCAGTAGTTCCAAGCTCCACAGTGGCTACTGAGGAGACTGGGGTACGTCCTCTTTCTCCCCCCATGCATCATTCACCAATAAGGGAGGAAACAGAGACCCCACTAAGTGACATAATCGGGCTATTGCAAAACTAAGCCAAAACGAGCAGGCACTACTGGTGTCCTAGCTTACCGAAGAATTTGAAGAATAGGTGGTCAAAGTAATGAGAGAGGCAAAGATTGAAAGCGAGAGTCTAGAACAGATTATGAAGCCTTTCAATGTACCTTATGGGTTACTCAAAGAAGAAACATGCCAATATATAAAGATGACCACCAATAAAGAACCAGATAGCGATTTGCAATTCAATATGTAGACATTCACCTATACACAAGAAGAACTCGATAAGGCAGATCCTATTTGGAGATGCAAGGTTTTGGAAAGAAATCCCACGTTACGAATCCACTGGGAATCAGCACCTTACGTAATTCAAATCAATCCATCTTTTTCCCCAATACTTAGAAGACCCTCCTGGATGCAATTTTGGGAAGCACAGTGCCAGGGAAGCTTAAATAATCAATGGCTAAATTATCCACTATTACCGAGTCCACCATATAATTACTTACCAACGGAAGAATACATGGTGAAGACTATCGAGTTTTGGATCGCCAGATATGCCAAAGTACTTGATCTAGCCATCAAGATGACCAACAAAATTTTGAGTATGCTACTTACCGTAATAAAGGTATTTCAACATGCTCAGTATACCTTTTTGAACTTCATGAGAATAAACTAGGGATCAGATGCACTAGTGTTTAATTTATCTACTATCCCTAGTCGCTTAATGCTCATGGCCATATACTCTAGACTTATGTTTTTTCCAAGCCCATATATGCAGACATTTGAGGAAGCATTCTTTATGGGATTTTTTGAAATGGATTCGGAGATCTTTGCAAAATAATCTTCTAATGCGTGACTGGTGGCCTACAAATTAAGCTTTTTTGCTGATCATAGACAGGCACCAAATGACGGCGTAAAGTCAAGTCAATGGAAGGAATTGATGTCATGTCAAGAAAATTTTCTTAACCATAGAGAGCAGAAAGTCATCCAAACATATGCACGTCACCACAAAAAGCCTGTCGAGGACGACACAGTTCAAGAGGAGGGACGTGTGGAGGGAGAATCAGGCAAAAACAGAAGAAGAAGAAAATCAAAGACCAAAACAACTCAATGAAAAAGAAGCTCAATAAGAAAGAACCACCCTCTGCCCAAAGACCTGTGGAGGGAGAATCAAGCAAAAAGAGAAGAAGAAGAAAATCAAAGACCAAAACTGCTCAATGAAAAAGAAGCTCAATAAGAAAAAGGAGAAGGGACGTGTGGATGGAGAATCAAGCAAAAAGAGAAGAAGAAGAAAATCAAAGATCAAAACAGCTCAATGAAAAAGAAGCTCAATAAGAAAGAACCACCCTCTGCCCAAAGCCCCATAGGGGCACGCATCAGGCGACAACACCAAAGAACTAGGTCCTAAGGAATGGAAATAAAGAAAGATAACAACCAAGACTTTTCATGGGAGGTTGCACATAGCTTCCTCATCCACCAGGTGCATGTGATGGAAAGAAATGAACAGGTCAAGCAATGCATCAGGTCCCAGAGGATGTGAAAGAAGATTTAAGAGCAGGGCCTTTAAAACATAATGCTAGCCTAAAAGGGAGGCAAGACCGACCAAGTGATGCATGTAGTAGAAGAAGCAGACAGGCTCCAAAAAGCACAATAGTGGGAAGTATGCCACAAGCAAGGATGGATCAAAGCCAGCAATTATCCATGAAGAAGTGCAAGAAGACATCCTGTAGATCCTGAGCCCAAGAAGGTGCTTCAACCTCTGGATCTTCAGAAGGTCCAGATCGAAGGTTGTAATCCAGACCTTCATACCTTCCACTGGTTGCATGCGTGGCAGCCGGACTTAACACAAAAACCCAGAGTTAAAGAGGCAATAAGAAAATTAGACTATAAATCGATTGTAGTTCATCTCCAAGGGTTGCATGCAGTTAAAAGAAAAGAAGAGGCCAAATCGACTATAGCTATAGACAAGCTGCAAACAAGAAGCAAAGCATATCAAGGGACGACAGAGACAAAGAGGGGGAGAATGTTGTAGACAAAAGAGGCACAAAAGAGAAGATGTGTGGAGGGAGAATCAAGCAAAAAGAGAAGAAGAAGAAAATCAAAGACCAAAAAAGCTCAATGAAAATGAAGCTCAATAAGAAAGAACCACCCTCTTCCCAATAAGAAAGAGCCACCCTCTACCCAAAACCCCGCAGGGGCACGCATCAGGCGGCAACACCAAAGAACCAGGCCCTGAGGAATGGAAATAAAGAAAGATAACAACTAGGACTTTTCATGGGAGGTTGCACACAGCTTCCTCATCCATCACGTGCATGTGATGGAAAGAAATGAATAGGTCAAGCAATGCATCAGGTCCCAGACGATGTGAAAGAAGATTTAAGAGTAGGTCCTTTAAAATGTAATGCTAGCCTGAAAGGGAGGCAAGGCCGACCAAGTGATGCATGTGGTAGAAGAAGCAGATAGGCTCTAGAAAACACAATAGTGGGAAGTACGCCACAAGCAAGGATGGATCAAGGCCAACAATTATCCATGAAGAAGTGCAAGAAGACATCTAGCAGATCCTGAGCCCAGGAAGGTGCTTCAACCTTTGGATCTTTGGAAGGTCCAGATCGAAGGCTGTAAATCCAGACCTTCGTACCTTCCACTGGTTGCATGCGTGGCAGCTCGACTTAACACAGCAACCCAGAGTTAAAGAGGCAATTGGAAAATTAGACTACAAATCGATTGTAGTTCATCTCCAAGGGTTGTGTGCAGTTAAAAGAAAAGAAGAGGCCAGATCGACTACAACTATAGACAAGTTGCAGACAAGAAGCAAAGCCTGTCAAGGGAGGATAGAGACAAAGAGGAGGAGAGTGTTGCAGAGAAAAGAGGCAACAAAAGAGGAGCCCCAAAATTTTCAAATTAATGGACATAAAATTTCTTCTTCAAAATTCTAGGAAATTCCCTCGAAATTATGTAAAGGCACTAGAGGAGTCCTATAGATGCATAAACCACAAAGCGTTGTAACATAATTCTTGTAAATTAGTAGGAAAATAGAGATTAGTCAATAAAGTGCTGGTCTCTTGTGTGAAAGGACCATTTTTAAGGCACATGTATATAAGTCACTTTGTGACTCTTTGTAAACACTTTTTTTTGCCATTGTGAAGAAGGCGAGCAGAAATTCGAATTTGCTTCTTTCCTATTGATTTCCACCTTCATTATGATCTTTTGTGTGTGTGATGCTTGGAATGTGTGTGTAGGGTTGTTAGCTATCCCTTTCCACCATTTTCGAAATTGTGTGTGTGTGAGCCACCACGAGTTGCGGAGCGAGTGTTGTTGTTTCCCGCCATTCACTGTTTTGTGCATAACTTGGAGAGCGTTTGTCAGATTCAAGTGGAAATACCACAAGTAGATGCGCCTCATCGAGAGCTTTGAAATGAATCCACTATTGGCCATGTTCATACACACATAGACACATACACACATAATGCATATGCATATGCATACATACATAGTTAAATGCATACACATAGATACACACACATATGCATACATAATGCACATGCATATGCATACATACATGCATACACATACACACATAGACACATACACACACACATAGACACATACACACACATAAACAAATACACACTCATAGACACATACACACTTACACACACATCCAGACACATTTACACACACACATACACATGCACAGAGACACATATATATATAGATACACACCTATATACATACAAAGACACACACACACATACACACATAGACACACACACACATACACATACACACACACACATCAACACACATTTACACACACACATACACATGCATACGGACACATATATATAGATACACACACATACACACACATACATGCATATGCATACATAATGCACATGCATATGCATACATACATGCTTACATGCATACACACACATACACATGCATACACACATAGACACACACAATACACACATACACATACACACATAGACACACACACAAATACACACACATACATAATTACATGCATACACACACATACACACACAAGCATACATATGCATACACACATACACACACATACACACACATGCATACATATGCATACACACATACACACATAGAGAGACATACACACACATACACACACATGCATACATAATGCACATGCATATGCATACATACATGCTTACATGCATACACACATATACACAAAGATACATAGACACACGCACACACATAGAGAGAGACACACACATATATATATGTATACACATGCATGTAAAGAGACATACACACACATACACATACATGCATACATATGCACATACACACACATATGCACATACAGAGATACACACACATATATACACACACATACACACATACAAACTTACACACATAGAGATACACACACATATATAAACAAACATGTACACACATAGACACATACAGACTTACACACACATACACACATCCACACACATTTACACACACACATACACATGCATATAGACATATATATATAGATGCACACATATATATACACACATAGACACACACATATGCACACACATACACACATAGACACATACACACTTACACAAACACATACACACATCCACACACATTTACAGACATACATACACATGCATAGACACATATATACAGATACACACGTATATACACACAGACACACACACACATACACACACATGGATGATGGAGAGTGTTAATCTCCAAAAGAACAAGTTGACCTTGAATTTAGACCACCTCTATATCAAGAACAACTTCAGACTCCACCAAATTTAGAGAACATTCATCAACTTATCAGAAAATTGATTATTCTGAAAAATTCAACTTCTCAGAAAAGTCTGCTGTAGATTAATCCTTGATTGACTAATCATTTGTGTAAAGTTTTTGATAAGACTTTGTAGGTTGCTTCGCCTTAAGGTTGCGCACCTTCTCCAACTTAAATCTCTGCAAATGATTCAGTATACTCTGAGAAATTACACAAACAATTTACCTATGTGTAAATCACCTTCTCTGCAGTAGCGACTTTGACACCTGCAACTTCTTAGCTATAGTTCTCCCAATGTCGAACCCGTTTGGTCAAATGCTTTTAGATGTAGATAGCTTATCTCTCAACTTAGATTTTGAGCTATCACATGTGTAAAACTTTACACTGTGCACTGAGCACTATCCATTTCATTGAACTTGAAATTTGCGCCTGTTTCAGGACACTGTGAACATTCTTTACATATGAATGTTCCTACACACAATTCTCTCAGCCTGATCACAATTGGAAGCTAAAACTTTGTACAATAGTTGATCAACTCTAGACTTAGACTTGTACAAAAGCATTCCACAAAAGCTTTACCACAGAAGGAGAAATCATGAAAACTTCGGGCGCAATTTTTCTGATATTTCTGAAGAAGACTAGAACTGAATGAGAGAGAGACTTCAACTAACTTCTCATATGTCTAATGACACTTACAACTACTCATTCCTCTATTCCTATGCTCATACATAGTCTCTCCTCGTCTTCTCTCTATTGCCCCGACATTTTTCCAAGGTATTTATAAGCAAATATATACAAGCTTATGACTAGACAAAAATATAAGTGATCTATGTCTTCACTAATGTACATATGTGTACATATCATTCATCCTGTGAATGTAGCCATCTTCTTTGCTTCAAGACTTGATCTCATCTCCATCCTTTGTCCTTCAAATCTACAATTGGTGATTGGTCTGCACCAACAGCTCCCCCTCAATCATCAATTGAGGTTTCTCTTATCTTCTTTATGCCTGCCATGTCTTTAAACTTCTGTAACTTTGGTCCATCCAAACTCTTTGTAAGCATATCAGCTATCTGATCTTTTGTTGAAGTATGTATGACTTCAATTTCCTTATCCATCACCTTCTCTCTTAGAAAGTGATACTGTATCTCAATGTGTTTGGTCCTGGCATGAAAAACAGGATTAGCAGCTAGATATAATGAACTCATGTTATCACCATAAATGATAGGTATGCTTTGTATAGTGTCAAAACTCTTCATGAGAGTCTTAAGCCAAATCACTTCTTTTGCAGCTTCAACCATGCCTTTGTACTCTGCTTTTGTAGATGACAAAGCAACTGTATGTTGCTTCTTTGAGCACCAAGAGATTAACTTATCTCCCACATAACACATGTATCCATAGGTTGACCTTCTATCATCTGGATTACCTGCCCAATCTGCATCACTATAGATCTTGATATTTGTATCTGATATAAAACCATAATACAAACCTTCTTTGAGTGTACCCTTAATGTACCTCAACACTCTTTGACCTGCAATCCAATGCTCTTTCCTAGGACAATGCATAAATTGAGACAAAACCCCAACTGCATATGATAAATCAGGTCTAGTTAATGTAGCATAGATAAGACTACCAACCAAACTCTGATATTGCTTCATGTCCTTGAACTCTTCACCTCCAAATCTGCTTAATTTGTAATTCACCTCCATTGGAGTAGGTGCTACCCTGCAATCATTCATTTTAAACTTGATTAACAAGTTTCTCAAATACCTTTCTTGAGTCACATACACTCCATGTTGAGTGTATGAAATCTCCATGCCCAAGAAGTATGACAAGTCTCCCAAATCACTGATTTTGAACTCTTTCTCCATTTGCTTCTTTA
Source organism: Ceratopteris richardii (assembly GCA_020310875.1). Taxonomy (NCBI): domain Eukaryota; kingdom Viridiplantae; phylum Streptophyta; class Polypodiopsida; order Polypodiales; family Pteridaceae; genus Ceratopteris; species Ceratopteris richardii. The sequence continues at coordinate 18,975,563 of CM035433.1, forward strand.
AGCTTTGAATGCCTTTCTCATCTGTTCCTGTAAGAATGATATCATCAACATATATGCACATGTAAATAAACCCATCATCACTTGCTTTGATAAGCAAGCTACTATCTGCTTTTGATACTTGAAATCCAAGTTCTTTTAGGAACTTTACAAGTCTATAGTTCCATGCCCTTGGGGCCTGCTTCAAGCCATATAAAGCTCTCTTGAGCTTACACACATAATCTGGATATCTTCCATCTCTGAATCCTTGAGGTTGCTCCATGAACACTTCATCTGAAATGTAACCATTCAAAAAAGCATTCTTCACATCTAATTGACATAATTTCCAACCTTTGCATGCAACAATTGCTATAAGTGTCCTGATGGTTGTCATCTTTGCCACAGGACTATAAGTCTCATCATAATCAATACCATATGTCTGAGCAAACCCTTTCACAACAAGTCTAGCTTTGTACCTAGACACACTTCCATCTGCAAATCTTTTTGTCTTATAAACCCACTTACATCCAATGATCTTCTGACTATTTGGCTTTGGAACCAAATCCCATGTTTGATTCTCCATCAATGCATCATATTCTTCCTGCATAGCTTTCTCCCAATTTTCTTTACCTTTTGCCTCTTCATATGTAGAAGGGTCTTCATCTGCTTTAATCATGTAAGCATAATCTTTGGTAGCCAAAAATGAAGTATCATAGCTATACCTTGTAGGTTGCCATTTGTTCCTTGTAGACCTCCTAAGTTCTCCACTTCTTGAGGTTTCTGGTTCTTCACATTCAGGATCAAATCTTGGTGTTTCTTCCACTTCAACCTGCACTTCATTATTCTCTTGCTCATCAAATATCTGAACCTTTGATTTACCTTTCCTTTGGCTCACAATTTCTTCACCATCTATATTAATATTGATAGTACCTGCATACCAAGTACCTTGCTCATCAAATGTAACATCTTTTGATACAAGAAAATGTTTTGTGGATGGATTCCACAACCTGTATCCCATCTGCTTATCATCATAACCAATAAACACATATTTTTCAGCTTTAGGTTCCAATTTGTGCCTTAATTGTGATGGCACATATGCATAGGCCAGACATCCAAATACTTTGCAATGGTCTAGTGTAGGTCTCTTACCCCACCATGCCTCATAAGGTGTCATACCCTGCAAAGCTTTACAAGGTAGCCTATTGACCAAATAAGTAGCTGTATTTACAGCCTCAGTCCACAAATAATTTGGGCAATTTTTCTCCTTCATCATGGACCTTGCAAACTCAACAAGAGTCCTATTCCTCCTTTCTGCTACACCATTTTGTTGAGGAGAGTACCTGCAAGTAACCTCTCTTTTTATACCTGCATTCCACAAGTAATCACTGAACTCATTAGAGAAATACTCTCCCCCTCCATCTAACCTTAGTCTCTTCAACTTATGTCCTGTAATTCTCTCTGCATACATATGATAATGTTTGAAAGTATTGAATACTTCTGACTTATCTTTGATCACATAAATAGTGATCCATCTGGTAGCATCCTCAACATAAATCACATAATACCTTGAACCATTGATACCGAAATCCTTTGATGGTCCCCACACATCTATGTGTACCAATTCAAGTTTCTCTGAATACATAATCCCATGCTTAGAATAGGGTTGCTTATGAGCCTTACCTAATTGACATGCCTCACATCTGTATGTCATATGTTGACCTGCAACATTAGGCAATCCAAGCACTGAGCCATTATTAATCATGTCTTTAATACCTCTTTCATTGAAATGTCCAAGTCTTTTGTGCCAAAGATCTAACTCAAAGATCTTATGTCCTCCATAGGTGAACAAGGCATGACCAACATTACCTTGAATCTTCAATGTGAACAATCTTCCTTCTTTCTTCCCTGAAACAATTTGTTTATACCCATTGCTAGGGTCTTCCACAAACACTCCTTCATTAGTGAACCTTACTTCATAACCTTTTTCCACAATTTGTCCTACACTTATCAAGTTCTTAGGAATTGTAGGAACATACAAGACCTTACTCAATAAGGTGCTACCATCCTTGGCCTTCACTGATCCAATTGACTTCACATTGTGCTTTGTGTTGTCACCTGTTTGAACAACATGATTAGATACCTTATTCTCCAAATCAGTCATCAAGGCTATATTACCACTCAGGTGATTGCTACACCCTGAGTCAATGTATAAGACTCTTTGATCTTCATTTTGCCTTTCACAAGTTGCATTCATTATCAATGTTGAATCTTCCTTTTGATCTGAAGCATAATTGTAGTAGGTATTGTTATATTGTTGACTTTGGAAACCTCTACCTGCATTTCTTCCAAAGTAACCCCTACTACCTCTGCCTCTGAAATTACCTCTTTGATTTCTGCCTCCTCTTGCTCTTTGATTAAAATTCTGATAATTACCATTGTTCTGATTATTGTGCCAACAATCATGAGATAGATGATTGGTCTTACCACATATCCAACAAGCTCTTGCATTATCTTTGTTGTTTCTGCCTCTTCCTCTACCTTTGCCACCTCCTCTACCTCTTAGGAAGTTGGCTTGACTAGTTGTGCCTTCATCTTCACCTGATTGTTGCTTTCCTTTGTTAGCTTTCTTCTTGTCCTTTGAGTACATTGCATGACCTGTACTTTTGTCACCATCTCCTTTAACATCTTGCTCAAATGTTAGCATATGACCTAGCAACTTATTTAAATCAGGAGTGAAATGATCAAGTGATAATTCTGTAGACAAAATGAATGGCTTCCATTTGTCATCACCTCTCAAACCTGTAAGGATTTGCCTTACCAATTTATCCTCCTCAGTATCTTCATCAACAGCTCCTAATGCATCTGCAATGTCTTTCATCCTTGTTACATAGTCTGAAATGGATTGAGAGGCCTTCTTCTTGAAAGTTGTAAATTCTGCCCACAAAGATGCCTTCCTTGACTTTGTAGTGTTTTGGAAATGCTCTTCCAAAGCATTCCATATATCACTTGCACTTTCAAGACCTCTAATGTGAGGTAGCAAGTAATCATTGACTGCCATATAAATGATACTCCTAGCTTGAGCATCTTTCTTCATCCAATTCTTCAAATCTGTTAATTCCTCCCTAGTTGGAACACTAGGATCTCTGAACTGTGGCTTTTCTTCTTCACCTGTAATGTAAGCTATCAAATCTTTGCTCATTAGATGAGCTTCCATCCTCATTGACCATGCAAGATAGTTTTCTCTATCCAACTTCTCTATTTGAAGAGAATCTCCCATCCTTCCTTCACCTGTATTAACAGATCTTTAAGCTTTATGAGGAATAAATGTACCTTGACTTCGAATATTACTTCTTCTGATCCTTTTGACAACTTCAATGTGTCTTCCTTCAAGCTTTCTTCAATCTTTGTCCTTTTTATCCTTCAAGATGTAAAGTTTGTATTTCTGCAGTAGTCGGAGTATCCCTTTCCTTGATTCTGATGCTTCCGGCTCTGATACCACTGATGGAGAGTGTTAATCTCCAAAAGAACAAGTTGACCTTGAATTTAGACCACCTCTATATCAAGAACAACTTCAGACTCCACCAAATTTAGAGAACATTCATCAACTTATCAGAAAATTGATTATTCTGAAAAATTCAACTTCTCAGAAAAGTCTGCTGCAGATTAATCCTTGATTGACTAATCATTTGTGTAAAGTTTTTTATAAGACTTTGTAGGTTGCTTTGCCTTAAGGTTGCGCACCTTCTCCAACTTAAATCTCTGCAAATGATTCAGTATACTCTGAGAAATTACACAAACAATTTACCTATGTGTAAATCACCTTCTCTCCAGTAGCGACTTTGACACCTGCAACTTCTTAGCTATAGTTCTCCCAATGTCGAACCCGTTTGGTCAAATGCTTTTAGATGTAGATAGCTTATCTCTCAACTTAGATTTTGAGCTATCACATGTGTAAAACTTTACACTCTGCACTGAGCACTGTCCATTTCATTGAACTTGAAATTTGCGCCTGTTTCAGGACACTGTGAACATTCTTTACATATGAATGTTCCTACACACAATTCTCTCAGCCTGATCACAATTGGAAGCTAAAACTTTGTACAATAGTTGATCAACTCTAGACTTAGACTTGTACAAAAGCATTCCACAAAAGCTTTACCACAGAAGGAGAAATCATGAAAACTTCGGGCGCAATTTTTCTGATATTTCTGAAGAAGACTACAACTGAATGAGAGAGAGACTTCAACTAACTTCTCATATGTCTAATGACACTTACAACTACTCATTCCTCTATTCCTATGCTCATACATAGTCTCTCCTCGTCTTCTCTCTATTGCCCCGACATTTTTCCAAGGTATTTATAAGCAAATATATACAAGCTTATGACTAGACAAAAATATAAGTGATCTATGTCTTCACTAATGTACATATGTGTACATATCATTCATCCTGTGAATGTAGCCATCTTCTTTGCTTCAAGACTTGATCTCATCTCCATCCTTTGTCCTTCAAATCTACAATTGGTGATTGGTCTGCACCAACAATGGACACATACACACATATATAATGCATATGCTTACATGCATACACACACATACACACAAATGCATACATTTGCATACATAATGCACATGCATATGCATACATACATGCTTACATGCATACACACTCACATATACACCTACATACACATATACACACATACATATGTACTCGTATATATATTGATTTCTAACCCATTTTGTTTTATATGTACAGGTATTATGGATCCTAGTAGAGAGAGAACGGCAAAACTCACTCTCATAAAAAGTCTTATGAAAGCAAGAGTTCCACCTGATACTCTAGGGATCATCATGCATGAGTACTCAGAGATGTCTGATGATGAGTTGGATTATACGATCCAGATGCTTACCCAGCAATCAGAGGAGGGCTCTTTTGCGGCTTCACATGCAGGAAGACATCTATCTGCTCATAGGTATGTTTTTTTCATAAACTTTTTTAATGATATTATAACACATATTTTTATTTATTTTTATCTATCTATTTTTAGGACACCTATACCACCTCCAAATCATGATAGCAGAGCAGAGGTGCCTATGAGGACATGCATAGGCACCTTAGGGCTAGAGTGCGATATAGAGCCAGAGGGGAACATTGTGTACATAGGGAATGGATTGGAGTTCAAGAGAAGAATGTGGGCATTATGCGACTCTTACCTGCACCTTGTCCACTTACAGTGGAAGCAAGTATAAATTTTACATATAAATTGAAATAAATATCATGTTTTATTTACATGATTTTTTTTATTTTTGTAGTGAGCATGATGAAAGGGATAAAAAATACGTAGTTAGTTCACTTGAGACAGAGTTTGGGACATGATGGTCGCATAAGTTGTGTCTAAAAGAGATGCAGACACTTATGGCTCATCGTCGCGATAATGCACGGTATGCATTGCTTTTATGTATATATACGTGGATATGAGTATGTGTGTTTATGTATGTATGTATGTATATGAGAGAGAGAGAGAGAAAAGAGTGAGACTAGAGGTACAAATACAGGCATACACACACCTATACATCATACATGCACATTTACACACACATACACATACATGCACATTTATACATACACACACACATTTTTACACACACATACACATGCATGTAGTTAGACACATATAATGAATACGCATAGACACATACACATACTCACATACACATACACATACTCACATACATAATCATATGTACACACACATAGACTCATATAATCATATTTACATGCATATATACATATACACATGCATATATACACACACACAACACATGCATACACACATATAGATACACATACATACACACATGCATATGCACATATAGAAACACATACATACACACATGCATACTGATATATCTATATGTATATATACATACATATATATATACATACATACATACATACATACATACATACATACATACATACATACATACATACATACATACATACATATATATATATATATATATATATATATATATATATATATATATATATATATATATATATATATATATATATATATATATATATATATATATATATATATATATATATATATAAAATTAAACAAATAAATCCTATTCCAAAAATCCTAATTCGAAAATACTAATTTTGATATTAGGGTTTTAAAACCTCTAATTTAGAATCTCTAATTCAGCATTTTAGCCATATGATTGAAGTATATGTACACATTGCATCTATTCCTCCGACATCCTACTAAAGAGATGTCTCTCCTCCCAACCTTATGCCTCTATATATAGCTACTCGAATCAACGAGGATATATATACATATATACATGTACACATCACATATACATGCCTACATGCACAAATGTATACTTATACATGCATACACAATTATAAACACTTGCATATATTACATGAATACATGAATATTTTACACAAATGCATATGCATATATACATATATGCATACTAACACATGTATACATATATCAAACATATGCACACACATACATATACATAAAATACATATATATGCATACTAAGATCTTCATTATCCTTATTGATTTCATTTATTTCTTCTATTGTTAAATGTGTGTTCTCATGAGTCACATCATCTATTGATGGATAAATATCAATTTCTGGTAGTTCATCATCCTTACCAGTAGAATTAGCATGTGGAGTATTATCCTCTTCATCAAAAAGATTAGTATCATTATCACATATAATGATTCTAATTTCTCTTTCAGATGTTGATGTATCAGTATCTGATTCTGAATCATCAAGAGGACTTTCCTCGATCTCTCTAACAATAAATTGTTCAAACAATGACCTACCTCTAGTTTGAACATGAATGACTTGCCACCAAGGGTGGGCATCTGGGTTTTTATAAAAAAATGCTTGTTCAATATGCCTAGGAAGAATATATGGTTCTTTAGTAGATCGCATTACCTCTAAAGAATCAATTGCCCAAAACCCAGATAATTCCTTTCTTAATGTGGAATTACTACCTTTATACTCGGCTCGAAACTAATCAACCTTCAAAATGACCTATCAAAATATATAAAAACAAAAACCCATTATTAGGTGCTTTAAAAAAATAATTAACTCTATCATAAAGAATTTTGAATGTACGAAATGAAATTTTGTAGATACCAACAATAGTTCTACGTAACCAAGTTCGCCATCTATAAGGTTCGTGTCTTTTGAGCTAGCACGTGATAGTTGCTTGAAAGAAGCAACAATACTAGAATCCTTTGTTTTACGTAAAGAATCAATGGCTTTGATTCTAATATGCTGTCCAAAAGCCCACATATTAGTGAACATTCGAGCCTCCAAAAGAAATTAAATTAGTAAATAGAAACTAATATACATATATGAAGAAAACATAATATTATTAAAATAAAATTACCTTTTGTTCACAACCTATCATTAACTCTCTCTGATCATCTGAGATTTCTTCATTATTTGCGTTGGCGTGTTTCAAACGACTATATAGACAATCCGTGAAAGAAGATATATTTGTAATCTCATCATTATCGAGATTACATCTATATCTTTTGTTTCTTCGCCTTTTACTTCGGAGATTTTGAAGTTCCTATTCATACTCGCTACGGAATGCTTGCATGCATTTGCTATTATATGCTACAAAAGTAGAAACATCATTTTTTTCTTGAAATGTAAATAAAATTGGAACTCCCTTACCTAATAATACCTCATCTGTTATTTTTGAAGAAGACTCGTTGGTCCATGCACGTGGAGCTTCTTCATGAACTCTTTCAAGGTACTCACTAACGTAATACATGCACTCTTCAAGCATCCAACCCTTTGCCATGGATCCTTCTGGTTTCACTCTTTGTTGCACATAACCTTTTAATATTCCCATAAATCGCTCGGCCAAAAACATCCATCGAGTGTTGACAACGCTTGCAATCTCTATTTCATTTACAAGATGGACTAATAAATGAACCTGAATATCAAAAAATGAAGTAGGAAGCTCTTTCTCCATCAAACATAGTAGCTCTTTGCATTCATGTTTTTATTATGGGATCAAGTTTTTGTTAATCTCTTTTGATGTAATCCACCTATACATATCATAAAAAAAGCTATAATGAAGTTAATTCAAAAATAAAAGGTATCCAATATTCATACATATTAAATATAAAAGTATCATAATTACCTTATAAGCAATCCAAGACGATAGATCACATCTCGTACTCCTTTCTTTGTACATCCATCAATAACCAAAGGTAAAATATCTTTCAAAAAGTTATGCCAGTCATGGGTCTTTAACCCAGATAAGCTGTATCATCCATAGTAAACATGTTTTGAAAAGATGCTCTATATCCTGTAGGAGTCCTAATCAATTGAATCCTATTGTTGATAGTTTGTATCTCTTTTGTTGTAAGTACCCAAGGAGTAGGTGCATAAGTTGTTTCTTGTCGATGTCTATCAAAAACTGGCCATAACTTTGGTTTTGAGTTTTGATCTTTCAAATCATTCCTTGATGCTATGGTATCTTTTAGTCCAAGAAGATGATGCCATAGTGAATAACCATTATTCTTGAATATATGCATAGGATCAAGAAGATGACATACTTTTAACTCTTTCCAATACTTCAAAGAATACCATATTGATATGTTCTCTGCGAGTGCCAGTTTTCCTTTACGTCTCTTCACATACTCATTATCTTCATCATCACTGAAGATTTCTGATTCTTGATCTATCAGAGGTCCATCTGTCCATTTTTTATACCAATCCATAGGCATTATAGGTTTTGCACACTAACTTGTTTCAAGCTTTCCATTAAAATGTAGTACTTTTATGATCATGTCGCCATATCAAAAGCTTTGATAATTCGGGGCTTTGAAACATGTGTCTAATTCGTGGAGCCAACAGAAAATGTCTCAATACCTTTTTTGGGATTTTATTTTCTTCGTCCTATATCAAGGAGATTGACATTTGGGACATGTCAAAGAGTCTGCATATTCACCTCTATATAAAATACAATCGTTAGGACATGCATGTATACATTGATAATCTATACCAAGATTGTTGATTGTCTTCTTCATTTCATCATGTGAGGTAGGAAGAATATTCTAACTTGGTAAAAGCTTTTCAGATAATAACCTGTAAGTTCATAAAAAAAAAAGATATATTAAAAAAAGTATATATATATATATATATATATATATATATATATATATATATATATATATATATATATATATATATATATATATATATATATATATATATATGTATGCATATAATTTTATATATGTGTATGCTTATGTGTATGTGTATGTGGATGTATATATGCATGTGCATGCATATACATATGTGCATGTGTATATGTATATATGTATGTATATGTGTTTTATAGGTGTATATGTACTAGTATATATACGTATGCATATGTGTATGCATATATGTATATGTATGTGTGTATACATGTGTATGTATGTATGTATGTATGTATCTATGTATGTATGTATGTATGTATGTATGTATGTATGTGTATATATGTATGTATGTGTATGTATGTATGCATGTGTAGTTGTGTATATTTGATTTCGTTTTTAATTGTTCTTTTGTATATTGTGGTTTGCAGATTTTGATATCTAGACCATTGAATCGTTCGACGGTTTCCCATTTTATAGTCAATCTATTACCTGTCTTGCTAAGCTATTTACAAATATTAAGTATCAGTTAGCTATGAAGGTATTAAGTCATCTATAAAATGGGAGGATCAAATTTGTCGTGAATATTTTGAAAGATGCATGAATAGTTTTAAAGGATGGGCGGACAAAAACTGTCCATTCAATCCAAGTTCTTGTTCTTACCTTAGCTAAAGTAAGAATAAAAACGTGCATTGAATGGACACTTTTTTCCATCCATCCTTTAAAATTATTTTTCCATCCTTTAAAATCTTGGAGATAAATTTTCTCCTCCCATTTTACAGATGACTTAATACCTGCATAGCTAACTGATACTTAATATTTGTATGCAAAAGAGTTAGCAGCACAGATATTGGGTCGACTAAAATAGGAGAAACATATGTGTCAACAAGATTCTAAAGGTTGGGTGGACAATTCTAAAGGCTAGATAGACAAAACATCTTCATTTGATACAGGTATGTATAATTTGACCTTACTCTCATAACATGTGTATGTGTGTATATGTCCATCCAAAACGATTTTGAAGATTGAGAATAAGTAAGCTCACACTTAGTCGTGTCAAACGACTTTCTTCATATACATGCTTTAGACATTCCTCTGGAAGATATTTTTCATTTTTAGAAATATCAATGCTCTCACTGTCATTTTGATACCAATCCTCAATAAAATCTGCCATGCCATCGTCTTCATCATTGTTGCACAAATCTTGTACTTTATCTTCTTTTGAATATAGATATTTCAACCTTGCATATTCCATAGGATCACTTTTGTGTAGCCTCCTCATAGATACTTCTGATAAATGAGGTCTTACTGGCGATTGTGAATGCTGTAGAGGAATATCATCAACATCATACATTGGAATCTACACATATAAATAAAATTCATTAGTATCCCATAAATGAATAAAAAAGTAAACTTTGAACATAAAATTACTATATAAGTTATTAAATATGGATAGAAAATTTTCATTCTCTCTAGCTAAAAGGTGCTCTTGGAGGTCTACGCCATCCATAATTCACTCATAGTTCATCACCAGCATGTAATGTAGTAATAGCATTGACAACTATGTATCGTGATACATCTCTACTCATGTATGGTGATTCATGACTATTTTCACACTCCTCAAATGTGCAATTAGTCCTTGAACTATTATGTAACCCTCGACTACTATTTATTAAACCTACTATATTTCCATGCATGTAAGGTCTTCCATCAATATATAATCTTTCATTTTCTGCATGTAAAATCCTTCTAGTAGTAAGGGATGCTGCATTCAAGCATATTCCATAAGTACTCATGCTTTGAACATAACGTGAAAGTCGATGCCAATCTCCCCATCCATATATAGGACCACAAAATGACATAAGAGTGACTTCAGAGTTCAGAGGCACATACAAATCCTCTACAATAAAGAGACCACGACCAGCATTAGTAATAGTGGATGGAGCAATCATATAGCGATTACCCCAAAAGTTGAAAACCTCTCCATCTCAAGGAAGTGGTCCTCTATTCCATCCTCCATATCTTCTTCTATCATATTTTTGTACTAGAGAATCGTCACGAGCTGGCAATGGATAATCTCTAGCCGTTTCAGTCTCTAAACCAGGAGGTAGAGGATTTCTAGAAACCTCTGCTTGTAATTGATGAACAACAAGTCCATGACATGTACGAGGTATATTAACATTATGAGAAAAATTATCATCATCATCATCATCAAGCAAGTATTCATGTATATCAACAGTAATTTGATTTTTTATATGGTTTTTAAATAAAATAATGATATTAATTTATATAAAAAATACATACCCAAGCATTATCATGTTGACCAGTTGATGGTGCACGCTCAAAAGTACCATACTCTGCCTCATGTTCAATACATTCCAATCGTGGTCTTCGATACGTGCCATAACAAGAGTTACACCAACATATAATATGCTCTTGATAGTAAAATTCATCATAATTCCTATCAAAGGACACATGTGAAGTCGTTGCATGGGTAGGAGGTGGTGAAGTGCCCTTTGATTATCTGATTATAATAAGAAACAGAAAAATATATAAGTTATGTATCCATCAAATATATTTAAAATTAAATGTTTGATATACTTACAGTCTATATTCATTGCACGATGAGGAGACGGTGGTGGAGTTCCATCTGATTGATCAGAATCTATAAATAATGGTATTTGATATTAATAATCTGATTATTTACATACATAAATATTCACATATACATATTTACAAATACACACAAATTCATGTATACACATTTACACATACACACTGTTGAGCCCATAAAAGTCATATTGATCAAAGTCAACCGTAGTCAAAGTCAACCATAGTCAAAGTCAAAAGGATCAAAGTCAACAAATTCAAGGTCAAATTCAACAGGTGCAAAGTCAAAGTGCTAAAGTGCAGGTGTCAAAGTTTACAAGTAGTGCAGGTGTCCACAAAGGGTAAATTGGAGAAAGTGGGTTGCAGGTTGCAAAGGTATTTCTCTAATTTCCCTAAGGTTCAAAGTGTTTTGGAAGTGTTTTGGAAGGTTCAGGTGAATCCTCTCTTATGTGCAAAAGTGAAGACTTGAAAGGAAAATGTGAAGGTATGTGAAGGGGCAGCGTACGCAAAGGTGAAAGTATGCCCCCCAATTAAAATTTTGTTTTTAGCCTAAAGTCACTACAAGACAAAACAGGGATTCGTTGGCTACTACTTGTAAAGACAATCTTGGGACATCAAAGTGAGCACCAAGATACTCTTGCAGTTAGGAGCGTACGTGAATCGACACACTCAAATCAAGGCAAGGACTATTCTTGGGCAATCCTAAGTGTAAGCAAGAGGGAGCATAGCCTAAATGAAGCAAGAGAGAGAAGTGCAAGAGACACACAGTGTGCGACGCAGAGAAGTAAAGTGCAAGGTGTGCATGAAGAGTGACCAAGGAAGTGTGCAGAGAAGTGCTAAGCTATTCTTCCAAAGATCCCAAGGTCTTATTGAAGTGTGCGCGTGCCGACAGAAGGTACCCATCCCTCCCCCTTAGTGGAAGCTTGGTGCAAGGTGTGCACAAGTGCAGGCTTGGAGAAGGTGGAGGTTTGGTGCAGAGGAGGCCGGCAGCAACAAGCCCCTTGGGTATTTGGTATCTTGTAATTGAGCCCTCTGTGGGATTTTGCACAGAAGCATTGGCTTGTATTGTGCTTCAATATTGTATTTGTCTTATTGTAATCAATCGACAGAGGCTTCCAGTGTGTATTTTCTGTTCTTGTCTTACCTATTTCTCCTACAAACACTCAAATCCCTTCTTGTCCAAGAATTCTCCAACAAAATTTGGCACACCCGGTGGGATATCCAAGGAGATTTGAGCATAGGCATTATACAGTACGACTTCAGTGGACTAAGAGGTAAATATTCTCATCAAGTGTCTCATATTAAGTGGACTATGAGCAGCTCATGACCGCAACCCAGTCCCAAACATTGAGGGTCACCTGCAAGCAAACAAGAAGGAAGGTTGTTAGAAGATCCTCTAGTCCATTATCTTCAACCTCATCAGTAAAGAGCATGGCGGGACAGGTAGACTTGGAAACCTTACTCTCAAGATTAAATATAAAATTTCCTTCTTTCAAAGGCCTAGCTCAGGAGGATCCAGATGAGCACATTAGAAGATTTTTGGCACTATGCAAGACTAGAGGCTTAATGGGCAGGGAGGGTGTCTTTTTGATACTCTTCCCTGCCACATTAGAAGGATTAGCAGATAAATGGTTCAACCAATTTGCCGAGAACCATTTTACATCTTGGGATTTAATGAAAGATGCATTTAAAAATCAATTCCAGCATGGAAATACTGCAGAGATCATCATAGAAGAACTAGAAAATTTGAGATTGGGCCCAAGTGAAAAGTTCCCAGAGTTTGTGACTAGGGCCAAAGCACTAATGGCTAAATTGCCAGATCCACCACATGATTTTTTTGTTAACAAATGGTTAGTTAAGCCCCTACCAGTGGCCACCCAATGCAAAATAAAGGAATTAGTGTTACCCACAAACTCCATAGAGGAGTTCATCAACACAGCTACTCGACTGGAGCAGATAAGGCAACAGTATGGAGCAACTTCTTCTCAACTACCATATTCCACAGAAATGGAAGATCCAGTAATCCAGCTAAGGAAGGAGCTGGAGGGCTTAAAAAGAAATAAGCCCCACAGAGAGGAGGATAATGTTGTCACTCAGTTGAGAAGGGAGATTGAAGCACTAAAGCTTCAAAAGGAGGAGGAAGCCCAAGCAGAGGAATTGGCTCATCGTCAACAGGAGTTGCAGGAACTCAAAGGAGGTGGCATCAAGAGTGGACTTTGGTGCTCCATGTGCAGCAAGCAAGGGCATATAGTAAGTGAATGTCCTCTGTTAAGTATGACTTGCCAATTATGCAAAAAAGCTGGTCATGAGGCCCAGGAATGCCAATCAAGGGGAATATCTGCAACAACATATTGGACACAAGGAGGATCCCTACCACCAGCAAATGTAATGGCGGTTGCACCCAATCAAGGTAACACTTACAACCCTAGACAGAGGAATAACTTTGCAAATGGGCCTAGAAGGCCAATCATTTGTTTCATATTTGGAGAATGTGGGCACTATCAAAGTAGGTGCACTCTACCAGAAAATGCCCCTCCTTGCAGAAACTGCCTAGAGGCCAGAGATCACTATACAAATTGTTGTCCTAAAAATCAAGCCTCTTCATCCGGGCTCCATATTCAAATGATTTCTATTCACAAAAAAGAAATGTTAGATCAGGTCAATGAGCCATCACCATCTACCAGGGTGGTGCAGTTAGAAGAAATAGAATCTTTTACTGTGCAGACAAGAAATAAAAGAAAGGTTCAAGTAGATATAGCTCAACAACCAAGAATTGATGGATTGAACAGAGACAAAGAGACATCTGAAGACAAGGCCAGTGCATGTGCAGATACAAGGCAAAAAGGAGATCCCATATGTACCAGTGATGCCATTGGGTCTGCATTCAACAGGGCTCAGGAGCAGTTTGGTAAGTCAGTTGGAGCCCATGCTCTTAAGGAATCAGAGGCTTCAAAACTTCTCAAATCCATGAAAAAGGAGGTTAGTATTTTTTATTTAATAAAGATGGATGGGAAATTCAGGTCAGAACTATTGCAGATAATTGATGAGGCTTCCACTACAAGTTTGGTAGCAAAGACTGCTGTTTTACATAAAGGAAAAATTGTAGGGGAAGCACCCCTTATAGATTATAAAAGTCCTCGGCTGACAGTATCTATCAAAGGTCATGAATTTCCAGGAGTTATTGTGGATGGTGGTTCTGGCATTAACTTGATGCCTGAACATACAATGGAAAAGATTGGACTCCACCCTTCAAGGCCTGTAAATTTCACTGTTACTTTGGCAGATCAGAGCAAAGTAAGGCCCTTGGGAGTGATCCCAAAAGTTCCACTTGAAGTACAAGGCAATCTATTCATTCTGGATTTTGTGGTTTTAAGATTGCCCCAGGTTGAAGGAGGATTTCCCCTCTTAATTGGAAGACCATGGCTGAGACATGCAAGTGTCATTCATGATTGGGGCAAGGACACTATGTGGGTACAAAAGAAAGGGAAAGAGCTGACAGAGATTCATTTAGAAGAGGGCCCAGATAATCAAGGAAACACCAGCATGATGCAAACAGTTGGCATTTGCATGGAACCAGAATCAGAGGATCAACCCCAAATAGATTTCAAGGAAGAAGAGGATATCCTAAATTGGCTCCAAGCAGGCAACTCTTCCTCTTGTTTTGGAATTTTTCTTAATAATTCTTGCACCATTGAAGGTTATGATGAAGATGAGGAGAAAGTCCAGGTTGATGGATTGGAAGAGCCCATCGCAGACCACAGAAGGGGCAGGAAGACACCCCTCAAATACAACTTGGAGGAGGATATGACAACCACAGATAAGGAAGTTACTAAAGCTAAAGGCAAGGTAAAAGATTCTAGTGAAGAGTGTTCTTTCCCAATTCAAGAAATACCTACAGGATGGATGCAGGATAAGGAGGAACAAATTGAAATCCAAAATACCCCTGCTTATGAAGCAATGCACGAAAAGCTAGTGGAAGAAGACAAGGACGGAGATGAGCACGAAGATAATATGGTAGAGAGAAATCCTGTCAAAGAAATACAATTAGGCACTCAAGACAATAATCGGCCAGTTTTGGTGGCCACGTGGTTGTGGAACCACCCAGGGCTCCTTGAAAAGGTAAGATCATTCTTGACCCATTATACAGATGTTTTTGCCCTGGCATTATAAAGACTTAGAAGGAGTGCCTGCCAATTATGGAGAGCATACAATCCCTCTGGTTGAGGGAGCCAAACCAATACGAGGGAAGAGTTATAGACTCAACCCAAAATATGCCGAAGCTGTTTATGTAGAAATACAGAAGATGGAGGATGCAGGAATCATTATTCCTGTGGAACACTCAGAGTGGCTCTGGTTATAGTGCCAAAGAAGAATACCAATAAAATCAGAAGTTGCGTTGACTTTAGAGCACTTAACAAGGTGATAATCCCAGATGGATTCCCCAT
The DNA here is from genome assembly GCA_020310875.1 of Ceratopteris richardii. NCBI lineage: Eukaryota > Viridiplantae > Streptophyta > Polypodiopsida > Polypodiales > Pteridaceae > Ceratopteris > Ceratopteris richardii. The sequence continues at coordinate 18,991,802 of CM035433.1, forward strand.
GCCATTTGCAGAGCAGGTCATTGAAGAAGTGGCTGGATATGCATTATATAGCTTTATGGATGGCTTCAGTGGCTATAATCAAATATCAATACACCCAGAGGATCGTGAAAAGACTGCTTTTATCACACCTTGGGGAACATATGTGTATGTAAAAATGCCATTTGGGCTCAGAAATGCTCCAGCCACCTTTAACAGAACGATCAATCTCATTTTTGGCCCCTTATTACTGGAATCACTTAGAATCTTCATGGATGACTTCTCTTCGTTTTCAGGTTCTCACAAGGAGACTCCTTTAGATTGTTTGGACCATCATTTGCGACAGCTGCAGAATGTTTTTAAGAGATGCAGGGAGACTAAGCTAAAGCTCAACCCAAACAAATGTCATTTCCTGGTGACAGAAGGAACTCTCTTAGGACATGTGGTGTCGGCTAAAGGTATGGCCCCATATCCTAACAAAGTCATTTCTATATTAAAGTTGCCTAAACCTAAATCTCCTAAAGAGATTCAAAGTTTCTTGGGGCATACTGGATACCACAGAAGGTTTATAAAAATGTATGCAGAGATAGCTAGACCGCTGGCTAGACTTACAGGTAAAGAAATACCTTTTAAATGGGAAAAAGAGGACGAAAAAGCATATCAAACATTACGGTCAAGGTTAGTGTCTGCTCCCATTTTGATCACACCTGAGTGGTCAAAAAGCTTTCATATACATGTAGATGCCAATGCCTATGCAGTGGGGGCAGTTTTGACCCAACCCAGTGAAGAATTTAAGGTGGACAGACCAATTCAATATGCCAGTAGAATTTTGATCGAGGCTGAAAGGAATTACAGCACTACTGAAAGGGAAGCTCTAGCCATGGTTTTTGTTGTCCAAAAATTCCGTCATTACTTATTGGGAGTAAAATTTGTTATTATAACAGATCACCAACCACTAAAATACTTGCTCAACAAACCACAAGCCACTGGTAGAATATGGAGGTGGTTATTGTTGTTCCAAGAGTTTGATTTTTCTGTAGTCCATAAACCAGGTAAAGAAAATGTTATGGCTGATCACCTATCCAGGATCAAGCTAGTGGAGTCAATGACGATTTTCCAGATGCAAATCTGTTCGCTGTACAAGCTCAAGGTTGGTATTATGATATCAAAAATTTCATTAGAACTGGAGTGTATCCCGAGAAGGCTAGTGTTGTGCAAAGGAGCAAACCTTATACTTTCATTGAAGATAAATTATATAGATAGGGGAAGGATGATAGGTTTAGGAAGTGCTTGGAAGAAGAAGAAGTGAGGGAAGTCCTTCAATCTTCACATGAAGGAACAGGTGGTGGGCACTTTCCAGGGCATATCATGAGTCAGAGGATCCTTGATGTTGGTTTATGGTGGCCTACATTATTCAAAGATGCAGATGACTGGGGAAAAGCATGTGATGTTTGCCAGAGGTGTGGACCTAAGCCCACCAAGCAGAGGCATAATCCATTGATTATTTCCACTTCTTGGCAACCATTTGAAAAGTGGGGGTTAGATTTTGTAGGGCCTATCTACCCTCCATCGATTCCAAAAAGAGAGAAGTATTTATTGATAGCCACAGACTATGCGACGAAATGGGCTTAAGCTATTGCCTCCTCTGACTGCAGTAAACCGTTGCTGATTTCATTTACAGTAGCATCATTTGCAGGTTTGGATGTCCACTTGAAATTTGTACAGACCAAGGTACTCATTTTGTGAATAAGGTACTACAGGAAATTTTCAACAGGTATAGAATTCTACATAGAACTTCTTGTGCCTACTATCCAAGAGCTAATGGACAGGCTGAATCAACAAATAAGGTATTATTCCATGTTAAGGAAGGAATGTATGTTATAGCCTACATCCTGAGGCATTGCTTTTCAAGGTACCCTATGGGCATACAGGTTAGCTTACAAAGAGGCCACCGGATATTCTCCATTCCAACTGGTTTATGGAATATTGCCAATTGAGCCCTTTGAATTTTTACATGGATCCCCTAAAGTGGCATTCATGCAGGGAAAGAAAGATTGTGGTGTCTCTCAGAGGCTGGGAGCCCTGCATAAAGTAGAAGAGATTCGTCTACTAGCAATGAAACAATTGATAGAAACTGAGATGAAGAGGAAGGAGGCACATGATCGACATCTATGGAACAATAAGATAGAGTAGGGCATGTTAGTTCTTCTCCATAGACCCCATCTTCATACACAAGTGAGAGGGAAATGGTTTCCACACTGGGAAGGACCTTATCGAGTTAAAACAATGTTGAAATGGGGTGTTGTGGAGTTAGAGACATTGAAAGTGTTGTATATTATTGAACAATGCATTGTTAAAGTATTATATTATTAATGTATTAATATGTTTTTTATGTTTTTGATATAGCAGCTGAAGGTTCGTGAGGAGCATGCAAGGCGTGAAAGGGCGAACATCAATAATCGGAATAATTATTATTTAGCTTGTAAATAAACCCGCGTAGAAGGTTCTATTGTTAGAAAAGTAATGGTCAGAATAAGGGTCATTGAAGACCGTAGTTTCTGTTATTGAAAGCAATGGCTTTCCGTAAAAGTTATCAACTTTTAGTTTCACGCCTGCTTTTCGAAGCCGCCCTCTTGTAACCACTCTTTTCGACGTAATCAAAATTCCTATAAATACATGCGCTCTGTGGACTGTCGAAATAGAGTGCATGGGGGGAGATTGCACCCAATACTGCGTTCTGTCTCGTCTCTTGTTGCGTCTATTCTCTGTGTGTTTTTTGTGCCCGTAATCTCTGTATGCGCGTGAGAAAGATCCTGACAACAGTGGTATCAGAGCTCTGCACGCGTTAATACAGATCTGTTCTGCTCTGCACGCGTTAATACAGATCTGTTCTCTGTTCGCGATTCCGATTTCCGTTTCCGATTTCCGTTTCCGTTTCTGTTTCTGTCTTCGGTTTCTGCTTTTGCTTCTGCTTCTGTTCCTGTTCCGTTTCCGTTTCCGTTTCCGTTTCGGTTTCGGTTTCTGCTTCTGCTTCTGTTCCTGTTCCAGAACCAGAACCTACGTTTACACCTGCGTTTACTCCTTCGGCTTACTCCTGCGTTTACTCCTTCGGCTTACTAAGGCGTCGACTAAGGCGTCGACTAAGGCAAAGAACTTAGGCAATAACTTAGGCAATACATTGGCAACATTGGCACCCAAGGCTCCCTTGGCAACCGTTGGCAGCCGTTGGCTACGCGCGAGGCAATTTTAATTTTTGAGTGGTAATAGAGAGGTTTAGAGTCCCTAAGGTAGGAGGATTTGAACCCACAACCTCCTACTTTCAAGGGAAGTACTTTGACCACTCCACCATCTCTTGGAGTTGTTATTCAAGTTCTCTTTCTTTGGTACTTGTGCAAGGCGCTCGCGGCAATTTCAAGGATGGACCCAACAAAGAATCAAGTGTAATTTTCAATCCGTAGGTCGGATTGAGGCGTGTAATATACTATTGGAAAGCTCTCGGAACGAACTTTCCAATGAGCTAGTTTGGAAGTGTGAATTCCTTCAAAATCATTGGGTGGAACTTGAGTGAGTGTTCAAGATACCAAGCAAGGTTGAGAGCAAGGATCCAAGAGCACCATGGCGGATTACAGTAATTCACCTTTACCTGGAGTTTTTCGAGCAAGAGTTAGAGATTATGAACCAAGAACTTCAAACACTTCAACAAACCATACACGGACGTTATGCTATGCTTCAATTCGACTGACGAAAAGATGGCCGCTTTGTCTTATCATGGCTATCCCTATTCAACGATTTCTTTTCCGATGGGTTATATTCAGAAAATAAGAAAATTGAGTTTGCCACCAATTATTTGGTAGGACGAGCGCAGTTATGGTGGAATGATCTTTCTCGTCGTGCAGATTGTCCACACACCTGGAAGGCTTTTTTCAAGAAGAGTTTAAAGATTCATTCTTACCTTTACAGTTTACCTTACATGTTTGATAATTGTGATGCATTTACATATTGAATTTAGTTTATAGGAGCATATTCAAGTTTTGCTTGCCCAAATTCATTAGAAAGACTATGTCCGCATCTCACAAATACTTTTAATAACTTAACACCTCCATGAACATTTCCATGCATGTATTTTTACATGGCACATGCCTATTTTCTTTATTCGGTGATGAAACATGTGACTGGCTATCCATGTTTATTCTTTTATCAACTGAGGTCAGTTGTCTTTTCAACTGAGGGGCATGTTATGAATTATGGAGTATGTTGAACAAGTAATTGTTGGAGTGTGTTAAATTATTAATGTATTATGGAAGATGTTGGCCAATGCATTGTTGGATTGAAATATGGAATAGCCAATGCATTGTTGGATTGTAACATGGAATATGTTAGCCAATGCATTGTTGGATTGAAATATGGAATAGCCAATGCATTGTTGGATTGAAATATGGAATAGCCAATGCATTGTTGGATTGAAATATGGAATAGCCAATGCATTGTTGGATTGTAACAGTAACATGGAATATGTTGAACAATGTATTGTAATTGTTAGTGTTAAATTATTTTATCAACTGAGGTCAGTTGCTTGTCAACTGAGAGGCATGTTGTATATTATTGAACAATGCATTGTTAAAGTATTATATTATTAATGTATTAATATGTTTTTGATGTTTTTGATATAGCAGCTGAAGGTTCGTGAGGAGCGTGCAAGGCGTGAAAGGGCGAACATCAATAATCAGAATAATTATTATTTAGCTTGTAAATAAACCCGCGTAGAAGGTTCTATTGTTAGAAAAGTAATGGTCAGAATAAGGGTCATTGAAGACCGTAGTTTCTGTTATTGAAAGCAATGGCTTTCCGTAAAAGTTATCAACTTTTAGTTTCACGCCTGCTTTTCGAAGCCGCCCTCTTGTAACCACTCTTTTCGACGTAATCAAAATTCCTATAAATACATGCGCTCTATGGACTGTCAAAACAGAGTGCATGGGGGGAGATTGCACCCAATACTGCGTTCTGTCTCGTCTCTTGTTGCGTCTATTCTCTGTGTGTTTTTTGTGCCCGTAATCTCTGTATGCGCGTGAGCAAGATCCTGACAACAGAAAGGAGAGGCCTTGCCATTGGTCAACATATCAAGGCTCAAGGCCTATCATCAACAAACTTGAAGAAGTATGGATCACCTGGAACTGCAAAATCTGTCCAGGTTGTACATAGCCTACTCATTTCGTTTTAAGCTAAGTTTTCCGTAGTTTTCTTTATCCATTTCATGCTTGTTCCTTGAGTTTTTATCAATTTAAGCAACCATGTCAAAACCTTTGCAGAAGTGCAATTTTCGAAAATTTTTGGGAATTTTTCAACATTGTTTAGAATTTTTTCTAGCATTTTTCATTCCTTTCAATAGTCATTTTCTTGCCAAATTAGAGAAATAAAGGAGGCTATGTGCGGTCTTCATGATGGAAATTGCCCTAGACCTTGTAAGAAATTTTGAAATTTTTTAATGCATTTTTTGGATATTTTTTTGGTAATTTTTCGACATTTTTCTTTATTTTCTCTAATTTTAGGCATTTTTATTTATAATATATATATAAAATAATAATAATAATAATAATAAAAAATCGAAAAAAAATGAAAAAAACAAAAAAAAATCAAAAAAAAAAATCCCCCCCCCCCACTCCCCCCCCCTTTCCCCCCTCCCCCCCCCCCCCCATCCCCCCCCCCCCTTCCTATCACGAGGAAGGAGATAAGGAAGAGAGCTCACACACACACTCTCACTCTCAAGGAGAAGCACACACACAGATTGAGGCAAGGAAGAATGATCTTCTTCTTCTTCTTCTTCTATTACATAAAAGGAATGTACAAGAATGACCTAAAAACAAGAATACAACAAGTGCAATATATAAAGATCAGTACATAAGGAAAAACCTAATATCCACGAATGAGTGAGCTGGCAAGAAACAAATGTGCCATCACTCTCTATAGATAAATCTAATAAAGCTCAATGAAGTATCCGTGACATATATCGGTATGACCACTATACATGTCAGAGAAACGAAAAACTGGTACGTGTCATCCTGGATCATCACATGTTGAGCTTGATATCTCAACACTCCCCCTCAAGCTCAACGCCATATCCTGTAATCCAAGCATCTCTCAAAACTTCTTCAACTTCTCAGCTCTAAGTGCTTTGGTGAAAATATCAGCAACCTGCTCATCTGTTCTCACATAAACAAGATCAATATCACCTACTAATACCTTCTCTCTGATGAAGTGATAATGTACCTCGATATGCTTTGTTCTAGCATGGAAAACAGGGTTTCGTGCTAACTATATGCTGCTAAGATTATCACAATAGATTGTGATAGGCTTTTGCACTTCCACACCTAAATCTGCAAGTAACATCTCTAGCCATGATGCCTCACATGCTGCCATCGCAGCACCTCTATACTCAGCCTCTGTACTCAACAAAGCAACAGTGGGTTGCTTCTTGCTGCTCCATATAATAGTTGCACCTCCAAGTGAGAAAAGAAAGCCACTAGTAGATCTTCTATCTGGAGTACTACCAGCCCAATCTGCATCGGTGTATCCATGAACCTGCAACTCCACACCAGCTTCATAAAACAATGCATAATCCAAAGTAGCACTCACATAACGTAGAGTGCGCCTCAGAGCATCCAAATGTGGCTTCCTGGGAACCTGCATAAACTGACTTTCTCAGGCCTTGTAATTGTGAGATATATAAGACTTCCCACAATTTTCCTATATATAGTAGCATTTTCCAATGCTTCACCTGATGTAGTATCCAATTTCAAATTCTGATCTAATGGCATAGAAATTGGCTTACAATCAGCCATACCATACTTTTGCAGCATATTCAAGGCATATTGCCTTTGCGACATCCATATACCTGTTTCTGTATATATAAACTCAATGCCCAAGAAATAGCGTAGCACACCAAGATCTTTCATGTCGAATTCCTGCATAAGAAGTTTCTTTACCTCTTTGATGCTTTCTTCATTATCCCCACCTACAATCAGGTCATCAACATAAATAGCCACAATAATGATGCCATCATCAGCCTTCCTTGCATATAGTGAGTGATCTGCATCACACATAGAGAACCCAATGCTGGTTAAGTAATCAGCAATCCTTGCATGCCATGCACGAGGGGCTTGCTTCAGCCCATACAAAGCCTTTTGCAACCTGCAAACATATTCTGGATGCTTTGAATCTTCATATCCTTGTGGCTGGTCCATATATACTTCTTCTTGTAACTCACTATCTAGGAAAGCATTCTTCACATCCATCTGATGCAAAGTCCATCCTTTTGCTGTTGCTACAGGGCTGAATGTTTCCTCATAATCAATGCCATATGTCTGTGCATAACCTTTAGCTACCAATCGTGCTTTATATCTGCTTATGCTACCATCAGAATTATGCTTTACCTTGTAAACCCATTTGCAGCCTATGGATTTCTTTCCTTGTGGCAATGGAACCAGCTCCCATGTATCATTTCCATAAAGTGCAACCATCTCCTCATCCATAGCTTTTTCCCAATCTGCATTACCAATTGCATCTTCAAAACAAGAAGGTTCAGCATCTTGTATTACCTTTGTCATGTAGGCACAATGGCGAGCCATGTAACTATCATATGTCAATCGTTGCACTGAATTCCGCATCCTCCCAGATCTTCTTGGTCCTTGGTCACTTCTTCTTGTATCATCTGCATGTGCCCTTCTTACTCCTGGAGTCTTCACAGAGGGCAATCCAAGTTCCTCATCAATACTCTTTTCTGAACCACTTGAATCTCCATCAACATCTTCAAAACCTGCACCTGTTTACTACCAGCAGAAAGCTTTTCTTTACCTTTCTTGGATGTATTTGATGAATTTGTTGGACTGAAATTTCCACGCAATCTTCCACTCCATGGATTTGAGTTGGAACTATTGCTTGGTGATGCATCTGGTGTCGTCGAGATTTTCTCTCCTCTCTCACTTGTGAAGGCCTACAAAAAACATATTTGGTGAAGGTAGCCAGAATTCCCCAAGAAGTCCAGGATGCATCAAGGATGTCAAAGGAAGGTCACATACAAAGTTTCAAAGAAATCAAGAAAGTCCATGGTAGCGGTCAAAGCTGGTCAAAGCTGGTCAAAGCTGGTCAAAGCTGGTCAAAGTTGGGAAATTAGGGCAAAAATTTCATTGTCACCAAATTAGATGAAAATCCATATACTTGTAAAGATTGTCAAAGGCAGTCTATAGCCCAAATTTCAGCAGAAAATGGATTTTGTAGCACATTGATATGCTATGTTCATTTTGTAAAAATGTAATTTTTCTAGTTTGACCCTACAAATTCTTGTATAGAAATTTATGTTAGCCATATGGTTTGGCATGTATAAAGATCATATGTGGCTACATATTTGTACAAATTTTCAAGGCCATCGGAGCTTCCTAGAGACCTTAATGCCACCTTGCAAGCTTCCAAATGTAGTCAAACTTGTACAAGGGAGATTCAGATGGGAGTTATTTCTGCATATTCCTGAAGGAGATCTTTGGAAACATTGTCCTACAAAGTTTCATCTTCATCAAAGCCTATTTGGAGGGTCAAAGAGCACAAAGTCCAGTTTTCAGGATCACCGCAGTTTTCTAGTTTAAGCAAATTGAAGGGTTGAAGGGCCACCACATGGCGAAAGCTGATTGAGCCATGTTGTACGATCAAGATGAGCTCATATTCAAGGGTGGAGATGCACTTATGCTTAAAGCAAGGAGGATCCACGAGTTTTTCCATAAAAGAAGATAATTTTTGACAATCAAAGATCAATAATGCAGCTTTTCTCCAAAAATAGTGGCTTATCTTATCCGAATTGATGTCAGCACTGATCCGACGGTCCAGATCATCCCCAGATCCAATGGTGGAGAATGAGGGCGCCTAAATTTCACTCCTTTACACTAGATTTGATAGAAAGAACAATTCCAAGCCATTGATTTGATTAATCAAATGGTTGTAATCAAAAGTAGTGATCCTAGAGTTGAGACTTGATTTCTCTAGATCCAAGGGCCCAAATTCATTCAAAAAACTATATAAACCCCCCTCCAAACTCCTAGAGCATCATTGTTAGGCATCCATAGGGCTCATGCTAGCTTACAGTTTCCTTGAGACGATCACCCTCGGTTGAGCGAGTGAGGATCCAAGGTGAGCTAGTATGAGTATAGAACCTAGTTTCAAATTTAAGTTAGAACTCCAATCTAGGATAGGCTCTTGAAACCAGCATCTCTATTTTGACTCACCCTCAGTGGAGCGTGTGAGTGAGTTAGAGCTGATTTTAATGAGTCTTAGACTTCTTTAGTTAGACGTTACGAGCCTAGACAGACATAGGGTCACTGGAGTGGAACTCACCTTCTTACGTGTGACATTCGGTTGAACTGTCATGGTTTGAGGGTCGGAACCACCTTTGATCAGTAGACTGCTTAGCATGACGTACCACGATGATATTTTACATGTAACTTAATTCAAATTCTTTTAATTCATGTCACTTGTCACTTATCTCTTCTCGCATGTCTCTCAGTCTCTTAAGTATTTTTAAATGTCTTCTATTTTCTTCTATGTGTGAGAAGGCTCCGCACGATTGCGTTGAACCAGTGAGGATGTCTCATTGAGCTTGTGAGTAAACTCTACCATCATGATTCACTTGCATGCATATAATCCATACATATCCATACATATTTATTAGTTTCTGAAAGTGTATAAGAAGCTCCAATATTGGACCATTCTTCCTTTCGAAACTGATTTATGTGTAAGGATTCCATCTATTCACGTCATGCATACATATCATCCAAAGAAGACTATGCATATGGATTAGAATTAGGAAGTGTTTAAAAAGCTCCTTCAATGGACCATTCTTCCTTCCAAATTTGATTCGTGTGTATGGTTCTCTTTCATTCTTATCATTCATGTTCATAAATCTAACTTGCACTCCTACATTCCCATTCCCATAAACATTTCAACATCTCTCTCTTCTCCATACTCAAAATTAATTTCACTTTCATGTCCTTAAACCTTCCAACATTCATTAGCTTCATACACCCTGTGTGTGCCACGACCGGACCCGATCCACCCGGATTGCGATCACCTCCACATTTGAACCCGACGTGAAACGCTTCGTGGCATTTGCTTCTGATCTTGTTGGGAGGTTGTGATCCATATCCTTTGTTTCATATTTTTCATCCTTATCATATCATCATCATCAGTCTTGAGTGTTGCACTGGATTTCTCACAGTATCGTGCACATCTTTGTCGTGAAGTAAACGCATTTGTGAGAGATCCAGAGCATCGTGCATCACTTGCTTATTCACATAAGATGGAGGAAGGATTCAAATCCCTTATTGTTGAGAAACAAGGCCAAAGAATAGTCTCTTCTATGTTGAGAGAGAAGGGAAAATTCAATGGCATCAACATCACAAGCTACTTAGATTTGTTTGAAGAGCAAGCTATGATTTTTGGTCTTCTCGAAGATCTTTTGATATCATTCTTTGAACGAATTGTTGATAGCTCTATCATAAACCGTGTCACTCAATATGATAGTCTCCTTGGAGTGATTTTAGAAAGGAGATGCTCAAAGAATTCTATCTTGAAGATTATAGCCAACATAATCGAGATGGATTCTTACGATGGGTCAATTCTCCAAAGCCTAGTAGCTCTATTACTCACTTACAAAATGAGTATATTAGACGCTATGAACAACTTCCTGATGAGGATAAGATAACTTTGGAATCTGATCTTGTGATCAATTTTCTTAAGCTTCTTCATCCTGAAACTCATAGGGAAGTTGAACGGCGATTAGAAGAACCAGATAAGCGCTATGGTCTTACTGACAATTGGCAAAAAGTGCGTAAAGTAGTAGAGGCTATAGCCCATAGACATCAAAGACAATCCATGCTTTATGAGCAAACTAGTCTTCCTCAAGCTAGCCTTCCACAAACTAAGGAGCAAGTTAGAGAACAATCCCATGCTATGCTTTTTGACTCTACTCCTATTCCTCAAATGATGGAGCCTACTCAAGGTTTTAAAGTAGAGCCAAATAAAAGTGTAGTTGAACAATCTCAAGTGGAAATTCTCACTAAGCAAATGGAAAGTCGTATTGCTACACAATCCAATTTGGCCAAGACTATAGATGCTTTACAATCTAATTACACCAAAACTTTCCAAAATCAAATGAGCCCAATGTCTTTTCAAGAGCCTAATCAACATGTTATAGCTACGAATCAAAATCCACAAGTAGCTCCTACTCAAGCATATCAAGTTCCTCCAATGCATAATCCTTCAATGCAAAATCCTCATCCTCATGTGCAAAATCCTCAAATGTATCAAAACATGTATCCTCAAGCTTCTCAAATAGCTTTTCAAAATCCTCAAAATCAAAATTTTCAAAATCATCAACCGTATAATATGGAAGCTCCTCTTGCACCTCAAGTACCACATGTTGCTCCCCAAGCTCCTCAAATACATCAATTGCATTTTCAAAATCCTAATTATCCTGTTCAAGCAATACCTTATCAACAAAATCCTCAATTTCAAAATTTCCCACCACAAGTTAATCAAAATCCTCAAAATCAAAATGGTTTTGTGCGTGGCCCTCGTAGGTGTCCTTGGTGTGATTCGTTAGAGCACTTTTTGAGAGATTGTGAATTATTGAAGGCTGCTAAGGAGCAACGACTAGTAATAGACATAGACAAGAAAATCTGTGACTATCGATCTAGGCTACCTTTGCAAGGAAATTATGGTAAGGGAGGAATGAAAAAACATTATGAAAATATAACCATAATGGACGTAGGAACTAGAGGAGTGAAACTAGAAGCTCTTGATGAACAACAAGTAGAATCAAGTAAACCCACAAAGGAAGGTGATTTTTCCATAGAGGCTTTAGTAAGAGCACGGGATGAGATTAGGAGAATAACGGCTTGGGAGTCACCGATAGAAGATCAATCTCTTATTTCTCACATATCCAATGTAGAAGAAAAACGAAAAAGAGATGAAGCTGAGCCTAGTGAAAGAAGAGTGACTCAAAAACAAACCTCAGAGGGAATAGAAACAATCATAGAGCAAGGAGAAACATCACAATCCAAAGATAAAAAACAAGAATCGGAACCCAATGAACCAAAACAAGAGGAGAAACAAAAAGGGAAGAAGACAAAGCGAAGAAAAACAGAACCAAAGCCTTTAGATAAACAAGAACAATCAAAACAAACAGAAGACCAAACACGAGAACATGAACAAAAACAAAATCCTGAGCAAAAACAAAAGAAACCAAAGAGAAAACCTAAAGCCATCTTGATTTCAGAAATTGAGAGAAAAATAGATCCTATGGAGATTTTAGATGACATTTTGCTTAAGAGTCAAGTGACTATGTCTTTAGAACAAGTTTTCTCTATTGCAAAGCCTGTTTTTAAAGATAACTTTATCGGCCTAATTAAAAGGAAGAGGTTTCCGCTTAATCTAGATACTGAGATGCAAGATTCTCTAGATCAAGATCAAGCTATGAATGAAGCCTTAAACTTTGATGAATCTAATGAAGAGGACTTTGATGATGATGAAGTAAATGTTAATAAAACTTGCTTAGGACCTATTCAACCTGACCATGAAAATCATGAAAACAATCCTGAAAGTCACTTTAAAAGAACATTTTGGTCTAGAGGTACATCAGAGATGCATGTTAAAATAGGAAATGATAAGAACACTATCACTGTAAATGCATTAGTAGATTCTGGCTCTGAAATCAATGTGATTTCAAGAGAAGTCTATGATAAGTTTCGATGGGCCATAGATAAAGATTGTGGATGGCGTATGAGAACTGCAGATAATGGTGTAGGTACCCTGTATGGAGCTTATGCTAGTGTGCCCATATCCATAGGAGGAATCACAGAAGAGTTTCACTTTTTTATTCAAGATAATTGCTCCTATGAAGTTCTCTTAGGTCAACCCTTTATTTGTGAGAGTCGTATGGTCACTAAAGCCATGGATGATGGGTCTACCTATGCTAGATTTAAGTCTAAGGATGGAATGCAATCACTTCAAGTCATGACAGTAGGAGTGAACCATCCTAGGAATCGATTGTCAATTAGAAAGAAACCTATTGTTACTCAGGGTCATGAGCATGCTTGTAGTGATTGTGCACCTCGATTCATGTTTGGAGCTACATATGATCAAAATTTCGGATAGAATCCATTGTTGAGCGGGACAACAGTGGATATTGGTTTGACATCTCCCATCCAACCAACATGTACAATAGTTTGTCACTTTGTTTTCCACATTCTAGATTAGATTTTCTTCATAAGAGTCAATTGTCCAAGTCTTTTATCCAAAAAACTCAAAAAAATTATAAAAACAACAAAATCATGGAACATGATGAGAACATTGAGCATGTGATTGAGACATCTCCTTGTTTCTCTACTCTTGAGGAGTTAGAGTTATGTCTTCAACAAAATTCTAATTCCCATATTATTCTGATTTCTTCCCTTGATGAGTATGCTCTAATCCAAGAGTATGCTCTCAATGTTGACAAGACCAAACACATGATGCCTTAGTTGAAACAAAGTACAAAACTGCAGACAAAAAAATCAAACCCATAGCTCAACCATTACCGCAAGGAAGTAATGAAAAAATTATTGATGTGAAAAATGATCCAATTCTTCGAGATAACAAAAACATAGGACATACATTCATAGATGAGACAATCAAACAGGTGAAAATTGGTAGAGATGATGACTTTCTTTTGCCAGCAGAGAGAGATAAATTTGAGAGAGTCATACGTAGCCATGGAAAAGCCTTTACTATGTATCCTCATGAGATTGGTTGTGTAGATCCTAAGCTAGTTGCACCCATGATAATCTTTACTATTCCACATATTCCATGGAATCTTCGTCCTATACCTGTTCCAAAGGCTCACTTACCTGAGCTAATGAAACTACTTAAGGAGAAGATAAACATGAGAATTTTAGAGCCATCTTTTGCACCTTACTCAAACAGATGGTTCACTGTGCCTAAAAAGAATGGGAAACTACGTTTTATTCAAGATCTCCAACCCGTCAATAAAGTCACCATAAGGAATGTAGGAATAGGACCCATTGTAGATGAGTTTGCTGAATCATTTTCAGGACATTCTATCTATTCAATGGGTGATTTATATTCTGGATATGACCAATTCCAGTTAGCAATTGACAGTCGTGACATAACCACAATGAAAACTCCTTTAGGCTTAGTGCGAATGTGTACTTTACCTCAAGGAGTGACTAATTCTGTGGCTCATATGATGAGTGCTATGAATATGGTCTTACATGATTTTATCCCTCATATAACTATGCCATTCATTGATGATATTCCAATTAAAGGGAGTGAGGAACGTGTAAAGGACATTACTGTAGATTCATCTGGATGTCGTAAATTTGTTCTTGACCATATCTCTGATTGTGAAAGAATATTTCAACGATTTGAAGAGGTAGGTCTCACATTTTCCATAGAGAAATCTGTTTTTGGTGTCAACGAGGCGCTTATTGTTGGACATTTATGTGGCCATTATGGTCGAAAGCCATACCCACAAAAAGTTGATGCCATTAGCAAGATTTCTGAAACATGTAACAATGTGAGTGAGGTACGTAGATTTCTTGGTGCTTGCATCTTTTATGTTATTTGGATCCCACACTTTGCTCATGTTGCTGATTGTCTTTATGACTTGTTGAGGAAGAAACAAAAATTTATTTGGACTGACAAACACACTCAAGCTATGCATAAATTGAAGAAATTATTGCTTGAAGCTCCCATCCTTAAGGGTGTAGACTATTCTGCTAACAAACCTATTATATTGACTGTTGATACTAGTCCTATTGGTATAGGTTGGGTCATAAGTCAAGACGATAGTGAAGGGAATAGATATGCAATTAGGTTTGGTGCCAAAATTCTACATGAAACACAACGAAAATATCCACAGATCAAACGAGAACTATGGGGTATGGTAACAGCTTTGAAAATAGACAAAGAATATTTCATTGGTGCAAATGTCAAAGTTGAGACTGATTGTTTGCCTCTCATTGGAATGATAGCCAATTGCTCATCTCCTGATATAGCCATGCTTAGATGGATCTCATATATTAAGTTCATAAATCCTGAGTTAGTTCATATTTCAGGTAAGTCAAACTCAGTTGCTGATATGTTATCGAGAGCTAGATTTGATGATGATCTTGAAAGTGATCTAATAAAGACTGTGAACTTAATTGACTATGTTCCACATATATATAAGTATGAGCAATTTCATGAGTCTGAGTACGAAAATGAATGGAGAGACATAGGAAAGTATCTGAGTACACTACAACCATTACCTAACTGGACTACGAATAGATTCCGTAACATTAGGAAACGAGCTTATAACTTTTTCCTATGTAATGGTTATCTTTGGAGACATGCTAAGGGTAAGGTTACGAATCCACAACGAGTCCTAGGAAAACGAGGTCTTCAATTGCAAGTAATGAAGGAAATGCATGAGACATTATGGGCCGGTCATAAAGGATTTTTTGGAACATATGAAAAAATTATAAGTACCTATTATTGGCCTAGGATGTATGTTGACATTAGTAGCTATGTTTCTACATGTTCTACTTGTCAACTTCATTCATCAGTCAAACATAGAGATCCATTGCATCCTACGTATCCACCTTGTATTCACTACAAGTGGGTAGTAGATCTTGTAACTATGCCTAAAGGTATCGACAAAATGCGTTACATTGTACTTGCAAGAGAAGACTTAACTAATCATGTAGAGGGACGTGCACTATGATCTAAGACCACTTACAATGTTTGCAAATTCTTACTTGAAGATGTCATAAGTCGCTTTGGGTACATAGAGAAAGTAGTTGCCAATCGTGGAGAGTTAAATGCGAGAGAAGCTAAAGAGTTCTTTGAGCATCACGGTATTCGTTTGTCTCTCACTACTGCATATAACCCAGAGGCCAATGGTAAAATAAAGAGAGGGCATCCACCTATTGTGAAAGCCATATCTAAAGCATGTAATGGTGACATCAAACAATGGCCTAAATTCTTACCTTTTGCACTTTGGGCAGATAGAATGACATGCACACGTACTACTGGATATATGCCTGCTGAACTCATGTACTGTCAAAAACCATTATTTCCAATTCAGTCTCATATTTCTGCATGGTCAAATTTTCCTTGGTCTGAAAACATGTCTACTGATGATTTTTTGAATTTGCGTATTAAACAGTTAGAACAAGGTAAATTAAGACTTGATGATGCTATTGAAAAATTAAGAGAATCTAGAATGAAGAACAAGCATTATTTTGATAAAACTCATCGATTGCGTCCTAAGCCAATTGAAGTAGGAGATTGGGTGCTCATTTATGATAGTACATTCGACTCTCAATATGATGCATGCAAAAAGCTCACTCAACGGTGGTTTGGGCCATACATAGTATCAAAAGTCAACAACAATGGTACGTATGCTCTTTGTGAATTAAATGGTGTTGCACTAAAAGCTTTGATTGCAGGTAAAAGGATAAAGTTATTCAAGAAGCGTGATAATGACGAGTACATTTTGGATGAGGACATTGAAGAAGATGACAACAATGAGGCCGATTCATAAACAGGAGTATCCATGTTATAAAAAAATAAATTAAAAAAAAAAACATCATTAATTTTCAAGTTCATGTTGCTTTGTTTTTTTTTTTAAGTTCATTCTATTTTTTTTCCATGCTTGTTTCATGCATGTTTTTTTCAGTCTTTGCATTGCATTGCATATCCACATCACTTGAGTCAAAAAAGGGCAAATGATGATTTCTCTACTTGTGTAAAATTGTATCTTAAGTAGTAACTTATCTACTAAGGAATTGATTATAATCTAGGATTGTGGAAAGATAGGGCATGTAGATTTGGAGGTTTATTTTGGTGACATGACTTTCATATATAAACATGCATATGTATCCTATATCGAAAGCATAATTGTTGAAATCATAGCTCCTGCTATTGCATGTTTCTACATCTTTAGTCCACCTCACAACACTTGTATCGGAGTTTAAACGACTGTTCTCCGTCATAAAAAATGGTTGTACCTTGTATCGGGGTTTAATTTTTCCTCGTCAAAAAAAAAAAAAAATTGCTACATGTTACCAAGAAGTTTACACTTTCTTCCACCCCAAAAAAGTGATCGTAACCATAAAGTTGCCGAATCATCATCAAAAAAAAAAAAAAAAAGAAGAGCAAGCCAAAGGAGGATAAAGAGGCATAGTAGAATAAGTCACGGGCTATATAGGCAGATTTATGCATTAGTGGAGTTTAGTTAGATTTCCTTGCATGTTATTAGACAAAGAGCATATTCATATTTATGTAGGAAAGGAGTTGATCTAAAATAAGCTAAAGATGAAAGATGTCTCTTGAAAATCCTAAATCTTTGTTTATAATCATATTTAAGGTAGATTGCTTTATGAAAAAGGTACAAAATTTTCTTCAAGATGAGAGGAACTGATGCTTAAAACGACTCAATACATCCACTTCCACTTCATATTGATGCTTGTTTTCTTTCTTTCTTGTTGCCAATGTTGCTTGTTCATTTGCCTATTTGTTCATGCATATTCATGTTGCCTGTTTCAATTCTTTCTTTCATGCAAATTTTGCTTCATGTCACGTTACCTACTGATTCATGCATATAATCAATTTTCCTTCCATGTTTCTTATGTTGCCTATAAAAGAAATTGATGCCTGGAACATTTTGTTTTTCACAGATGCTAGAGTGGCGCTTCCGGAGGAATCGCAGGTTTAGTGGGGGCGAATGTCGTCGAGATTTTCTCTCCTCTCTCACTTGTGAAGGCCTACAAAAAACATATTTGGTGAAGGTAGCCAGAATTCCCCAAGAAGTCCAGGATGCATCAAGGATATCAAAGGAAGGTCACATACAAAGTTTCAAAGAAATCAAGAAAGTCCATGGTAGCGGTCAAAGCTGGTCAAAGTTGGGAAATTAGGGCAAAAATTTCATTGTCACCAAATTAGATGAAAATCCATATACTTGTAAAGATTGTCAAAGGCAGTCTATAGCCCAAATTTCAGCGGAAAATGGATTTTGTATCACATTGATATGCTATGTTCATTTTGTAAAAATGTAATTTTTCTAGTTTGACCCTACAAATTCTTGTATAGAAATTTATGTTAGCCATATGGTTTAGCATGTATAAAGATCATATGTGGCTACATATTTGTACAAATTTTCAAGGCCATCAGAGCTTCCTAGAGACCTTAATGCCACCTTGCAAGCTTCCAAATGTAGTCAAACTTGTACAAGGGAGATTCAAATGGGAGTTATTTCTGCATATTCCTGAAGGAGATCTTTGGAAACATAATCCTACAAAGTTTCATCTTCATCAAAGCCTATTTGGAGGGTCAAAGAGCACAAAGTCCAGTTTTCAGGATCACCGCAGTTTTCTAGTTTAAGCAAATTGAAGGGTTGAAGGGCCACCACATGGCGAAAGCTGATTGAGCCATGTTGTACGATCAAGATGAGCTCATATTCAAGGGTGGAGATGCACTTATGCTTAAAGCAAGGAGGATCCATGAGTTTTTCCATAAAAGAAGATAATTTTTGACAATCAAAGATCAATAATGCAGCTTTTCTCCAAAAATAGTGGCTTATCTTATCCGAATTGATGTCAGCACTGATCCGACGGTCCAGATCATCCCCAGATCCAATGGTGGAGAATGAGGGCGCCTAAATTTCACTCCTTTACACTAGATTTGATAGAAAGAACAATTCCAAGCCATTGATTTGATTAATCAAATGGTGTAATCAAAAGTAGTGATCCTAGAGTTGAGACTTGATTTCTCTAGATCCAAGGGCCCAAATTCATTCAAAAAACTATATAAACCCCCCTCCAAACTCCTAGAGCATCATTGTTAGGCATCCATAGGGCTCATGCTAGCTTACGGTTTCCTTGAGACGATCACCCTCGGTTGAGCGAGTGAGGATCCAAGGTGAGCTAGTATGAGTATAGAACCTAGTTTCAAATTTAAGTTAGAACTCCAATCTAGGATAGGCTCTTGAAACCAGCATCTCTATCTTGACTCACCCTCGGTGGAGCGTGTGAGTGAGTTAGAGTTGATTTTAATGAGTCTTAGACTTCTTTAGTTAGACGTTACGAGCCTAGATAGACATAGGGTCACTGGAGTGGAACTCACCTTCTTACGTGTGACATTCGGTTGAACTGTCATGGTTTGAGGGTCGGAACCACCTTTGATCAGTAGACTGCTTAGCATGACGTACCACGACGATATTTTACATGTAACTTAATTCAAATTCTTTTAATTCATGTCACTTGTCACTTATCTCTTCTCGCATGTCTCTCAGTCTCTTAAGTATTTTTAAATGTCTTCTATTTTCTTCTATGTGTGAGAAGGCTCCGCACGATTGCGTTGAACCAGTGAGGATGTCTCATTGAGCTTGTGAGTAAACTCTACCATCATGATTCACTTGCATGCATATAATCCATACATATCCATACATATTTATTAGTTTCTGAAAGTGTATAAGAAGCTCCAATATTGGACCATTCTTCCTTTCGAAACTGATTTATGTGTAAGGATTCCATCTATTTACGTCATGCATACATATCATCCAAAGAAGACTATGCATATGGATTAGAATTAGGAAGTGTTTAAGAAGCTCCTTCAATGGACCATTCTTCCTTCCAAATTTGATTCGTGTGTATGGTTCTCTTTCATTCTTATCATTCATGTTCATAAATCTAACTTGCACTCCTACATTCCCATTCCCATAAACATTTCAACATCTCTCTCTTCTCCATACTCAAAATTAATTTCACTTTCATGTCCTTAAACCTTCCAACATTCATTAGCTTCATACGCCCTGTGTGTGCCACGACCGGACCCGATCCACCCGGATTGCGATCACCTCCACACCGGTCCACTCAAAACTTGAGATTTTGCACTAGATTTTCCAGCATTTTATTTGTCATTTGGTTCAAGATTCAGTCCTTCGTTGGCATCTGCATATAGAAGCTTGACATTTCATCAAATACCACATCTCTGCTCACCTTCACCTGTCGTGTGAGTGGGTTATAACATTTGTACCCCTTTTGCTCAAGGGAATATCCAATGAAGACACATTTTTCTGCTTTCGAATCAAGCTTCATCCTCAACTCATCTGGAACATGTACATATGCAATACAACCAAAAACTTTCAGATGTGATAAGTTTGGCTTTTTACCTATAAACTTCTCTTCATGTGTAACTTGATGTACAGCAGCAGTCGGAGTTCTGTTCATGATGTATACAGCAGTATGCATAGCTTCTTCCCAATAACAATGAGGCATATTCTTCTCAGCCATCAAGGCTCTTGCTATTTCTACAATATGTCTATTTTTGCGTTCAGCAACACCATTCTGTTGTGGTGTGTACTTGCATGAAAACTGACGCCGAATTACATGATTTTTTAGAAAACTGCTGAACTCATTTGACATGTATTCACCTCCTCCATCATATCTTAATGTTTGAATGTACTTCCCTCGCTCTTCTCTTTCATGAAATATACCCATACTTTGCATGTATGATCATCAATGAAGGTAACATAAAACCTGCAACCGCCCATAGATGTGGTCTTTGCTGGACCCCAAACATCTGTATGTACTACTTCTAGTACATTCTCACTAACATGCTTGTCATGTGGAAATGATGCTCTTGACTGTTTACCAAATTGACATGCTGCACATACCTTTTGCATTTCTGCAACTTTGAAATTTGGTAGTCCATGGACAATCTCCTTTGACTGCATCATTTTCAGCCTTTGCAAGTTTGCATGTCCAATCCGTTTGTGCCATATCTCTATATCTGCAATAACTCCTGCACCTTTTGCAAACATGTCTGCATTCATTTCAGGATTCTTCACATTTAAGGTGAACATCCTACCCACTTTGTTTCCTTTGGCAACCAATCGTCCATCCTGCTTGTACTCTTCTACATATAATCCATCAGCATTGAACCTGACTTGTAATCCCTGGTCAACCATTTGTCCAACAGAAACCAGATTCTTTGTTATATTTGGAACATGCAACACATCAGCAAGATGTTTTACCTTCCCGTCCTCCATAGACAATGCTATGTTTCCTGTATGCTCAATAGGATGCGATGTATCATCACCTGTTTCAACATATCCAGGAACTGGCATTTTCTGCAAACTACTAAACCATTCTGCATGACTGGTCATGTGATTTGAAGCACCTGAATCAACATACCAGACATTATCATTCGATTTTGAAACACCAGCAGACATCGTATTCATCATGTGATGTTGAACCATAAACAGCTTCTCAGAATCATCTGCACTTGTGGATGCATAGTTGTTTTGCTTCCTTCTGTTATTTTGATTCTTTAACCTGCAATCATGTTCAAAGTGTCCAGGTTTACCACAATTCCAGCATCCTTTACTATCATTACCTGAATCATTTC
Source organism: Ceratopteris richardii (assembly GCA_020310875.1). Classification (NCBI taxonomy): domain Eukaryota; kingdom Viridiplantae; phylum Streptophyta; class Polypodiopsida; order Polypodiales; family Pteridaceae; genus Ceratopteris; species Ceratopteris richardii. The sequence continues at coordinate 19,013,267 of CM035433.1, forward strand.
TTTGGAAATTTCTGCGACCTCTTTAGCTCCCCCTGCCTCGAAAATGTCCTCTTCCTCCTGCATGATTCTGTTAATGACCTTGGTCTTGGTTACGTTTCCTCTTCCACTTCCAAAACCTCTACCTCTGCCTCTTCCTCTGCCAAAGTAGAATACCTGCTCAGAACTGGGCTTTCCTTGGGAGTTTGAGTCCTCACCAAGATTCTTTTCTTCAATAATCAGCATAGATACCAAATCAGCAAAATTCGGAATATTTTTTGTGGTCTGTATGGAAGTTCTGAACTGCTTATATGCAGCTCCTAAACCACGAAGGCACACTTCCACCTTATCATCATCATCTACATTCACGCCAATAGATGCAAGTGACTCACATATGCCTTTGATTTTAAGAGTGTAGTCACTTACCAACATGCTCTTCTTTTCCAATGTATGCAGCTCGTTCTTGAGTTGCAATTTCCGTGCCTTTGTATTAGTCTCATACAAAGTGACCAAGCTGTTCCAAGCCTCTTTTGGAGTCTTGGCATCCTGTATGTGTCCAATCATGCTATCCTGTATGCTAACAGATAGCCAATACATTACCTTTCGTGCTCCTTGATTCCATTCCTCATATGCTCTTAACTGATCTGCAGTCCAATTCCTTTCTGGTAACTGCGGAGCATTTTCATTCTCTCCTTCGATGTACTTCCAGTAGCCTTTTCCCATCAAGAAATTCATCATTCTGAATCTCCAAGCATGGAAATTGTTCTTGTCCAGCTTATCGCTCATAAACTGACTCATTCCATCTTCGTTTGCCATTTCTGCAACAATTCACAACACTGCAAAACACTACAAGCAACACTTCTGCTTGAACACTGTCGCACTATGACGTGACAGTTCGATCTCAGAAAAACACAGTTTTCGTGTATCAACAGTACACAAAATCGCTTGAAATTCTAGATCTAGAATATATGAGTGTCGCCGAACACAATGCAAGTTACAGTTTCTAAAACTGACCTGATTTTTCTATGGGCCCCACCTTGCAGGCTCGAAACGGAGGTCGAGATGGCTCCGAAACTTCGATCTGACAAAAACGAGTGACCCTTAAGGGATAAGACTCGAAAATATTTTGAGGTCTTCTACCTTCACGACGATTTTCGTAGCAAACAGCGGCCGTTTGTGAAATTGCTTTTTCTCCACGCCTTGCCGCGTAGTCTTCACCGTCACCTTCTCCACGAGCTCTCTACAGCCACGCTGGCTCTGATACCATGTCACGAGGAAGGAGATAAGGAAGAGACCTCACACACACACACTCTCACTCTCAAGGAGAAGCACACACACAGATTGAGGCAAGGAAGAATGATCTTCTTCTTCTTCTTCTTCTATTACATAAAAGGAATGTACAAGAATGACCTAAAAACAAGAATACAACAAGTGCAATATATAAAGATCAGTACATAAGGAAAAACCTAATATCTGCAAATGAGTGAGCTGGCAAGAAACAAATGTGCCATCACTCTCGGTAGATAAATCTAATAAAGCTCAATGAACTATCCCTGACATATATCGGTATGACCACTATACATGTCAGAGAAACGAAAAACTGGTACGTGTCATCCTGGATCATCACATGTTGAGCTTGATATCTCAACACTTCCCCCCCCCTTTCCCCCCCCCCCACCCGCGCCCACCCACGCCCACCCGCGCCCACCCACGCCCCCCGCGGCCACCACCTCCCACCCACACCCCCCCAACCCGCACCCACCCACGCCCACCCGCGCCCACCCATGCCCACCCACGCCCACCCACGCCCACCCACGCCCACCCACACCCACCCACGCCCACCCGCGCCCACCAACGCTTTTGGACTATATATATATATATATATATATATATATATATATATATATATATATATATATATATATATATATATATATATATATATATATATATATATATATATATATATATATATATATTATTTTTTATTTTTACGTTTCACAACTTTTGGCTCTAAATCATGCTTCGGTTGGCTGTTTTTTTCAAAACTTGAGTCATTTTCATGTTTTTTGACACCTCTGGACTCAATTTTTGGCTTTTTTTTCCAAATTCCCATCTTTTCTCTACCTTTTGGTCAAAACCCACATGTTTTGAGCAGTTTTATCACATGCTTTTCATCCACCACATTGTCCACATGGTCTATTCTCACTTGATCTTACCTTATGTTTCATAATTTCCCATATGCACTCTCTGTAGCTCTATTGTTTGATCATTTTCACCCTCTCCAGACCCCATAATCATACTTCCAACCCCTCCCTTTACCAATCTGCCCAGACATATCCTTAACCCTCCCTACCCTATCCATCTTCGACCCTCAGCCCTCCCCTCCACCTCCTTTCTACCCTCCCATTTCCCTCCTTTGCTTCTCCATGCCAAAAATCCCCCTTTTGGTTCTTCTCTGGTGCTTGTTCTCTCCTGTTTCTGGTGGACTTGGTAGCTGTTCAGTGTCCTTTTTCAAGATCTTGCAGCACAAGTATTATGGTGTCCTATCTCCTCACAGTTTTGGCTGTAGCTCTCCGAGACGGAGAGCACGTTAGGTGGTGGGCAACTTTGAGCCCATAAAAGTCATATTGATCAAAGTCAATTGCAGTCAAAGTCAATCGTAGTCAAAGTCAAAAGGATCAAAGTCAAATTGGTCAAAGTCAACAAAGTCAAGGTCAAAGTCAACAGGTGCAAAGTCAAAGTGCTAAAGTGCAGGTGTCAAAGTTTACAGGTAGTGCAGGTATCCACAAAGGGTAAATTGGAGAAAGTGGGTTGCAGGTTGCAGAGGTATTTCTCTAATTTCCCTAAGATTCAAAGTGTTTTGGAAGGTTCAGGGTAACCCTCTCTTATGTGCAAAAGTGAAGACTTGAAAGGAAAATGTGAAGGTATGTGAAGGGGCAGCGTACGCAGAGGTGAAAGTATGCCCCCCAATTAAAATTTTGTTTTTAGCCTAAAGTCACTACAGGACAAAATAGGGATTCGTTGGCTGCCACTTGTAAAGACAATCTTGGGACATCAAAGTGAGCACCAAGATACTCTTGCAGTTAGGAGCGTACGTGAATCGACACACTCAAATCAAGGCAAGGACTATTCTTGGACAATCCTAAGTGTAAGCAAGAGGGAGCATAGCCTAAGTGAAGCAAGAGAGAGAGGTGCAAGAGACACACAGTGTGCGACGCAGAGAAGTGAAGTGCAAAGTGTGCATGAAGAGTGACCAAGGAAGTGTGCAGAGAAGTGCTAAGCTATTCTTCCAAAGATCCCAAGGTCTTATTGAAGTGTGCGCGTGCCGACAGAAGGTACCCATCCCTCCCCCTTAGTGGAAGCTTGGTGCAAGGTGTGCACAAGTGCAGGCTTGGAGAAGGTGGAGGTTTGGTGCAGAGGAGGCCGGCAGCAACAAGCCCCTTGGGTATTTGATATCTTGTAATTGAGCCCTCTGTGGGATTTTGCACAGAAGCATTGGCTTGTATTGTGCTTCAATATTGTATTTGTCTTATTGTAATCAATCGACAGAGGCTTCCAGTGTGTATTTTCTCTTCTTATCTTGCTTATTTCTCCTACAAACACTCAAATCCCTTCTTGTCCAAGAATTCCCCAACACACACATAGTCACATATACACAAATACACATTATTGTGGGATAAATGCATGTATTTTATATGAATGTATATGCATGCATGTGTGTGTACGTATATATGTGGATATGTATATGTGCGATTATGTTATATGTATGTATATGTGTATATGTATGCATATATGTATGTGTATATGTTTGCATGTATATGTGTATGTGGGTATGTGTATGTGTATGTTTGTGTATATATGTGTATGTATTCTCATTTTTCTTTTTGTCTGAGATTAAATTAACAGGAGATATTGTATGGTGGAAAAAAATAAGAGGCGACCTAACATACCACCTGAGACGTGGCAATTTTTTCATACATAGCTACGTCTTCAGGAGTCATTTCCTCAACAGAAGGTATACAAATTAATAATTTATATTTATAATTTTCATATATTTTATTAATTTTTTACATTTAATTTATGTATTTCTTTTTTCTTAAATAAGCAGGTTGCTGCAAAGAAGAGAGTTGAGTCCGGCCACACATCGCACCTAAGCCAAATGGGCCATCATAGTTTTGTAGCTACATTTGTAAGTATATGTGTTATTGTGAGTATATTTTTTATTTTAGTTAAAATGCAAGAAACCAATCTTTTTTATTTGTGTCAATGCAGCAAAATGATTATGGCCGATATTCTAAGAAACATGAGATCGAGTATGCTACACATTTTGGATATCGACGTTTGAGCGAGTATATGCGAGATCATCCAGATGCCTTTGTGAGTATTATTAAATTTTATATAATTATTTTATTTTTATGAATGTTTTAATTGTTTTACTTATTTATGTTTGTTATATGTAATATAGGAGTATTATGGAGAGGCAGATATGGATGAGGTGGAGAGACAGACACAAGCGGGACGATCTCGATCGTCACAGGGTAATCATGATGATGAGGATGAGGATGAGGATGAGGATGATGAGGATGAGGATGATCAGGATGATCATGATGCTGATGATGATGATGATTAGGATTCTTGATTATGACATTGGATTATATGTATTTACATTGATTGATATATATATATATATATATATATATATATATATATATATATATATATATATATATATATATATATATATATATATATATATATATATATATATATATTTCATTTCAGTTATGTTTTGAATTGTGTGTATGGTATTAAGTAATGAAAAGTTTTGTTCTATTGACTGTTATTATTCTTTATATTAAGCATGTGTTTTAGTACTTTAATTATATAATTCATTCATATGTGTGTATGTATGTGCATGTATATGTGTGTAATATGTGTGTGTACGTATGTGCATGTATATGTGTGTAATATGTGTGTATATGAATGTATGTACATATGTATATGTCTATATGCATGTATGTGCATGTGCATGTGTAGCTATATATGTGTATGTATGTGTATGTGCATGTGCATGTGCATGTGCATGTGCATGTGCATGTGCATGTGCATGTGCATGTGCATGTGCATGTGCATGTGCATGTGCATGTGTGTGTATATGTATGTATGTGCATGTGCATGTGCATGTGTAAGTGTGTATGTGTGTATATGCGTATGAGCATGTGCATGTGTATGTGTGTGTATATGTATGTATGTGTGTGTATATGTATGTATGTGCATGTGTAAGTGTATATGTGTGTATATGAGTATGTGCATGTGCATGTGTATGTGTGTGTATATGTATGTGCATGTATATGTGTAACTGTATGTGTACATGTGTATATGTGTGTATGTGTATGTATATGTGTATATGTATGTATGTGCATGTGTGTGTACATGTGTATATGTGTGTGTACGTATGTGCATATATATGTGTATGTGTGTGTATAGATACATATGTGCATATGTATGTGTATGTGAAAACATATACAAATGTATGTATATGCATGTGTATATGTATGAAACATGCATGTGCGTGTGGATACATTTCCATTTGCATCCATGTGCATGCATGTGAATGTGCATGCATGTGGATGTGCATATACATGTATTTAATTATATGTTAATATGTGTATGTGTATATATATATGCAATAATGCATGCATGCAAGTCTTTTTATGTGGTTGTAGAAATGTTTGTGCATATGCATGTGTATGTGTGTGTATGTGTAAGTGTATGTGCACATGTATCTATGTGTATATATGTGTGTGTATGTGCATGTGTATATGTGTATATGTGTGAATGTGCATCTTCATAATGTATAAGTGTATATGTGCATATCAATAAGTGTGAGTATGCTATCTAATGAAAATAACACAATTAAAATGATATACAAAGAATGGAAATTGTACTTACAATAGGTAGCCATGCTTTTTGCTTGGTTAGCTTCTTGAATAACCTGCAATAAAGAGAGAGAGAGAGAGAATTCAAAGAGAGAAAGACGTAGAAAGAGAGAAACAGAGACAGAGAGAGACAATAAGATAGAGCTTAGGCAAAACAACAATTTTGCATATACTTGTTTCAGTTCATAAGCGCAGCGCAATTGTGAACGTTGGAGAGCTCTTTGATCAGATGCATGAACATGCCGATCGAAGAGCTTCCAACATTTTAATTTTTTTTCGTCAACAGACTGTCGTGTAAGCGATGGTAACGCATCGTAAAAACCACTGGAATTGGCATTGTATAAGCGACGTTTTCTAGCATCGCTTATGCGACGCAAAAAGCATTGCTTATGGGACACTTTTTTAAATCGTCGCATTAGCGATGCTCTATGCGAGCGTCACACATCCTGTCGTGCCACACGTTGAAAAAAAACGTCATTTGACTTGTCGTTTAATCGACATTCCGTGCTCGACTCTTCTTGCGATGCATTTTGCAGTTTTAAAACGACGAAATTGTGTCGCCTTAATCGTCGCTATGCGCTCGTATTCCTTGTAGTGACAGAGAGGGTAGGCAGATCTAAAGATCGAGAGCGAGTGAAGTGCACGAAGGTGATGGTGAGAAACACAAATGTGTACACACACATATACACACAAAGGAAGTGGCAATGGAGATCAACGGAAGGAAAGAAAGGAACTCATATTCATCACAAACTAGTTACAATAGCTCTACTAGCCCAAATGTTACACGTTTCAAAAGTTATAGGTGAGCACCAATGCTTGAATACCACTTATTAGCTCCTTTTTTGCCCTATGTGCTTCCTCTGCATCTGTGACGGGATCATATACTTGGTCTTGTACCGTGAACAAGGTTCATAAATAGTAGATCAATACTGGAGACCATTATTGATGTGTGGAAAGTTCTTGAATCTTCTAAGGAGCCTTCTCATAATGTACTCTTCATGAAGATTGATTTTGACAAAGACTGCGATTGCCTCGAGTAGGACTTCATTCTCCAATCCGTGAAAGATCTTGGTTTTGGCTCCAAATTCATCAAGAGATCAAAAAACTTATGGGAAACACCTCAAGTTAGATTAATATCAAAGATTGAATCTCTCATGTGATCAGATTAATCCACTCTATTATAGAGGTTACCCCCTAGTTCCACTTCTCTTTTCTATTGCCACCGATGGCCTTAGCAACTTGGTTAACCATCATGCCCATCTTGCTTCATGGTCTACTACTCTTCGTCGATGACACAAATGTATTTGTACATAATGATATTATTAGCATCTTCACCATTTGGTAATGTCTAAATGCATTCTGCATTGCTTCCAGATCTAGAATAAATCACTCAAAAAAAGCTTTCAAGACTATTTTTGGGGCCCCTCCACAAATTTTGGTTAACTAGGGTTGTCAAGAGCTACCTAGTGCACAAACATTTTGTCTCCTTGGAATTCCATTGGGTTTTGATGTTTCCATGGGTCAATGGTGGAATTGGGTTCCTTCTAAGCTTGGTAATAGACTTGCTTATTGGAAGGGCATGAAACTCAACCTAGCAGGGTGTGTCATGGTGATTAATACCTTCCTTTTTGCATAGAATATCTATGTTTTGGCGTGTTGGAGACGAAAAGGTAAAGAGTTAGCAAAGTTGGAAAAAACTTGTGGAAATTTCCTCTATATAGGATCCAACAGGAGAGGTGTACCCAAAATCAATGCACCATTTGTTCAAACTAGAAAGATTCTAGTGGTTTGAGCATTTTGCATGTTGGGGGAATGGTATGCCCTAGGAACCCACTCGTTCTATAGGCTCTTGCGAGCTTTTTAAGTTTACAGAGTCAAATCAACTAGAAGAAAGCATTATTCGAAGAAGCAATAGGTTGCTTCTCAACCTTATGGAATGCCATCCGGGGGGAAGCGCTTTGGAAGATATGGAAAAAACGATGTGCAACCAACTTCAATGTCCATATGAAAGAATGGTCGACTGAAAAATCCCTCGGCTTGTTAGGTAGAAGAATATGTAATTGTAAGAAGTCCCCTCCCTTCAGACACCATAAGATTTTCATCTATGAAAATAACAAGATCAAAAGTAAGTGGACTACCCATGAGTGCAACAAAAAGTTCATTAATCTTCCTTGCAACTCTCTCTGAAAAAATAAGTTCCCTACTAAGTTGAGGATGTCACTGTTGTTGCACCTTCGAGCCATTCCACCCTAGCTCTATAAGATATGGGGATCCCAAGGGCACTATGCCCCATGGGTTGGTAAATTTTCTAAGTCTTTGTGAAAGCCAATTCTTGCTTTCTTGCGGAGGCTCTTCTCTGGTTTACCCTAGGTCAAAGCACCTCTCCCTTCTACATTCTACCCCTATTACGTAAAACCATACTATCCCTGTTAAGTAAACCATTCTATCCCTTGAACTTTTGAGTAAAAAACAAACGAATTATTCTCCTGACTGGAGTCTGGACTTCCTTTAAGACATGCAGAGTCCAGCCTATTATCTTATCATGTTAGCCTGCCAGTGTGGCAAAGGGATGAAATTGGTTTTATTAGGTGTCAAGACATGCATTATTCTCGTGGGCAAGAATCCTCGGACCGCGGTCGGGACTTGCAGGTCGAGTCTCGAATCTCGACTCCCCACCTCAGATCTCCGAGTCTCCGACTCCCGAGCGGCGGTCCGACTCGGTTATCTCATCACTTCTCCACCGTCCCCGGACCCCGAGCGTTTGTACGCTTCTTTGTTTGGTAAGCACATTGGCTACGTTATCATGCGCTGCGGGCTGCTTTGTAGATCTGGTTATTTATTGTAGGCGATGCATCCTTTTCACGTTTCTGCCTTCTGTGCGTTTTCCCTTGTGCTGCGATTGCGCATCTTTGCTGCTCACACTTCTCCCGTGTCCCGACCGCCGACTCCTCATTGTGCCATGTCCTCCTCACCCCAAAGACGGACTGACCGCTGGGCACTGACCATCATGTAGGCGCCAAGTTGCCAACATCTCTATATGCTCGACGTTTATCGTTTTTCAGCCAGTCATCATGCGCGAGATTTGGCGCATTGTTTACAGCCTTACAATCCTCCTGGACAGCAGCTACATAAACCTCACTGAGACCAAAGGGTCACAACCAGCGCCTGCGACACTTTAAGGTGCTCGAGAGCCGGAGGCGAGGTGGGCTGCTAGGTGGTCGGAGGTAGAGGAACTACGCATAAGTTTCTCTAGGCTACCAGCAGCCCTGCTGTAACGAGAGACAGAGGCAGAGACTGTAAGAAGCTATGGTGGCCGGAGTAGAGATCATGCGCAGCCCCCAATCGCAGAGGCCTGCTACAGTACGCCTAATGCAGGACGATGCGTCACATGAAAATGTTCGCCTCGACGGTCATGTATCACGTGATTCGTTCAACTGGGGTGAATGTGCCAAACAGCTCAGCGGTAGCTTCCTGCAAGATGTGATATGTATGGTTAACACTTTCATGACTGTGAAGGAGGTGAAGATCGAAGGAAAGACTTTGACTGTGGCACAGGTCGCTGCCATTGCCAGGAACTCGGAGGTGGCTGTGCGCCTAGACGAGGCAGTGGCTAAACAGAGAGTCGATGAGAGCTCTCTCTGGGTGCAAAACAAGATCATGAAGGGATGCGACGTCTATGGAGTAACGACGGGTTACGGCGCCACCTCGCATCGTCGCACGAACCAGGGGGTGGAACTTCAGCGCGAGCTCATCCGCTTTCTCAATGCAGGTATTTTCGGAAAGTCGACGTCCAATACCCTGCCTGTCGATGCGGCCCGCGCTGCTGTGTTAGTGCGAACCAACACTCTATTGCAGGGCTTCTCCGGCATCCGTTGGGATATCTTGAGTTCGGTCGAAAAACTTCTCAACGCTAATGTGACTCCTTTGCTGCCTCTTCGTGGCACAATCACTGCCTCAGGCGACCTGGTTCCCCTCTCGTACCTCGCCGGTGTCCTTACCGGCCGTCCCAACTCCAAGGCTGTCACCTGCGATGGAAAAGTCATTTCCGGCGCCGAAGCTCTGAAAATGGTAGGCGTTGATAAGCCCTTCGAGTTACAGCCTAAAGAGGGCCTCGCTATCGTCAATGGTACTGCTGTCGGAGCAGGCATGGCCTCTATCGTCTGTTTCGATGCGCATGTACTTGCGCTACTATCTGTGGTCACCTCCGCTATGTTCTGCGAGGTCATGCAAGGCAAGCCCGAGTTTGCCGACCCCCTTACCCACAGGCTGAAGCACCATCCCGGCCAGATCGAGGCAGCTGCAATCATGGAATTTATGCTTGCCGACAGTGGCCTGGTGAAGGCGGCTAGCATTCTGCATGGTGTCGACTCTCTGAAAAAACCGAAGCAGGATAGATATGCCTTGAGGACGTCACCTCAATGGTTGGGTCCTCAGATTGAGGTCATTAGGTTCGCCACACAGCTCATTCAACGGGAAATCAACTCTGTGAATGACAACCCTATAATCGACGTTTCCAGAGACCTTGCTCTGCACGGCGGGAATTTCCAGGGTACGCCGATTGGAACCGCAATGGATAACATTCGCCTCGCTCTAGCGTCAATTGGCAAGCTCATGTTTGCGCAATTCTCAGAATTGGTGAATGACTTCTACAACAACGGCTTGCCATCGAATTTGAGTGGGGGTCCAAACCCTAGTCTCGACTATGGGCTAAAGGGAGGGGAAATCGCGATGGCGTCCTATACTTCAGAACTGGAATTTTTGGCCAACCCTGTGACCAACCACGTACAGAGTGCAGAGCAGCACAACCAAGATGTGAACTCTCTAGGGCTAATTTCTGCACGAAAAACTGCCGAGGCCGTGCATGTGCTCAAGTTAATGTGCGCAACGTACCTCGTGGGCCTGTGCCAAGCGATCGACCTTCGCAACCTAGAGGAGAACTTGCAGGCGGCCATGAAGCAGGTAGTCTCTCACGCAGCGAAGAAGACGCTGACGATCGGCAGTAATGGAATGCTGCTCACAGCGCGATTCTGCGAGAAGGAGCTTTTATGTGTGGTAGAGAAGGAGCACGTGTTCACTTACGCAGACGACCCGGCCAATCCCGGGTACCCACTAATGCAGCGACTGCGACAAGTTCTGGTGGAGCATGTTATGCGGAACCCTGATGACGAGCGCAGCGAGGCCACATCAGTGATGTCGAGAATACCCATCTTCGAGGAGGAGCTCCGCTCTCAGCTGGCGTCGAAGCTTGCGAACGTGCGCGCAAGCTTTGAGAAGGGCTGCCCGGCGATCCCCAACAGGATCAAGGAGTGCCGCTCGTTTCCACTCTACGAGTTTGTTCGCGAGGAGCTAGGAACTCAGGTGCTTGCGGGCACCCGCACGCACTCGCCTGGCCAGGATTTCGAAGTGGTCTTCGACGCCATCTCCGATGGTTTGCTGTTGCGCCCCCTCCTCCAATGTCTCAGTGGTTGGGCGCTTGTCGCAAACTGACTGTTGTATTCCATTCTTTTGCCTTTGCTCAATGCTTACATGCTTCACTCCTCTAGGGCGCTTGCATGACATAAGAAAAACAGCTTCATAGCTTGTGACTGTGTCCCATTCAAACATGTAGAAAATTTCCACATTTTCAATGAAACTTCATCAATCGGAACGCATTCATTAGCCCCAGCAGTTTGTGGTTGAACGAAACTTTTGCTCTTTATGGGTAATATCATTTTCTTCCTAAAAGGACGTTCTGCCGGTAATATAATTTTCGGTTCATAGATGATGCTGATTATGATTACCGTTACACATTGGCAAAGTCCATTGAGAATCCCCAAAGGATGACCATGAAATCCTTTAAGGGCATGAACCATCTCAACTTGGGGTTGCCATTGAGGGAATTTGAACCTTCATACCTCCCAAGGGACGCAAGTGACCCAACAAGCTGTTTGGCATTGCTATACAAGTTCACATTAGATTTGATTGGTCCATGTGCTTGATTATAAATGTGGTCTGGCTCACTAAGGTTGGAGAGCACATCTAAAAGCAAGCTCATCGACCACATCTAAATTAAGACTTAATGGAAGAGTAGGTTGAGGATTGAACTTTTAAAACAAATCATGGAGTGTAGGTTTATGTGCTAGATAAGCATTACTTAAGCTATCACATAGAATGGTTATCATCAACTTGAAAATCTCATTTAATCTAAGCTAACACACTGCTTATAGCTTTGGCACATCCTAGTGCATCTATCAATCTCTCCCATGATGTCTATAATTATCCAAATTCCTATGTGAAAAATTACATTGTATTCTTGATAACCTCCCACATGGTGACAAAAATACACTCTTATGTTCCAAAATCCCTCCTCTCTATGTTCTTGAAACTAATGCCCTTTTCCTAGCATAGCGTGCACGTGGTGGTGGAGTGACCACTATATTTTTTGAGGAATTGCTCACCACGAGGAACATTGCATTCTAAGAGAAGTATAGAGAGAGAAATAGTCATTAAAAACTAATCATCATCCATGTGCAGCTATATGTTCCACTCTAATGCATGTGTGCACAAGAAAAACTTAAGGAAAAAAATGGAAAAGGCATATAATTCATATGAAAACTTAGTCATTCTAAGGGTAGGGAATTCCTAAGTGGAAGCATGAGTGGGCGTTATCATATTGATTATGTGTTCCTCGCTAATACAACTTCATCATGCATTTATCTGCAAAGCATCTGTGCCTAAGATGCAAGGCCTTGGAATGTGGACCTACTTATACTCACTTTACGTGCTTAAAAACTATAATCGTGCATTCCCCATTGATTGAGAACTTTCACTAATCACAATTATCCCCATGATTAATTATCCCCATTTTGATAGGCATGCTACTCTAATTGTGAAGAATTCTATTGTATTTAGTGCCTACCTTAGAGATGGCTGGTTGGACTAAGGATTTGGATTTGGTAATCCAAATATCAATTCTACCTAGTTGGGCTTGAAGCAGCATCTTTGGTATCCATATTTGTAATCATTTTCTTTGGTTGAGTTGATTTTTTCTTTTTGAAAAGTAATTTCGATCATTGAGATCTACTCTTCAAGACTAGCTAGAATTCATTTGAAAGTACAATGAAAGTTGTACTTAGCATCCATCGGACCCCCTTAATCCCACAAAGTAGGGTTTGGAGTCCTAGCAAGAACTAGGATACATAGCTTGAAGACCCCCTAAGGTAGATGTTGGGAATGTATGGAGCTAAGGCCAGAAAAGATTACTAGTTTGAAATGCATATCCCAAATGCCCAATAGTCCATCAAAGAGGTTGGTTTAACATCTCACCACCCAAAGTGGTGAGGGCTATCCGGTTGTAGTGCATTGGGGTTGAATCTCCACCCCCAACCTTGAGAAGCCAAGGGCCCAACCAATTGAGCTAACATGTGTAGACTTAATTGAGTTGTGTTTCTAATTATGGTTGTGCTTCCTTGAATCATTCATGTGTTTTGAGGCTGTCTTTGTTGTTGTTGCTCCTTATTTTAAATTTTTAACTCATGATGATAATGATCTACTTGAATTGTTAGCATCAATGTTCAAGAGAGACTTCTTGATGTTGATTCCATATTTGTCATATGATGGTGCTTGTGAATCAAATCTTATTGTTTGTCCTAATTTGATCCTTATCCAATTCATGCCAATCTTTGTTGTCAAGAAATCAGTAGCTAAACTTTTTTCCTACCAAATGGTCTAAGACCCAAGATTGGCCTAGAACAACATCATTCACCAAATCTTGATCCCGAAACAAGGAAGTTTACACTCATCATTTCACTACCTAGGTGGAAAGGTGATGCCACTTCTACACAAGAGTGTGTATGTGCTCCTTTGATGTCAATCGTAGTCACATCTACTAGATTCAATTTTACGTCAAGCCATTAAGTGCAAGATAGAATAGTTACATTGCTCATAGCATCTATATCTATGACAATGTTCAAGGGCTTAGAGGATTTGGGTCCTAAAGGAGCCCACATTCGTGGTCATTGATCAGTAGCCTTTTGAAAAGGTTTATTGACCTCACTTATTCAAGATGTATCTATGTTGATCTATCTATTCACATTCGGTTGTCATAAGTATTTTTGCTTTTATATTTGTGTTATGGCCTCTACATGATCATGTTACCATATCCATTGCTCTTCATCCTTGCATTCTTTATCTTTTATAGTTGCCACAAAATATATTCTATGAGAGGTTCCTCATAGAATTTGGCTCTATAATTGTTGATGTAATGGGGACTTGGTCACTCTTCAATGAAGCTAATTGTGCAACGCCTAGGTGAAATGTGATGTATTCTTAGATGGTTGTACCTATTATTTTAGAGTTTTTCAACATGTTTTTTTCATGTCACTACAAGGAATACGGGTGTATAGCGACGGTTAAGGCGATAGAATTTCGTCACTATAAAATTGCAACATGTGTCGTAATTAGCATCGCGCGGAGACCGTCAATTAAACGACGAAGCAAACGACGGTTTTTGCGACTTGTGGTGGGACGGGGCTGCGACGCTCCCATACAGCATCGCTAACACCACGCTTTTAAATAGCATCGCATAAGCGATGCTTTCTTACATCGCATAGGCGACGATTTTGGCATTGCATAAGCGACGCTAAAAACAGGTCGCTTATGGGATGACGGGTAGCATCGCTTACACGACTGTCTCTTGACGGACAAAAATTAAAACGTTGGAGGCTCTTCGATCGGCATTTTCACGCATCTGATCGAAGAGCTCTCCAACGTTCGCAATTGCGCTGCGCTTACGAGCTAAAGCAAGTATATGCAGAATTGTTGTTTTGCCTAAGCTCTCTCTTATTGTCTCCCTCTATCTCTGTTTCTTTCTTTCTACATCTTTCTCTCTTTGAATTCTCTCTCTCTCTCTCTCTCTCTCTCTCTTCTTTCTCTCTTTATTGCAGGTTATTCAAGAAGCTAACCAAGCAAAAAGTATGGCTAACTATTGTAAGTACAATTTCTATTCTCTGTATATCATTTGAATTGTGCTATTTTCATTACATCGCATACTCACACTTATTGATATGCACTTATACACTTATACATGATGAAGATGCACTTTCACACATATACACATATACACATGCACATACACACACATATATACACACAGATACATGTGCACATACACTTAGACATACACACATATACACATGCATATGCACAATCATTCCTACAACCACATAAAAAGACTTACATGCATGCATTATTGCATATATATATATATATATATATATATATATATATATATATATATATATATATATATATATATATATATATATATATATATATATATATATATATATATATATATACATTAACATATACGCAAATACATGTATATGCACATCCACATGCATGCACATGGATGCAAATGGAAATGCATCCACATACACATGCATGTTTCATACATATACACATGCATATACATATACACATATACATATACATATACATATACATATACATATACATACACATATACATATACATATACATATACATATACATATACATATACATATACATATACACACATATACATATACATGCATATACATATACACACACATACACATGCACATGCACATCTCATACACACATATACACTTATACATGCACATGCACATACATACATATACACACACATACACATGCACATACATACATATACACACACATACATATACACTTAGGTACACACATATGAATGAATCATATAATTAAAGTATTAAAACACATATACACATGCACACACGCATGCACATACCTACATATACTCATATACATGCACATACACACATATACACATAGATTTACACATATACATGCACATACTTATACACACACATACACATGCACATGCACATACTCATACACACATATACACTTACACATGCACATGTACATACATACATATACACACACATACACATGCACATACATACATATACACTACATACATATACACTTAGGTACACACATATGAATGAATTATATATTTAAAGTATTAAAACACATGCTTAATATAAACAATAATAACAATCAATAGAACAAAACTCTTCATTACTTAATACCGTACACACAATTCAAAACATAACTGAAATGAAAAATATATAGATAATATATATATATATATATATATATATATATATATATATATATATATATATATATATATATATATATATATATATATATCAATGTAAATACATATAATCCAATGTCATAATCAAGTAAAATCCTAATCATCATCATCCACAGCAATATCATGATCATCCTGATCTTCCTCATCCTCATCGTCATGATCACCCTGTGACGATCGAGATCGTCCCTCCTGTGTCTGTCTCTCCACCTCATCCATATTTATCTCTCCATAATACTCCTGTATTACATATAACAAACATAAGTAAATAAACAATTAAACCATTCATAAAAATAAAATAATTATATAAAATTTAAAAATACTCACAAAGGCATCAGGATGATCTTGCATATACTCGCTCAAACGCCGATATCCAAAATGTGTAGCATACTCGATCTCCTGTTTCATAGGATATCGGCCATAATCCTTCTGCTGCAATGAAACAAATAAAAAATATTAGTTGCTTGCATTTTAACTAAAATAAAAAATATACTCACAATAACACATATACTTACAAATATAGCTACAAAACCATTATGGCCCATTTGGCCTAGGTGCGATGTGTGGCCCAACTCCACTCTCTTCTTTGCAGCCATGTTTATTCAAGAAAAAAATACATAAATTAAATGTAAAAAATTACTAAAATATATAAAAATTATAAATATAAACTATTAATTTGTGTACCTTCTGCTGAGGAAATGAATCCTAAAGACGTAGCTGTCTACGAAAAAACTACCACGTCTCAGGTGGTATGTTAGCTCGCCTCTTATTTTTTTCGACCATGCAATATCTCCTGTTAATTTAATCTCAAACAGAAAAAAAAATCAGAATACATACACATATATACACACACATACACATACACATACCCACATACACATATACATGCAAACATATATGCATACATATATGTATACATATACACATATACATACATATAACATAAACACACATATACATATCCACATATATACGTACACACACATGCATGCATATACACTCATTCATACAAAATACATGCATTTATCCCACAATAATGTGTAGTTGTGTATATGTGAATATGTGTTTATGTGTAAATGTGTATATGTGAATATCTGTGTATGTGTAAATATGTATATGTGAATTTTTTGTGTATGTAGATAATCAGATTATTAATATCAAATACCATTATTTGTAGATTCTGATCAATCAGATGGAACTCCACCACCGTCTCCTCATCGTGCAACGACTTTATATTGTAAGTATATCAAACATTTAATTTTAAATATATTTGATGGATAAACTTTTTTTTTTGTTTCTTAATATGTGCAGATTTTGATCAATTAGAGGGTACTCCACCACCTCCTACCCATGCAACGACTTCACATGTGTCCCCTGATAGGAATTATGATGAATTTTACTATGAAGAGCATATTATATGTTGGTGTAACTCTTGTTATGGCATGTATCGAAGACCACGATTGGAATGTATTGAACATGAGGCAGAGTATGGTACTTTTGAGCATGCACCATCACCTAGTCAACGCGATAATGCTTAGGTATGTATTTTCTATATATATTAATGTCATTATTTTATTTAAAAACCATATATAAAATCAAATTATTGTTGATATACAGGAATACTTGCTCGATGATGATGATGATGATAATTTTTCTCATAATGTTAATATACCTTGTACACGTCATGGACTTGCTATTCATCAATTACAAGCAGAGGTTTCTAGAAATCCTCTACCTCCTGGTTTAGAGAATGAAACGGCTGGAGATTATCCATTGCCAGCTCGTGATCGTTCTTTAGTACAAACATATGATAGAAGAAGATATGGAGGATGGAATAGAGGACCACTTCCTTTAGATGGAGAGGTTTTTAACTTTTGGAGTAATCGCTATATGATTGATCCATCCACTATTACTAATGGTGGTCGTAGTCTCTTTATTGTAGAGGATTTGTATGTGCCTCCGAACTCTGAAGTCACTCTTATGTCATTTTGTGGTCCTATATATATGAATGAGGAGATTGGCATCGACTTTCACGTTATGTTCAAAGCAAAAGTACTTATGGAATATGCTTGAACGCAGCATCCCTTACTAGTAGAAGGATTTTACATGTAGAAAATGAAAGATTATATATTGATGGAGGACCTTACACACATGGAAATATAGCAGGTTTAATAAATAGTAGTCGAGGGTTACATAATAGTTCAAGGACTAATTGCACATTTGAGGAGCATGAAAATAGTCATGAATCACCATACATGAGTAGAGATGTATCAAGATACATAGTTGTCAATGCTATTACTACATTACATGCTGGTGATGAACTATTAGTGAATTATGGATGGCGTAGACCTCCAAGAGCACCTTTTAGCTAGAGAGAATAAAAATTTTCTATCCATATTTAATAAGTTATATACTTAATTTTATATTTAAAGTTTACTTTTTATTCATTTATGGAATACTAATGAATTTTATTTATATGTGTAGATTCCAATGTATGATGTTGATGATATTCCTCCACAGCATTCACAATTACCAGTAAGACCTCATTTATCAGAAGCTTCCATGAGGAGTCTACGCAAAACTAATCCTGTGCAATATGCAAAGTTGAAAGATCTATATTCAAAAGATATAAAGTATAAGATTTGTGTGACAATGATGAAGATGATGGCGTGGCAGATTTTATTGAGGATTGGTATCAAAATGACAGTGAGAGCATTGGTATTTCTAAAAATGAGAAATATCTTCGAGAGGAATGTCTAAAGCATGTATATGAAGGAAGTCGTTTGACACGACTAAGTGCGAGCTTACTTATTCTCAACCTTCAAAATCGTTTTGGATGGAGTAATGTATCTGTTTCGACACTATTAAGGTATAATTTTCAATTTTCTATCTATTTATATATATGTGCATAAATATATATATATATATATATATATATATATATATATATATATATATATATATATGCAGGTTTTTATTCTTACTATAGATAAGGTAAGAACAAGAACTTGAATTGAATGGACACTTTTTGTCCGCGCATCTTTTAAAACTATTAATGCATCTTTCAAAATATTCGTGAAAAATTTGATTGTTTGGATGGCAGGATACGATTGTTTGTTTTGGAGGATATGAAGTATGTACCTTCATTGAATGATTTGTCGATTCACACATATGTTCAGTTTGAAAGTGTGAGAAGCGGATTTATAATTTGTATTCAAAGAATTTGGCACTGTTTATAGGCCATACAATGGTGACCTGGATGCATCGCATGCACAGAGGTTACTCAAGATAGAGCAATCTGATTATAATGGACTAGTGCCAGCAGGATTCCTAGGGTATGCAGTAAACCTCTTGCATGTCAATGATGAGCATTTGAACTTTAGGATACAAAGTGGAAATCATGGTGGCTTGAGAGGATCACTTTTATACAGCTTGTTTAAAAAACTTCAGTGTCATAAACCTGAAGTTATTTGAACAAGCTGTATAAAAGTGATCCTCTCAAGCCACCATGATTTCCATTTTGTATCCTAAAGTTCAGATGCTCATCATTGACATGCAAGAGGTTTACTGCATACCCCAGGAATCCTGCTAGTACTAGTCCCTTATAATCAGGTTGCTCTATCTTGAGTAACCTCTGTGCATGCGATTCATCCAGGTCACCATCGTATGGCCTATAAACAGTGCCAAATTCTTTGAATAGCAATTATAAACTCGCTTCTCGCACTTTCAAACTGAACATATGATAGAATCGACAAATCATTCAATGAAGGTATATACTTCATATCCTCCAAAACAAACAATCATATCCTACCATCCAAAACAATCAAATTTTGCGGAAATATTTTGAAAGATACACATAAGCATACACATATATAAAATTATATGCATATATATATGTATATTTATTTATTTATTTACTTTCTTTAATATATATTTTTTTGATAAACTTACAGGTTATTATCTAAAAAGTTTTTACCAAGTCAGAATATTCTTCCTACCTCACATGATGAAATGAAGAAGATAATCAACAATCTTGGTATTGATTATCAATGTATACATGCATGTCCTAACGATTGTATTTTATATAGAGGTGAATATGCAGACTCTTTGACATGTCCCAAATGTCAATCTCCTCGATATAAGGGCGAAGAAGGTAAAATCCCAAAAAAGGTATTGAGACATTTTCCATTGGCTCCACGGATTAGACATATGTTTCAAAGCCCCGAATTATCAAAGCTTTTGACTTGGGGACATGATCACAAAAGTACTGATGGAATAATCAGAATTCCTCATGATAGTGTTGCCTTTCAGCATATTGATTCTACATGGCCTGAATTTGCACAAAATCCACAGAATCTAAAGTTAGGAGCTGCATTAGATGGGGTTAATCCATTCTCCATGAAATCCAGTAAATGGTGAACATGGCCAGTGGTAGTCATAAACTACAATCTTCCGCCATATCTTAGCATTAAAAGGGAACATTTAATGCTTTCACTTTTAATCCCAGGCAAAAGACAAGTTAAAGATATGAATATATATCTTGCTCCTCTCATTGACGATCTTCAAGAGTTATGGAGAGGTATTAATGTCATTGATGTATCGAAAAGCATCAATGAAAGACATATTACGATTCGTGGTATTGTGGCTTGGACTATTCACGATTTTCCAGGATATGGTGTTTGTTCAGGTATTGATGTAATTTTTTTATTCAATATGCATGTAAATAAATATGATTTAATCTAATTATATTTTTATCATTTTCCATGATGCAGGAATATCTACTAAGGGTTATAAAGCTTGTCCATATTGTGGTGATTGGTTGAGATCAATCGATAGTAAGAATCTCAACAAAAATATTTATCTTTGACATCGACGATTCTTGCCTGATGATCATCCATTAAGATCTAAAAGAGAAGCGATACATTTTAATGGAAATCTTGAAACAGGTCAGTGTCCAAAACCAATGACGCCTATGGATTGGTATAAAAAATGGACAGATGGACCCCGGATAGATCCAGAAGTAGAAATCTTCAGTGATGATTCAGATAATGAGTATGTGAGCAGAGGTAAAGGAAAATTGGCACTCGTAGAGAAGATATCAATATGGTATTCTTTGGAGTATTGGAAAGAGTTAAAAGTATGTCATCTTCTTGATCCTATGCATATATTCAAAAATATTGGTTATTCACTATGGCAGCATCTTCTTGGACTAAAAGATACCACAGCATCAAGGAATGATTTGAAAGATAAAAAATCCAAACCAAAGTTATGGCCAGTTTTTGATAGACATCGACAAGAAACGACTTATGCACCTGCTCCTTGGGTACTTACAACAAAAGAGATACAGACTATCAACAATAGAATTCAATTGATTAAGACTCCTACAAGATATGGAGCATCTTTTCAAAACATGTTTACTATGGATGATAAGAGCTTATCTGGGTTAAAGACCCATGACTGGCATAACTTTTTGAAACATATTTTACCTTTGGTTATCGATGGATGTACAACGAAAGGAGTAGGAGATGTGATCTATCGTCTTGGATCACTTTAAGGTAATTATGATACTTTTATATTTAATATGTATGAATATTGGATATCTTTAATTTTTTAATTAACTTCTTTATAATTGTTTTTATGATATGTATAGGTGGATTACATCCAAAGAGATTGACAAAAACTCGATCCCACAAAAAAAACGTGAATGCAAAGAGCTACTATGTTTGATGGAGAAAGAACTTCCTACTTCAATTTTTGATATTCAAGTTCATTTATTAGTCCATCTTGTAGATGAGATAGAGATTGCAGGTGTTGTCAACACTCGATGGATGTTTTGGGTCGAGCGATTTATGGGAATACTAAAAGGTTATGTGCGACAAAGAGTGAAACCAGAAGGATCCATGGCAAAGGGTTGGATGCTTGAAGAGTGCATGTATTACGTTAGTGAGTACCTTGAAAGAGTTCATGAAGAAGCTCCACGTGCATGGACCAACGAGTCTTCTTCAAAAATAACAGATGAGGTATTATCAGGTAAGGGGGTTCCATTCTTATTTACATTTCAAGAAAAAAATGATGTTTCTACTTTTGTAGCATATAATAGCGAATGCATGCAAGCATTCCTTAGCGAGTACGAGAAACTTCAAAATCTCCGAAGTAAAAGGCAAAAAAACAAAAGATTTAGACGTAATCTCGATAATAATGAGATTACAGATATATCTTCTTTCACAGATTGGCTATATAGTCGTTTGCAACACACCAATGCAAAAAATGAAGAAATCTTAGATGAGTAAAGAGAGTTAATGATAGGTTGTGAACGAAAGGTAATTTTATTAAAATAATATTTTATTTTTTTCATATATGTATGTTAGTTTCTATTTACTAATTGAATTTATTTTGCAGGCTCGAATTTTCACTAATATGTGGGCTTTTGGACAGAATATTAGAATCAAAGCCACTGATTCTTTACGTAAAACAGAGGATTCTAGTATTGTTGCTTCTTTCAAGCAACTATCACGTGCTAGCTCAAAAGACACGAACCTTATAGATAGCGAACTTGGTTACGTAGGAACTATTGTTGGCATCTACGAAATTTCATTTCGTACATTCAAACAGGTAGAAAAAAGTTTATATTTTTTTTATATAGTTAGTTATTTTTTTAAGCACCTAATAATGGGTTTTTGTTGTTATATATTTTGGTAGGTCATTTTGAAGGTTGACTGGTTTCGAGTGGAGTATAAAGGTAGTAATTTCACATTAAGAAAGGAATTATCTGGGTTTTGGGCAATTGATTCTTCCAAGGTAATGCGATCTACTAAAGAACCATATATTCTTCCTAGGCATATTGAACAAGCATTTTTTTATAAAAACCCAGATGCTCATCCTTGGTGGCAAGTCATTCATGTGCAACCTAGAGGTAGGTCATTGTTTGAACAGTTTATTGTTAGAGAGATCGAAGAAAGTCCTCTTGATGATTCAGCATCAGATATTGATACATCAACATCTGAAATAGAAATTAGAATCATTATACATGATAATGATACTAATCTTTTTGATGAAGAGGATAATTCTCTACATGCTGATTCTACTGATGAGGAAGAGGAATTACAAGAAATAGATATTAATCCATCAATAGATGATGTGACTCATGAGAACATGGATTTAACGATAGAAGAAATAAATGAAATCAATAAGGATAATGAAGATGAGACTATATTGACGTCTTACCAAAATGATGGCAATAATGAAAACATATGAGCAGATTAGATAGTAAATTCTACTCTAGTTATCGATCAATAACTTGAAGCTTCTGAATGGATATCAGATAATAGATTTTTTTATTAACTTGAATAACGATGAATCCTACTAGAGAGATGAAATCATGTTCTTCTAAGTTAGAACATGAAGCTCGGGGGTATGCCTAATTATTATATATATAGCTTTATCTTCGAGGAGCAAATTTGTATCATGTATGTATGCATATGTGTGTGCATTCATGTGTATTATATGTATACATATGTTAGTATGCATATATATGTATTTCATGTATATGTATGTGTTTGCATGTGTGTGATATATGTATACATATGTTAAATATGCATATGTGTATATATGCATATGCATTTATGTAAAATATTCATGTATTCATGTAATATATGCAAGTGTTTATAATTGTGTACATGTATATATGTATATGTGTCTATGTGTAAATATGTACATGTAAATATGTATGCATGTATATATATGTTTATGTGTGCATGTAGGCATGTATATGTGATGTGTACATGTATATATGTATATATGTCTATGTGTAAATGTGTACATGTAAATATGTTAGTATGTATATATATATTTATGTGTGCATTTAGGCATGTATGTGTGATGCATAATATATCTACTCCATTTTATATTTATGTATCCTATCTACATGATGTGTATATATCTTTATATATATTATGATCCTCGTTGATTCGAGTAGCTATATATAGAGGCATAAGGTTGGGAGGAGAGACATCTCTCTAGTAGGACGTCAGAGGAATAGATGCAATGTGTACATATACTTCAAACATATGGCTAAAAGGTTGAATTAGAGTTTTAAATTAGGGGTTTTAAAACCCTAATATCAAAATTAGTGTTTTCAATTTAGGATTTTTGAAATAGGATTTATTTATTTATTTATTTATTTATGCGTATGCATGTGTTGTGTATGTATGTGTATCTATATGTGCATATGCATGTGTTGTGTGTGTGTATATATGCATGTGTATATGTATATATGCATGTAAATATGATTATATGAGTCTATGTGTGTGTACATATGATTATGCATGTGTATGTGTATGTGAGTATGTGTACGTGTATGTGAGTATGTGTATGTGTCTATGTGTATTCATTATATGTGTGTAACTGCATGCATGTGTATGTGTGTGTAAAAATGTGCATGTATGTGTGTGTATGTATAAATGTGCATGTATATGTATATGTGTGTAAATGTGCATGTATATGTATATGTGTGTAAATGTGCATGTATGATGTATATGTGTGTGTATGCGTGTATTTATACCTCTAGTCTCACTCTTCTCTCTCTCTCTCATTCATATACATACATACATGCATAAACACACATACTCATATCCACATATATATACATAAAAGCAGTGCATACCGTGCATTATCGCGATGATGAGCCATAAGTGTCAGCACTCTTTTAGACACCACTTAAGGGACCATCCTGTCGCAAACTCTATCTCAAGTGAACTAAGTATGTATTTTTTATCCCTCTCATCATGCTCACTACAAAAATAAAAAACATAATGTAAATAAAACATAAGATATTTATTTCAATTTATATGTAAAATTTTTACTTACTTCCACGGTAAGTGGACAAAGCGCAGGTAAGAGTTGCATAGTGCCCGCATTCTTCTCTTGAACTCCAATCCATTCCCTATGTACACAATTTTCCCCTCTGGCTCTATATCGCACTCTAGTCCTAAGGTGCCTATGCATGTCCTCATAGGCAACTCTGCTCTGCTATCACGTGGTGGAGGTGGTATAGGTGTCCTAAAAATAGATAGATAAAAATAAATATCATTAAAAAGTTTATGAAAAAAAGACATACCTATGAGCAGATAGCTCTCTTCCTGCATGTGGAGCCACAGAAGAGCCCTCGTCTGATCACTGGGTAAGCATCTGGATCGTACAGTCAAGCTCCTCATCAGACATCTCTGAGTAATCACGCATTATGGCCCCTAGAGTATCAGACAGAACTCTTGCTCTCATAAGACTTTTTATGAGAGTGAGTTTCGCCTTTCTCTCTCTACTGAGATCCATAATACCTAACATATAAAACAAAATGGTTAGAAATCAATATATATACGTGTACATATGTATGTGTGTATGCATTAAGTATGTGTATGTATGCATGTGTGTGTATGTATGTGCGTGTATGTGTGTGTATGTGTGTATGCATGTGTATGCATGTGTATGTGTGTGTATGCATCATTAAGTGTGTATGTGTATGTGTGTGCATCTATGAGTGTGTATGTGTTTATGTGTGTGTATGTGTGTGTATGTGTATGTGTCTATGTGTGTGTATGTGTCTATGTGTGTATGTGTATGCATGTATGTATGCATATGTGTGTATGTGTGTGTATGCATTATGTATGCATATGTGTGTGTATGCATTATGTATGTGTATGTATGCATGTATGTATGTATGTATGTATGCATATGCATATGCATTATGTATGTATATGTATGCATGTATGTGTATGTGTGAGTATGTCTCTCTATGTGTGTGTATGCATATATGTGTGTATGTATGCATATATGTGTGTATATGTGTATGTGTGTATGTGTGTATGTGTGTATGTGTGTGTGTATATGTGTTTGTATGTGTGTATGCATGTGCATGTGTGTGTATGCATCATTATGTGTGTATGTGTCTATGTGTGTTTGTGTGTGTATATATGTGTGTGTGTGTGTCTATGTGTATGTGTGTGTGTCTATGAGTGTGTATGTGTGTGTGTGTGTCTTTATGTGTATGTATGTATCTATGTGTGTGTATGTGTCTATGTGTGTATGTGTATGCATGTATGTATGCATATGTGTGTGTATGCATGTGTATGTGTGTGTATGCATCATTATGTGTGTATGTGTCTATGTGTGTATGTGTGTGTGTATATGTGTGTGTGTGTCTACGTGTATGTGTGTGTGTCTATGAGTGTGTATGTGTTTATGTGTATGTATGTATCTATGTGTGTGTATGTGTCTATGTGTGTATGTGTATGCATGTATGTATCATTATGTGTGTGTATGCATCATTATGTGTGTATGTGTCTATGTGTGTATGTTTGTGTGTGTGTGTGTAAGTTTGCCAACGTCGCTAACCACGTCGCTAGTCAGCGACGGTATTTGCGATGCTGCAATTTAGTGTCCCATAAGCGACGCTAGCATCGCTTATGCGACGAACCTTGGGGAAAAAAATTTTTGAAAACTTTACCATCGCTTATGCGACGCCAGCGTCGCATAAGCGACAAATCCCGTTTTTTTTTTCAATTCGGGGGTGTTGTTATGCCCCCCTATTTCTTGTAGTGTGTGTATACTAAAACTAAGTCATTTTCTTGCAATCATTTGTCTTTGATGTGCATATCAAAGTAATCCTTCTGTCTCTACTTAGAAGAAATACCGACTACAACTCTTACTCATGTTTTCTAAAGTTTTCCAGGCTTTTAATTACCTTGGAAAGTTCATTACTTGTCGATTGTAACCTTGGATACTTAAAAAGTAGTACCAAGAAATCAAAAGGTAATATGGCTTTTTGTCTATAGATTAAGTTGAATGGACTCATGCCTAGAGCAATCTTATAGGTTATTCGATATGTGCAAATTGCATGGTGCAATCATTTGTCCCAATCAAATTTACCATTATTTACCAATTTAGTCAATATGGTACATATGACTTTGTTGGAACTCAGAGCTTCTCCGTTGGCTTGTGGGTGATATGGCATTGATTTCCAATGAGTGATTAGGAATCCTTAGAATAAGTGGTCAATCACTTTATTCACAAAATGTGTTCCTTGGTAACTAATTACTTTAACTAGAAGCTCAAAGCATGTGTAGACATGCTCAAACAAGACTATAGTCATCATGTGTGATTTAAAGATCAAGTCAATATATCAATGTGCCTTGATGTTGCAAATAAAATATTTATTACTCCAATATTGTTACATTTATGGGTCCCTCAAGTAGCTTTGATGTGAATTGTTTCCCTATACATGGGCCCTAATTTTGACCCTAGCTAGATAGATTTTTTCCCCATGTAACACACATACATGATATTCTTATATGTGGTGGTAAATAGTACTTAGGGATTAACTTATAACTCTCACTTTGCTCATTCTCATATTATTGATCATAGCTCAACATCTATTCAGAGAGAGCTCTTCCATCCATCATGTTCTTATTGCATTGATCTC
This sequence comes from Ceratopteris richardii, assembly GCA_020310875.1. Lineage (NCBI taxonomy): Eukaryota > Viridiplantae > Streptophyta > Polypodiopsida > Polypodiales > Pteridaceae > Ceratopteris > Ceratopteris richardii. Next base: position 19,040,826 of record CM035433.1, read on the forward strand.
CTTCTTTGCTCTTTTTTGTACTTTTGTTCATGCTTCCTTATTATCTCACACACCCAATAGTGGTATTAGATCATATTCAAATCCTTCTTAACCTATTGTTTTTTTGCATCCTCAAATGAGCAGACTTTTAAGAGCAGTAACCAATTTTGGAGCATATAATTATAAGGATCAACACTCAAAGAAAAATTTTCCAAAGTGCATATGAGATTTAACCCAAATGCTGCATCCATTTGTGTAGTCAGAATTGCCAATAGAGTTAAAAACTCTGAGTTGTATCAACTTTCATTTCAACTTTTGTTGAAGTTCAAATCTTGCTACTTTTGGGTTCTTCAGTGCAATGGAAAGTAACAATGGCTTGTTTGGCATGCTTCAAGATGAATATAAGCTTGATTATCCAACATGGTATTAAATGATGAAGCATGTTCTTGTTGCAAAGAAACTATGAAACATAGTGACATATTTTGATAAGCGACTAGATGGCTCTTCTACTATGTAGCCAATTGTCATAGATTAAAGTTCTTCTTCAGGTATAGTGACTACACCTTCTCCACCTATGCAAGAGCAACTTATATGGGATGGTCAAGCTCATGCATTGATTTTTCTTTCTACAAAGTGACATATTGTTCCACACATCCTGTCATGCACTAATTTGAGATAAGCTTTGGATGCTCTTGCTTCTTTTTATGCTATGCATAATGAAGCACATGTTGGTTACTTTAGAAATAAGCTTAAAGATGTATGTATGTATGTATGTATGAAAATAAGTTAGCACATGTATATGCTACATGCATTGATGAAATCATTTTGGATGCATCATTCATTTCTACGTTACTCATAGAATTACCACTACAATATATTGGCCATATACCGAGGCTTCTACCAAGGAAATTGAATGGGCGCATTTTTCCCCCGACATCGATGTAAGTGTCAGTATAGGCATCGGAACCAAAACGATGGTATGTGCATCGGTATAGGCATCAATATAAGCGTCAGTATTTTCGGTGCTCATATCGACACTCATACTGATGCCTATATTGGTGACTACTGGGTGTACCATCATGCATACTGATGACCATCCTGGGAGTACCCTCGTGCACAACGACGACCATATCTGCAAATTTTTTTTACACAGAGTGTGTTGTCTTTTGTTACAGCAACATTACCATGATGTTGTTTAGCAAAAGACAATACACTCTGCACAAAAAAAATCAAGTACATGTGATGTGTACTCTAATGGCAACCAAAATATGATTTCATAAAGAAAAATACTATCGGACACAAAAGAGATGATCAGAATGAACCATGAACCAAGAATGTGTGGCGAACCACTGTCATATATGAGGCAAATACAAAATGTGGCAAAGCACTGTCATATAAGAATCAAATACAAAATTCTGGTGCACCACTGCCATATATGAGAGAAATACAAAATTATGGCACACCACTGCCATACACATGCACATAAGGATCGAAACATCCATATCAACAATCCTGCAATTCAATCCCCGGCAACGGCACCAAAATTTGGTGTAGCTCAAGCGTAAGCATCACCTCCTTTACTTGTCAATACGAGAAGACATGAGGATGGTATGAAGACCTCGAGCAAGTGATGCACAAATGGTGGAAGAGAAGCACACTCACATGCACTCACACACACACACACACAACATGTGCACATAGTTAGAACAAAGAGTGGCACAATGGAAGCTTTGATTACTCCAAAAAGTTCATTCTTTAACTTGGCTCCCCAAAAAATGAGCCTTCTAGTCCTTTTTATGGTTTTTCACTAGCTTTGGCCCTGTTCAGACGTAGTGTCCGACCTAGTTAAAAAGTAGGTTCTAGGACCTATTGGAGGGCTCAAACGGAGTCTAAAAATATGAAAACTGATATGTAGGTACTTCTAATGCTTATCAAGCTCAAGGACTCCTTGGCTTGCACAAAATGGAGCTACAAAAATAGGAAATGGTATTTGCAATGAGTGTTAGTGCACTGATGAAAATCACTATTTTAGAGGTTTCTCTTGAGAATTTTGACGTACATTTCCATCAGTCCTTTCTTCGTTGGCTTGTTTGTCTTCTTGTGCTTCCTGTCTCTTCACCTTGGCATGTACTTCTTTGACGAGTTAGCCTTTGACTTCCAACAAAGCTCAATTACATAACATGGAGGCCCATAATGAAGAAATTCCTCCTCTTTGGACAGAGGAATCATTGGAGGACTTAAGTACCTTGGGTAATGATATCTCTCTTCATTCTCTACTTTGCATGTAGGGTACTATAAATAATAAACTCGTTAAGATTTTACATGATGATGGTAGCTCAAATGACTTCATTTCACATTTATTAGTACAACAACTGAAATTAAAAACATTTCCTTCCTTGTATAAAGTAAAAATTAATTTTCAAGGTAATCATTATAATGTAACACAAGAAGTGCAAGATGTTACAATTAGCATAGGTCCATATGTTGATTCATGAACATTTTTAATTGCACCTTTGCAATCTTACGATGTTATACTAGTTATGCATTTTCATCATCATTATAAACCACACATTAACTACCATACACATACCTTTAACTTTGAATTTAAAGGTCAAATCATTACTTTGTCTACACAGCATGATTTCCAACCATTTCCATTGATTAGTCATACTCAAGTAAAACATGCATTTAGGAAAGGATTCAATTCACTTTGTCAATGTCATCAATGATTATACTCATACACTTCCTGATGCACATAAACCTTTCATGACTACTTATAAGGATTGTTTTATGTCTGAGTATCCCTTTGAACTACCACCTTCTTGAGGATCCTTTGACCATGGCATAGACTTAGTCCCTGGTAGTTCTCCTCCTCATAAATCAATGGCCCACTAGACCAAAAGGAAATAGAAAACCAAGTAAAAGACCTACTACAGAAAGTACTTATAAGGCCTAGTTCTTCCCCATTTGGAGCACCTGTTCTCTTAGCAGAGAAGAAGAATAAAACTTATCGAATGTGCATAGATTATAGAGCCCTTAACAAGATCACAATAAAGAATAGATACCCTATTCCTCGAATAGATAATCTTTTAGATAAATTACAAGGAGCTCGTTTCTTTAGTAAAATTGATCTAAAATGGGGATACCAATAGATTCGTATGATGCAAAGTGATATTTTTAAGACTAAATTTAGAACTCAAACCGGCCATTATGAATTTATGGTAATGCCCTTTGGACTTACTAATGCCCCTGCTACATTTGCATGAATGATGATTCACAATTTTTCTTGATTATCAAGCTTTCATTCTCGTATTTTTCGATGATATACATGTTTATAGTAAGAATGATAGTGAGCATGAGAAGCATCTTAAAACAGTTTTTCATTTACTACGAGAGAACACACTTTACACTAATCCTGAAAGAGTTACTTCTTTCAACGTAAGCTAGAATATCTAGGACATATTATTTCAAGTGAAGGTGTGCATCTGGATCCAAAAAAGATTAAAGTTATAGTAGAATGGCCTACACCACAATCAGTCAATGATGTTCATTCCTTTCTTGGATTGGCTAGTTTCTATAGGAAGTTAGTTCGAAATCTTTCTTATTTAGCATTGCCTCTTACCTTGTTATTGAAAAAGAAATAAAATTTGCATGGGGACTTACCCAACAACAATGCTTTGAAAAACTCAAACATGCACTTTCACGTGCACCTGTTTTACAGTTACCTGATTTTTCACAACCTTTCATGTTGTTATTGATGCAAGTGGTTCAGGAACAGGTGCTCTTTTAATGCAAAATGATCATCCCATTGCATTTGAGATTAGGAAGCTTAAGCCCTCAGAAAAGAATTATAGTACATATGATAAAGAATTGTTAGCGGTTGTGCATGCTTTGCGACTTTGGAAACACTATCTTATGGGCTCTAAGGTCTTAATCAAAACCGATCAACAATCTATTAAGCATTTATTAAATCAGCCCTTAGTCTCTGATCAACATCTTAAATGGGCATCATTCGTTCAAAATTTCCAACCCATGATCCAATACCAGCTTGGTAAAGCTAATGTTGTAGCCGATGCTCTTAACCGATTTTCTTCACATTCTGTTGTTTTGCATAATATTTTTGCCATCCAAATTCATTCTTTTCAACAAATGGTTTCCTCTTATGCATCTGATTTGTATTTCTCATGTGCATGGCATGACTTCAACAATGGTGCATCTTTATTTGATGAACATTATACATTTCATAATGGTTTTCTTTATTTTCAACATAGATTATGCATAACCCAAGCTTTTAAAGATTTTGTCATCAAAGAAATGCATGAACCATCTTATATGGGTCATAGAGGCATACAAAGCACCATTTTTGCTTGCAAAGATTTCTTCTTTTGGCCACTCATGGAACACGATATTGCACATTATGTTTCTCAATGCATTGTATGTCAGTGTGTAAAACATCATCATGGTAAACCATTTGGATTATTAATGCCACTTCCCATTCCGAACGAACCATGGGAACAAATTTCTATGGATTTTATCACACGTCTTCCCATCACTTCATCACATAATGATATGATTTGGACAATAGTTGATAGGTTTAGTAAATATGCATATTTCATTCCATGTAGAAAAACTTTGTCTGCACCTGTGGCTGCAAAACTATTCATTAAATGCATTTTCCCACATCATGGATTTCCTAAAGTAATGTTATCTGATCGTGATGTTAGATTTTGTAATCATTTTTGGGTTGCCTTATTTCAACATTTTGGTTCTAAAATAGATTTTAGCTCTAAGTTTCATCCCAAAAGTAATGGACAAAGTGAGGCTACAAATAGTACTATTCTTGATTTATTGTGTTGTTATTCATTAGATAGTCCCACTAAGTAGCATGAAAAGTTGCCATTGGTTCAATTTGCTTACAATAAAACCACACACACCACTATTAGTCGTGCACCTTTTGAAATGGTTTATGGCAAAAAGCTTCCACTCCCATGTCACTCACCCAAACTAACATTCCGATGGCAGATTCTATTGTTCAAGATCACATTTCTATACTTCACAATGTGCATGAGCACATTAGGAAAAGTCAAGAGCAATACACACGTAATGTCAATACAAAACGATTAGCTAAGGAATCCAAGAAAAATGATATTGTGTGGTTGCGTATCATTAAAAGATGTCTCAAAAATATTTTGCAACATCCTAAAATTAAACTTGCACCATGCTATTATGGACCGTTTCACATTATACAAAAAATTAATGATAATTCAGTTAGATTAGATATACCATCTCATTGGAATATACATAACTCTTTTCATATTAGTTTACTTAAACCATTGAAAGGAACTTTACCACTCACTCCACTTCTTGATGACCCTCCTTTAATTGAAGAACAATCTAAAATCTTGGTTCCTAAGAAAATAATAGATCATGATATCACTACTACATGCATAGGTACTCAATATCATCGATATTTAGTAAAGTAAAAAAATCACTCTATTGAAGAATGTCAATGGATACATAAAACAATTAACACCTCATTATGACTACTTAATTTTTGCATATCATACACAAACACATTAATGTAATTCCTCCATGAACATTTCCATGTATGTGTTTTTACATGGAACATGCTTATTTTTGTTCCGTGATGGAACATGTGACTAAGCATCCATGTTTATTTTTATTTTAGCAACTGAGGTCAGTTGCTTTTTGAACTAAGGGGCATGTTATAAATTATGGAATGTGTTGAACAAGGCATTATTGGAGTGTTAACTTATTAATGTATTAATGTGTTTTGGTGTTTTTGATATAGCAGCTAAAGGTTTCTGAGGGTGTGAAAGGCGTGAAATGGTGGACATCAATAATCCGACTTTAGGGCGAACATCAATTATCCAACTTATAATTTAGTTTGTAAATAAACCCATGTAGAAGGTTCTATTGTTAGAAACAGTTAGAAAAGTAGTGGTTAGAATAAGGGTCATTGTAGACTGCAATTTCTTATATTGAAAGTAAAGGCTTTCTACAAAAGTTACCATTTTTTACTTTTACGCATGCTTTTTGAAGCCACTCTCATGTAACCACTATTTCGACAAATCCTATAAATACATGCACTCTGTGGAGTATCAAAACAGAGTGCATGGGGGAGATTGCACCCAATACTTCGTTTTGTCTCATCTCCTCGCGTATCTATTTTTCTATGTGTTTTCTGCATCTCTAACCTCTCTGTGCGTGTGAACAAGATCCTCATAATAGCTACATTTGTGTAGCACATGGAAAATATATGCCACTTGATGACTTAGAATTTAGGCAATCATACTTCACAATATTAACCCTACCATAAAAGAGGCAGTTAGGTAAAACTACCAACAACCCTATTACTGGCCATGTAGATATCAAAACCAATACCAACCACAATCATACTATAGACATCAACAACCATACCAACCACACTATCAGACATAACAGAGACCTTAACCTATGTTAAGTCAATAGCCACCACCACTTGCCAATGTAATCTTGATTAAATATGCAATGAAAAAGGAAAACTCAAATGGAGCAGTAGTGCTAGCATCCCCTATGATCTCAAATAGTGACCCTAACTCTCAAATTTTTGACTCTACCCATGTACATAGCCCACCGGCTTACTAAACGGAATCACTGGAGCATAATGAGATCTATCAATATAAAACACCATTAGATCCTAATTTTTTAGAAGAACTTAGACATGGAACAAGAGAAGGAAGCAAAAGTTAGTCAGTTAGAGAGCATAGGTAAAAAGAGAATGAGGACTTGGAAGGATAGCCAGAGAGAATGAAAAGACAATGGACTAGAAGATTGATTGAATTAGAAGAAAGACTTAGAGAAATGAAAACAAAAATAGTTGAAGTTGCCCCTTAAATGCACTCTGAAACATCACCACCATCTGACCCACTTCATGAAATCCCACCATCCATCCCACCACTACCCAGCGCTAGATCAATCTTAGAAGATCCTACTTATGAAGACTTGGACATGAGGTTCAAGGCCTACTAGGCTTGAATCTAAGAAGAGCCAAATGTAGCTGAGTTGGATTGATGTTATCCCTGAGCAGATTTAGAGATTGAAAGGACAAGCTTTGTGCCAAAATGGTAGAACTAGCTTAGGCTATATTCGATGTTAGTCATCTTTTCAATCAGACAAACTAAGTTAAACCAGAGTTACATTTCAACGGACTTTTGGACATATTAGAGTAGTTGGTAGCTAAACCTAAGACTTTAACTATATCAATAGTGGAAGTGAAAGGATAAACTTACCAACATAGGAAATTTATGTTCCTTATTTTATGGATCACAAAATACCCTTCCTCAATAAATCATTACTCTGAAGAGTTCTTAAGAGAGATACTAGAGGAGAAATGGGTCAAGGAGAGAGAGAACCTTGCTCCAATTGAAGAAGCAAATGATCTTCATGATCAATTCCCTCAGGATATTCCCTCTATCTATGGAAAGGAAGAAGACATGTAGTCTAGTGAATGATCAGACTTTAAATCCAATTCCTTATAGTCTAGTGATATTCAGATGAGCGCTCCCACATTCATGATTAGAAATGATGAATTAGTTATACCTAGGAACACTGAAGTAGTTAAGAACACTAAAGTGCAATTCCATCTCACTTTCGAGGAGCTATTAAAAGTTAAACCTGAGTTCTGGAAGCACGTAGCAAACCAATAGCCAGAAGTTGCTAATCCCTACTCCCAAAAGAATTCGTTGCAACTTTCTTGTTTTACTTCCGCTCCCAACTGTTCCCCCTCACAATCAGACAACACCTCCCATTCCCCTTGGCTACTGGGACATTGTTGCCAATTTTTGGCTCCCCCCCCCACAAAAGAAAAGAGTATCTCTGTTGTCACCGCACAATTTTCCCACTGCCAGATTAATGTGAAAATGCATATGACCCCTTCAACATTTTTTGTTGAGATATCAAGCTCAACATGTGATGATCCAAGATGACACGTATTACTTTTTCATTTCTCTCACATGTATAGTGGTCATGTCGGTATATGTCAAGGACACTTCATTGAGCTTTATTAGATTTATCTACCGAGACTGATGGCACATTTGTTTCTTGCCAGCTCACACATTTGCAAATATTAGGTTTTTCCTTATGTACTGGTCTTTATATATTGCAGTAGTTGTATTCTTGTTTTCAGGTCATTCTTGTACATCCCTTTTTATGTAATAGAAGAAGAAGAAGAAGAAGAAGAAGAAGAAGAAGATTATTCTTCCTTGCCTCAATCTGAGTGTGTGCTTCTCTTTGATTGTGAGAGTGTGTGTGTGACCTCTCTTCCTTATCTCCTTTCTCATGACATGGTATCAGAGCTAGTGTGGCTGTAGAGAGCTCATGGAGAAGGCCAACAGTGAAGACTACGGGAGAAGGCGTGGAGAAAGCGCAATTCACAAACGACCTCAGATTGCTACAAAATTTGGCGTCAAGGTAGAAGACCTTAAAATAATTTCGTAAGTTATTCCTTTAGGGTCACTAGTTTTTGTCAGATCGAAGTTTCAGAGCCATCTCGACCTCCGTTTCAAGCCCACAAGGTGGTCCCACCAGGTCAGTTTCAAAAATTGTAACTTGCATCATGTTCGGCAACACTCATGTATTCTAGATCCAGAATTTCAAGCGATTTCGTCTACTCTTGATACACGAAAACTATGTTTTCCTGAGATCGAACTGTCACGTCATAGTGCAATAGTGTTCAAGCAGAAGTGCTGCTTGTAGTGTTTTGTAGTGTTGTGAATTGCTATAGAAATGGCAAACACAGATGGAATGAGTCAGCTTATGAGCGATAAGCTAGACAAGAACAACCTCCATGCTTGGAGATTCAAAATGATGAATTTCCTGATGGGAAAAGGCTAGTGGAAGTACATCGAAGGAGAGAACGAAAATGCTCCGCAGTTACCAAAGAGGAATCATATGAGGAATGGAATCAAGGAGCATGAAAGGTAATGTATTGGCTATCTGTTAGCATACAGGATAGCATGATTGGGCACATACAAGATGTCAAGACTCCGAAAGAGGCTTGGAACAGTTTGTTCACATTGTATGAGACCAATACAAAGGCACGAAAATTGCAACTCAAGAATGAGTTGCATACATTGGAGAAGAAGGGCTACACCCTGAAAATCAAAATCATATGTGAGTCACTTGCATCTATTGGCGTGAATGTAGATGATGAGGATAAGGTGGAAGTGTGCCTTCGTGGTTTAGGAGCGGCATATAAGCAGTTCACAACTTCTATACAAACCAGAGAAAATATTTTGAATTTTGTTGATTTGGTATCCATGCTTATTATTGAACAAAAGAATCTTGGTGAGGATTCAAACTTCCAAGGAAAGCCCAGTTCTAAGCGAGTATTCTACTCTGGCAGAGGTAGAGGTTTTGAAAGTGGAAGAGGAAATAGTAACCAAGACCAAGGTCAACAACAGAGTCATGCAAGAGGAAGAGGATAGTTTCAAGGTAGGGGAGCCAAAAAGGTCACAAAAATTTCCAAAGAAATGATTTAGGTAATGACAATAGAAGATGCTGGAATTGTGGTAAACCTGGAGACTTTGAATGTGATTGCAAGCTGAAGAATCAAAATAACAGAAGGTAGGAGCACAACTATGCATCCACAAGTGCAGATGATTCTGAGAAGTTGTTCATGGTTCAACACCACATGATGAATACAATGTTTGCTGGTGTTTCAAAATCAAATGATAATGTCTGGTATGTTGATCCAGGTGCTTCAAATCACATGACCAGTCATGCAGAAAAGAAGCATGATCATCAACCCTCCATGGTCGCCACATTTGGTCTTGACTCATCCTATAAACTTCAAAAATTGTTCCTCTGTAGTATAACTCTAAACATGCATGAGAACCCTAATCAGATATATTCATTGCAAGTACACCCTTAATCAAAGCAAGTAGTCAAGCATCCTTTGTTACTGTAGCTGCCAAGCTTGGAAGCTGAGTAGTAGTACAACATTCAAGGTTGGAAGAGAATTTTCAACCAAAACTATATCTATATCACACCTCAACAGTTCTTCTGGTTAATGCAATATACCAAGCACAATATCTGCTCACACATTTTCCACAAAAGAAGTTCTTCTTGTATGAGGCTTTGGATGTCCCTTATGTCTCTCGAGCAATCCACACTTTTCTGATTCTCGGCTCAATGGAGCCCTTGCCCTTCCGACCTTCATTGTTGATGTTTCTACAAACATATTTCTCTATCTTTCTCTCTATTGCATTCTATCTTTATCTTAGAAGAAAATCACTATTGTTGTTACTATGATCAAATTAAACCACTAAGGGAGATTGTTACTATCCACCAAGCTACCACATTTTGTCATAATTTTCATTGTTGACTATCAATTCCACTTCAAAACACTTGCCATCAACCATATATCTTGCAAAATAGAAACATGTTAGTGCATAAAAATGGGTTTTTTTATTGGCTAACATACTTCCCTTCACTTATCTACGAGGTCATCCTTGACGAGCGATCAAGCCTTTGTTGACTTCCATTTCCCTCTTCAAGCCACCGGAGGAACTTATTACTGCAATGAATCTGCTACTCAGCAGAGTTATTAGTAATACCAAGAAAATCAACCAAAATACATACATACATATAGACATACAGACATACAAACATACATACATACATACATACATACATACATACACACATACATACATACATACATACATACATACATACATACATACATACATGCATACATACATACATACATACATACATACATGCATACATACATAACTAACATACATACATACATACATATGTGCATACATACATACATACATATGTGCATACATACATACATACATACATACATACATATGTACGTACGTACATACGTACATACATACATACATACATACACACACACACACATACATACATACATACATACATACATACATACATACATACATATGTACCTCTTATCTCTGAAGGCATGTGTGCATAGGCTTTGCACCCAAAGATCCTGCAATGGGCCAAGCTATGTCCTTTTCCATTCCATGCTTCATATGGAGTCATAGTATCGAGATCCTTTGATGGTAACCTATTTATCAAATAGGGGGCAATAGATATTGGCTTTGGCCACAAATAGTTAGGTATCTTTTCTCATTCAACATGGACCTTACACCCTCCACAATGGTCCTATTCCTTCTCTCTTCCATTCCATTTTGCTCATGGGTATATGTGATTATGATTTCTCTTTCGATTCCTCGATCTGGGAGATATTGATCAAATTCTTGGGAGAAGCATTTGACCCCTCCATCTAACCTTATTTTTTTTAGGGTGTCACCTGTTTGATTTTCCATAAGAGCTAAGTATTCTTAAAGCATGAGAACAATTCATCCTTATGCTTCATGAAATATAAGATAGTACATCTACTACAATCATCTATGAATGAAACATAATAGGTTGAACCTTATATTGTAGGTTCTTTTCGTGGTCCCCAAACATTTGTTTTGAAAATCTCAAGAAGATCTCCATGTGTGTTTCCTTTCTTAATGAATAGTGTCATGTGTGACTTATCAAATTGACATGCACTACACTTATATATAATGTGTTGCTTTGAGATATTGGGTAGTCCAAGTATACTTGATCTCTAGTGACTTGTTTGAAAGCTCTTTCTCCAATATGAGCTAGCCTCTTATGACAAACATCAAGTTCTAATAAGGTTTGGGTGCCATAGTTGAAAACGCAACTTCGGGTTCAAAAATGTGAACAATCTACCTATCCTCTCTCCCTTTGCTATCTTCTTGAAACCTTGATATGGATCCTCAATATAGGATCCATGTTTCCTAAATCTCACCTGTAAACCTTTCTTAGCAATTTGACCTACACTTATAAAGTTCTCTCTAGTGGTTGGCGCATAAAGAACTCTGCTTAGTAAGTTCATGTTATTATTAGAGGTTTTCACATTTTCTATCTTCTCAACTAGATGTCTTGTGTCAGCTCTTGTTTGTAATTCATGTTTGTTCTTTGGATTTTCCAAGTCTAAGACTAGAGCTACATTTCGTGCCATATGATTTGAGCATACAAAATCTATGTAGAACACATGCTCATCAAAATTACCTTCCTTGATTGTCAGGTGAACCCTCTTGAGCTTGGTCATCTATGTAGTTGTTGTGTTCTATCGTTCCTTTGTATCCTCCTTGATAGTTGTTGTTGTTGTTGTAGGAATTGTTGTTGCATCCATAGGAGTTATTGAATCTGCGTCTTGAATTTTCATAGCCTCCTCTATTGTATTCTCTTCCTCTCTAGTTCCTTGGGTTCCTAAAGCAATTCTGCGTAATGTGATTCAACAGACCACATATGGCACAAGGTGATGAGCTTTGAGCTCTCCCCCTACCTTTTCTATCTCCTCTTCCTCTTCATCTTGAATCTCTACCTCTACCTACAAATTTGACTCGAGAGGTAATTCATCATCAGCTTTCTTACATTTTCCTTTTTTGTCCTTGCCTTCATTCTTATCTCTATAGAGGGCAAAAGATTGATTACCTTTCTGTTTCTCACCATTCATCATAAGTTGGGCTTATGAGGGAGCAAAAAAATAAGAGATAGAGTTGAGAACGTATGACCTTGCCAAAGCATCCTTTGCACACCAGGCATTCAATGTTTGGTACTCCTTCACCATATTAGCTTCCTTTTCTCATTTTATACTTCATGAAAAATAGATGAGCATCATATGAAGAATGTAGCCTTGATTCTTCTTTATGACACAAAAGACAATAATCTACACTCCTTATCACCTTATATACTCACTCATAGAAAACCTAATCTTTCTAAAACCTTTTATGGGAATCCTTCCCCTTCACAAATGAAATGGCTACCATATTTTTCTATTATCCATCATTCTACCCCCATGACAATCATCACTCTCATAATCATCCCTTTATTTTTCCTGTAACTCCCTCTTCACACTTCATGCTCATTATGTCTCCAGCTCATTATTGCATCACGTTTCATCAAGCCTTATTGTTGCTTGCCTCCATTTTTCAGCTCTATTTTCTTAATAACATCCTTCTATAAACCCTGGTTTTCTTAATAAAGCCTTATCAATAACATGCCATAAACGTCATTTGACTTAATTTATGCCTCCTTGCTACATGAAAATAGAGGTTCTATTGCACCCTCCATGAAAGCTACATCCTGAAATAATAAAAATAAATTTATATTTCCCATGATACAACTAGAAACATTTGCTTTCAGAATTATTATAAACATATATTTTTCACAACCTGAACATCCGACTTCATGCATTGTTTATAAATTAACAATGCATATGCCAAGCAGTAGATAACATGCAAATGAGAAAAAAATGGCTTGCATTCATGTTCAACCTCATAAGGAGTGACAAAAAGTAATTCTTTAGTGGGACATGTGCTAAGTACAAATGCAACACACATCATAGTTGCAAGGCAAAACTATGAGGCGAGGCCAAACTCTTTATCAAATAACTTTTTGTTTCAAAGAGAGACATATTTATCATATTAGAAACACCAATATTTTATGGCATATATGACACTATACATTGGTATTTTTATGTCATACTTACTAAGAAAGGTAACAATTTTACATTGACATGTTTTCAACTCAAACTGCAAACTTTCTAAAGCACATGAAAACTACAAAGATGATGTCTGCAAAGAACCGCAATCATTCACTATGAAGGAGCTAAAAATTATGCTCAATTTTGATTGCAAAGTTAAGCTCAATTTTGATTGCAAAGTTATGCTCAATTTTGATTGCATCTTATCAATATATAGCCCTCATACTCATTTCTTGAACCCTCAAGCAAAGAGGACACAATATCATTTTTTTTCAAATGTAGCAAAGTAGAAAAAATCAAATGGTTAGAATGTACATGCAAAGATTTTCATTTGAGATGGCATGCACATCCTATGTTGCACATGTTTAATAACCCACAAAGCTTCCATAATTTTTTAGTTTATATAGCATATGACATCGCATACTAGATGCACTAACATTTCCACCATCAAAGATTCACAAAATGTACACTTATCATCAACAAACTTGAGTACCAAGCCAATGTTCGCTAGTGCTAACATTGATAACACATTCCTCTTGATTCTAGCACGTGTAAAGCATCTATCAATGTAAATCTATTGCCACTAGTAGAAACAAAGGACAATGTTTTCGAGTCTCATAACAAGATAAGAGGATCTTCCTATGCATGTGACATTATTCCCATGAGCGAAAAGTTTCCATTACGATAAGGAACAAAAGCTTTATATATGATAGGCACGATGGATCCATTTTTCCTAAATTGATCTTCCTACAACAAAATATAAACTAAATCTTCAAATAACAAGGCATTTGGATTCGCCTCCATTTGCCCAACAGAGTAGGATGAAAAGTCTTAAACGGAATGAGGCACCATTAAGAAAAGTTATTGCAAATGGATTTTCTAGCAACATCTCATCCAAATCAATCAGTTACTCCTCCATTTTTCTTCCCATCTTAAGAAAATTATCCATACATTATGACAATGAGGAAACCCATCAAGAATTCGGCAAAAGTAGACTGTCTTCGAAAATTTTTTATCAACACTCTAGTTTTCATCACTCGTACACTCCAATTTTCTTCAAAGATAAGCTAAATGAAACTCATTTCTTACATGATAAAATGTGATAAGAGTATCCCAAACATCATTAGTTGTTTTGCATGAGCCAATACGATGGATAATTACAAGATTGGTGGAATAGCAACCAAAACATGTACTTGTTCATCTTTAACATTGCATCAAAACTCCTTTGAAGTGGTTGGAAATGCTACGGGTGAATCTCATATAATCAAAACATGAGCTTCAAGAGGGAAAGAAATTAGGAACAACATCAAAACTATAGCCTAGAACATCATAGATACCACATATGCCAACTACATTTTGAGTATTTGTAGATGCAAGAAGATGTATATCAACACCCTGGATAATGTTACACAATCCTTTTACTATCAATACATGGTACATGCATTCCCATAATGGATGATTGGAACCATCCAACATATCTTCAACAACCATATGCAAAATTCACATTGTTCTTAATCATGGCCAATTACTATAGCATGATGTAAAAAATTGAAATGCACATAGCAAGCTTTGGACCGCTTATATTTGATGAGTAAAAATTAAAAATGAAACATGACACAAAAGGACAATCTTGCTTGCATAGTGGCTACAATTAGTGTGCATTGGAGGCAAAAATGAGCTTGAATCAAATATTCAAGGATGTGTTATTCAATTACTTCCATAGTATTCTTTGCCTTGACAAAAAAATTTGTGACAATTAGAGAGTGAAAAAAATGGTCTTATCAACGGACCTCAAGAAGCCATCGAATGTTGCAATTCCGAATGTTAAAAGTTTGAAGTAGTTGCATACAAATAATACAAAGGAAGAAAAAACTTTGAAGCACAAAACACAATGAATTACTAGGTGGAAAATGTACAAAGATATGTACTTTAGTGTTCGAAATGCATATACTATCCAAGAGAAAAATGTTTCCTAAAGAGAGAGAAGTTTGTCCACAATCCAAAGGTGTTCATACATTATCGCAATCAAAATATGATGTTATTCCTCATCCTTTTCAGAAAGAAATTTGCATCCTTGATGATTCTCATAAGAAATACATGGGAAGATCAATCTCACCCAGAATTTAAGAAGAAGATTGTGCCTTCCAATGTGGTTGCACAACTTATAGGTTAAATATAGAATAGAGGAAGTTAGGCTCAATAATAAACGAAAATCAAATCGGAATCATTTCTCTGTAATAGGATTATATAAAAGACCTACATGTTAGTAAGCACTCTTACGGTAGCATGGAGGGAGGTTATCAAGTATTTGGCTCACCCTTGAACAAAACCAAAGGTCTTATTAAGCTAATGTACAAAAGATATAAGATAAATAAGGCATAGTGAAAAATCAAGATCAATAGAAACTTTATCCATGAGTTGTAGGTAATCAACATGGACCAAAAAGGATCTATCCAAGTAATCGTTTTCCTAGAGGTTATCCTATATATATGGAATATATTTATAAGAGTTGTATAGATTCACTTGAATGCATTGGACTTGACACATGTTTCACTTAGATGGTGTTACATTTTCAATTAGCTTGAACTTTATAGGTTAATTCCCCCTGTCCCTTGGTTATGTTTTGCAATCATGAATAGTAGCCTCAATTCATTTGCCGAGCACAAGAACAAAGCTTACCTTAGACTATAAATAGATGAGTTACTATAATGGAGATATAGATCGCAAACCAACTCTTAGAGCAAGAACGCCTGGCTACAAAGAATTCAAATATGGAAAGACCTTGAAACTAGTGGGATTACCTATCAATTTCAAGGATCCCATGGAAATATATGGTTGGATATTTTGATAAACGAGACGCATTTCAACAAATGGAGGGAGTTCTATTTGTTCATGTTAGACACAATCACAATAATCACCACATTTATGATCCCTTCAATGCTACATTTTCTCTTTCGTTGGAAGCTTTCAAATAAAAATAAATAGAAGTTTTATATGTTCCATCAACACTTGAAGAGTAAGTAATCTAAAGTTTAACTAAGTTTCTACCAAAACATATTAAGGATGGATTGGTACCTCAAACATTGCTAGAATAAGTAACAAGGTTATGATCAATTGCATGATGAAACATTGGCGAGCTAATTATTCAATGTTTTGGCCAATGCTTTTTTTTAGGGCTCTTTAAGATGAAAAGGGCCTGAAATTTTCTTTCTTTTCTCAATGGTGCAACCTATAACAAAGGTTATAGCTGATAGCTTATTCCAATGTTCTTGGAACAAAACTCAACAAAAAATCAGCATCAACAAAGAATCGAGATGTCTAGTTGAATTAAAACACATGGATTTCATTTAGTTCTATAAGATGGAGCACAATCATGTAAAGAGTAGAAAAAATGTGCATTGTAATGATCATTGGAACAAGTGTATGCATGAATAGGTCTAACTTGAGGATACAAACCACTTGTTGATGCTATGGTACAGACGCTTGATTATACAAAAGAATCAAGACTTTTATCAGCCTCCCCATCAATGTTTAAAGGACACATCATAAGAGAGGAAAGCAATCAAGATCTTCCTACAAGTGAACAAGTTGGACAGCTATTCCCACCTTGAAAGTTGAACTTCTAATTTACATAGTATTAATTGGTTGAATATAAGTATGTGTTATTCTAGCACATAATGCACAACAATCATATCAGTGCGAGGGAATCCAAAATAAAGATCTAATTCTTCTAGCCACAAATTGAAAATATAAGAGCACATGACAATTTTGACTTACGAAATCGATAAAAACTTTACAAAAGGACTAGATACAAACAAATGCAATAGGAGTGTGATAGAATTTGATAGCTTCCTTTCTAGAACATGCCCTTCAGCAATCTAGAAGCTACAATGGAATTAAGAAATACAAGAGCAAGCCATTACATAGACATTTGAACTCTTATAGTGTCAAAAATAATTGATGGAAATTCGAAAATAATCTCCAGAGATGATAGGTTCATTGGCCTCCCATATATCCCCCCCCCCCCCCCCCCGGGCATCCTCCTCCGGGGGGGGGGGGGGGGGGGGGGGGGGGGGGGCAAACAAACAAACCATGCGTATTGATTCTCCTATCAATGCAATTTAAAAGATTATTTAATAATGGGAATTTATGACTTTACAAGAACCATTCCAAAAACTTTTTTAAGGTTTTAGCTTTCACGGTAATGAAATTAAACCAAAGTGAGACCCCATTCAAAGGATCGAAAGTCAATAGCCATCCAGATGTCTCCCTTGCATGCAAATGCTTTCCTATAACTAGACCTTTAAGAGCCTGAACTTTCTTGTTTAAGTGAAATACAAAAATTGTTCATTCTATGAAGAGTTGATTGTGAATACCTACAATATATGCGTATCAAGCTTTGCTGTTAACTCTGAATATGATTCCTCAAACATAACAATAAGCACATATGAACAGATTATTACATAAATACAGAAAGCAATCCATTCCTCTGTGATCATATGCTTAGTTCTATTCAGGAAATATACACATGGTCTTGAAAGATGTTGTCTGGCCTGAAAAGCAGCTTGTGTTTAGCAACTACTTTGAAAGTTTCGCTGTCAACTCCCTTACAAACTTTGCAGCAACCATGGCTGTCATACCATCCACAGTATCACGTTGAGGATTGAACTCTACAACATCCCCTCCAACAATATCCCCCTTCAAATTTTGCAAAATATTCATCACATCCCGAAATGACAATCCACCAGGTTCTAGATGTGATACTCCTGGTGCAAAAGCTGGATCAAGGCAGTCACAATCGATAGATATATAGACACCCTTGGCACCCACTCCAAGCTCCTGAAAGTAAAAACAATTAGGAACATTAAATATTTGCATGTTTCTGCCAACAATACCAAATGAAAGCGTTATTAATACGTACATGCTATGTTCTTTCTAAGAACTGTAAAAGATATACCCACACTACCATGGACCGAGGATGACAGATACCTCCAAATGTTGCAAGCAATAATATCAATCAATAATCGTCACTAGAATACCAAGAATTCATAGCAACCACTTCTATGGCACTAAAACAGATGTCTCCAAAAAGAAAAGATCAGCTGCAAGTCAACAATCATTACAGCAATTTCTAGCAGGCATAGTATCAGCTAGAGACTAGAGGTACATAATGATCCTCAAATCTGACTGGTTTTTGCTTTGGATGCAACTATTAATAATTCTCTGTTCTTTGAAGACATCTAAGGTTTTCGGCCACAGAATTGTGTTTGAGATCTACACATCATCAGCCTTAGATACAGGCCAGAAAGTAACTGGCTCAAAAGATACCAGAATTGACCAACGAATCTCATGAAATGAAAAAACTGATGTCTTCCATTGTAACCTTGATAGCCCATAGTATTTTTTTTTTACGTGAACTTTTCCTTTTCAATGAAGTTTAGGGAATGGGTTTTTTTGGCGTGATGCACTTGCGCACACACGTGCCCTCTTTGCTTACTCTTGCACACACTCTTGGTCTCTCTTAATTCTCTCTTCCTTGAGCGCACACTCTTTCCCTCTCTTGCCCTCTTTGCTTTCTCTCTCTTTGGGGCACGTAGACTCTAGAGAGAGAGAGAGAGAGAGAGAGATTCAGCCCTTTTTGCTTTCTTTCCCTTTGGGGCACGAGAACGAGAAAGAAAGTGTTTTTACGTCTATTAGGAGGCCGAACTCGGCCTATGAGACAAATCAATGTACATGGGTGTATCTTCTGTTAATCGGAAAAGATAAAAGTGCTGAAAAAAAGCTGGCAAGGCTGATATAGATCTCTGTAGTATGCATGTAGAGATACCCATGAAAGTGGGAGGGGGGGATGGTGAATAGAGTGCTATATCTATAGCCTATATGCAAAAGGGTAGTACAAGCATCATAATGCATGATAATGCATCTGAACGACTAAGTAGCTCCATCCTGTACTAGTGGGCGGGTGTAAGATGTGGTACATGGGTGGAGGTGGAGTCAAGGCCGCCCTGATGGCTGCAGCGGGATCCGCCATCATCCGGGAGTCGAGGCCGCCCTGATGCGAGAGAGAGAGAGAGAAAGAGAGAGAGAGAGAGAGAGAGAGAGAGAGAGAGAGAGAGAGAGAGTGAGTTTCAGTCCCCCCATTAGTTTTCAAGTTTCACCATGGGTAGCATTCCCGATGTCATCCATAACCATGTGAAAATTAATAACCATATAGATCAAATTCTTTATGTGATCTTAACACTAGATATGTAAATGACTCTTATATATACATTATTCTTGGATTATTTAGAACAAAAGTTTAAAAAATTGCAAAAAACTATATACTCGTTTTTTATTTCCATTTTTTTAGTACCCTACATACTAAACATTTTGAAACCCATTTTTAAAACTTATTTTTAAAACTCTCTTTGTACTATGTGGTAGCTAACACCTTGGGAAAGAGGTAACCCCTTTTTTCTTCGGTGTGTGGGGAGGAAGGGGCCTTAGGATTTTTTGTTTCCTGCGCCCCAAAGAAGGAAAAGAAGGGAGGGAGGGAAAAAAAGGGAGGAGGAGGAAGGGGGGGGGGGGAAGAGAGAGAGAGAGAGAGAGAGAGAGAGAGAGAGAGAGAGAGAGAGAGAGAGAGAGAGAGAGAGAGAGAGAGAGAGAGAGAGAGAGAGAGAGAGAGAGAGAGAGAGAGAGAGAAGGGGGGTAGGGGGGAGTAATCCGACCTCCTCAACTACCACACACATACACATGCATCCACATCAATATTTCGTCCAACCAACCTCCTCCATCAACACACCTCCCATACCCACCACTTCTTCAAAACAATCTACGTCTAAAACCCACACACCTCCCACTCACCTCGGAGTACCACCAAAGATGAGCTTCTTACCAACCCCATAGAGTGAAGTTTATCCCGGCATCCTTGCAAGCGATATCTTCCAACCCTATTCCTCGAGAGCTGAAGATCTCCAACTCTTACCACTAGAAGAGCGATGAAAGAAGAATATCTCGTCACCCATTCTCAATGTACCACAAATGGAAGAAGGAACAATGATGTTCCGAAATATAACCGATCATATGGCAGAAAACGAGAAGAAGTTAGTGGACATGCATCCTCATGCACAACACAACATGAGGCTTATCTCCAACGAGTTCCTACATTGCACACTAGTAACAAAAGACATGAACCTGAATGTGAAGGAGCTAATAAAAAAGGAGGCCCATGTGAATTTTGCAGAAGATCGTGACCATGATCGAAGAACTCCAAAGGGAAAATGCCACTTTGAGAAAATAGCAGGACTCATACAAATCCCGATTTGATTTGTTTCTGTCTCTAATTTTCGGAGATCCTGAGGAAGAAGACAAGGAGTAAATGGAACAACACAACTTGGAAAGGAGTCAAAGATCCCAACAAAAGACTAGCAACAACTTCCACTATGCAAAGCGTTTTAGGGATTTACTTTTCGTACAATGTTTTTGGTTTTATTGATGTATCCTCATTTATGGAACATTTTTGTACATACATAAGTTGTATTTCCTCTTGTATGGCATCATAGTTACTGTATAGAATGGACTCTCTCTCTCTCTCTCTCTCTCTCTCTCTCTCTCTCTCTCTCTCTCTCTCTCTCTCTCTCTCTCTCTCTCTCTCTCTCTCTCTCTCTCTCTCTCTCTCTCTCTCTCTCTCTCTCTCTCTCTCTCTCTCGCTCTCTCTCTCTCTCTCTCTCTCTCTCTCTCTCTCTCTCTCTCTCCCTCCCTCCCTCCCTCCCTCCCTCCCTCCCTCCCTCCCTCCCTCCCTCCCTCCCCCCCCCCCCCCCTCCCTCCCTCCCTCCCTCCCTCCCCCCCCCCTCCCCCCCTCCCCCCCTCCCCCCCCCCCTCCCCTCCCCCCCCTCCCTCCCTCCCTCCCTCCCTCCCTCCCTCCCTCCCTCCCTCCCTCCCTCCCTCCCTCCCTCCCTCCCTCCCTCCCTCCCTCCCTCCCTCCCTCCCTCCCTCCCTCCCTCCCTCCCTCCCTCCCTCCCTCCCTCCCTCCCTCCCTCCCTCCCTCCCTCCCTCCCTCCCTCCCTCCCTCCCTCCCTCCCTCCCTCCCTCCCTCTCTCTCTCTCTCTCTCTCTCTCTCTCTCTCTCTCTCTCTCTCTCTCTCTCTCTCTCTCTCTCTCTCTCTCTCTCTCTCTCTCTCTCTCTCTCTCTCTCTCTCTCCCCCCCCTCCCTCCCTCCCTCCCTCCCTCCCCCCCTCTCTCTCTCTCTCTCTCTCTCTCTCTCTCTCTCTCTCTCTCTCTCTCTCTCTCTCTCTCTCTCTCTCTCTCTCTCTCTCTCTCTCTCTCTCTCTCTCTCTCTCTCTCTCTCTCTCTCTCTCCCCCCCTTTTCTCTCCCTCCCTCTCTCTCTCCCCCTCTCCCTTGTGAGACACTGGAGGAGATACACCTTGCAGTTTGGAAATGCAATGGAGATCTATGGACACACCCAGAGAGGTTGGAAGAGGTGTGCAAAGGCAAAGACATCATTATGCTCACAGAGACACATGAGAGCTTGGACGGGGCCTACCTCGAGTCCACGGTTTCCAGTGGGAGCCCACATACACAGTGTGTACAATTCAGCACACCACCAGAGGATCAGGAGGAGTAGCCATACTCTTCAGAGATGGGTTTCAGAGCAGGATACAAATAGTCGCACCGGATTCACACGCCAGATATCTTTGGTTTCGACTCCAACTCTCACAGGAGCGGATCATCTTCATAGCGTTATGCTACTTTGCTCCTTCTAGCTCGTGGTTCGCTATCATAGATCGAGAGGAGGACTCACCATACACTTGCTTGTCAGAAGAGATTACAAAGTACTCTACATTAGGGGAAGTCTTCCTTATGGGAGACTTCAATGCCAGGGCAAGCAATAATCAGTGTGAGATATTTGACCCAGAAGACCCACAGATACTACATACCATAGAGGATGAGTCTATAGCTCGAACTTCAGCTCACTCTACACAGACTCGTTATGGCACGCACTCACTCAGACTAGGCTCTCGACATAATCTCGTTATCTATAACAGGATGGCTTAGTGGCCTACCTGAGGAGGATTGACATCCATACCACACTCAGTCACAGATGTCGGGGGAAGTAGAGTAGATTACGTCATGGGATCCAGAGAGGCCATCCACCTACTTACCTCATTCACCATTCCACCCATACCCATTGGGGCCGATCACACATACCTCGCACTCTCCCTCAAGGGAGACACCCCTGCAGGCACACCCGTAGCACGCATCCCACACACCACCATACACTTCACACACGAGCTAGCTCACATATATGCGGCTCAAGTCGAGAAGGGTCTTCTCTTTCTTCATCCTGACCCTCCACTATCCCTACTCACCTTAAAGATAGCATCAGTTTTTCAAACATCAGCCATCAGCTCCATCCCACACATCATCCATTCTGGCCACACACCTCCTCCCGGGACTATGCCACAACATCGCTGGTATGATGAGGAATGCAGAGATATTTACCACCGACTATGATCTAAGCGAGCATTGGGAGAGATCACAGAGAGAGAGGCCAAGGGACAAATGAAGAGTCTCACACGTCGGAAGAGGCGAGCCTTTGAGGAGGCGCAGGAGCTTGAGCTATACCATCTCTTTATGAGTATGGATAGTGCTCCGGCATGGTGTACCCTACGAAAGCCACACCCGACCACACCTATTGGGGACCTACACACATGATTATGTCGAGAGATTATATGAGGTACCTAGGCAGCCTCCCATTCCCCCGCCACCTTCAGCCCCGCGCTACTAGTTCTTCTCTCTTCAGAGCAAAGATGGTTGAGAGGGCCATAGGACGACTACGACATGGACGTTCTACAGACCACATGGGATTGCAAAGTGAGCAGCCTCCACTATAGCCCCATTGATTGCACATGTCTTCAACCGGGCTATAGGGGAGGGCTTCCCAGAGGAATTGACTAGGCACACCATTGTGCCTATCCACAAATCTAGCGACACCTTGGACCCAGGGAACTACAGGACCATCATGATTGGCCACACCATGGCCAAACTATACGGTGCCATACTTGAGGTAGAGCTCAGCTCATATGCAGAGACTGAGGGGCTACAAGCACGAGGCCTGGCAGGTTTTCGACGAGCTTTCTCTACTATTGATCACATCTTCGTTTTGCGCTGCCTCATTGATGGGGCAAGGGTGTGGAAGTGGAGACTATATTGCTCCTTTGTGGACTTCCACAAAGCTTTTGATACAGTGCCATGAGAGAGGCTCTTCCAACGCCTCCAGAGCTTGTGAGTACCATCAGGGATGATTTGGGCCATCTATGCACTCTAAGTGCAGGTGACTCGAAGGGTACAGTGTCCGGGACGTATGTCTGAGGCCATTGCTAGCACCATCGGTGTTAAGCAAGGCTGCCCACTCTCTCCCACTCTATTTGGTCTATACATCGACGAGATTGAGGACTACATTCTCCAAGCTGGAAGAGAGGATGCACACCTGGCAGGTACACATGTCCACATTTTATTATATGCCGATGACATTGTCTTGATTTCAGAGTCACCCGAGGGATTACAGCACCACCATGATGCCTTGGATGAGGTTTATACACAGAGGGGCTTGACAGTAAACCTTGGCAAGACCAAGGTCATGATCTTCCACACCTCCCCCATGGTGAGGAATGGAGCAGGGTTCGCAACTAGCGGTGGACAGATTGAGGTGGTCACTTTCTATGTCTACCTCGGAGTCACATTCACGAGCTTGTCTGACCCCTTCGGCATGAGACAGGCAGCCACCGATAGACTCAGCCACCGATAGACTCACACGAGGATATGCAGCTTTAACCATGTTAGAGCGGATATGTCACCAGGCACATTTCCAGGAGCCCCGCACGAAGTGGTGGCCATTTGACACATTGGTCAGACCAGCTATGATGTATGTTGCAACAGTTTGTGCCCAAGGCCTCATAGTCACCCAGTGGAGTGCAATCGAGAGGCCACATGTACGTATGATCTCGCGACTATTTCACGGGCAGCAGTTGGTACCACATGACATCATCAGGGTAGAGCTAGCTGCACCACCAATGATAGTAGATGCACTATTCCAGACTATCTGCTTTATTCAGAGGATGAGGGAGCCCCCTACAGAAAGACTCACACGCAGAGCTTTTGAAGCATCTATGCAGATATCAGAGTCAGGATATGAGAGAGCTTGGTACACTCAAGTTAGAGTATGGTTTGATAGTCATGGACTTGATATGGACAGATTGCCGCCTTTTCAGTATGACCCAGACTCACCTCACATCCACCTCTCTCGTCATGAGAGGAATGTTATGCTCATATAGGATCTCTGGAAGCTCTACATTAGTCAGACATGGCACACACCACACATGGGATCCAGACTATCGCACTACCGAGACTAGTTCTTAGACATACTAGTGGACGGTTTCATCCAACGACCACTCTACATGGATACTTACATGCCTCATAGCTCGAGGGTAGCGATTGGCTAGTTGAGAGTCTCATCACACAGACTAGAGATTGAAACGGGCAGAAGCGTCGACATTCCCAGAGAGAAGCGGATATGCAAGGTATGCAAAGTAGAGATGGAGGATGAGGAGCACTTTGTATGCAGATGTAGCGCATATGATGACATCAGAGGCAGATACAAGACTCTGTTTACAGGGCATCCCACCCTCCGAGAGATCATGGACTCTAGAGACCAGCGACAGCTCGCGCGATTCTTACTAGAGATACAGAGTCATAGAGATTCCCTACTCGAACCTACTGTAGCAACCCATACAGGAGGGAGGCAGAGTCACCTCACTGACTTCTTTTATCATATGATATTCATTGGCAGTGGATCATCTTTCGGAGAAGGATGCCACATGGCATCACATCGATATTTATACCATTTGGCAGAAGAAACAAAAGGAGGTCTCATATATGAGAGAGAAATCTAAGTGAGAGTAGCATCTCTTATGATTAAAACAAAGGAGCTTAGTAGTTGGGCGGATGAACTATGTTGATGCTCTGTGTGTTTGGTCTGTGGGCAATGCCTGGCGTGTTTTAGAGCCATGATAAGCAAAAGACGAGTTTCTTTACACTGGTATCAGAGCGATCAATAATCCAAACCATGCGGACGTTGCAGGGGAGGGGAATTGAACCTGCGCCACAGCTATGGGAGACGCCCATCTTATCCAAGGGACTCCACCTTTTAGATGTCCATAGAACTTCTCTGCAATGATATATCGAAGTTATTCGTGAGAACTTGCTGAGGTATGTGAAGCATAGGAAGTTGTAAGGCTTGACTCTCTTTGATTTCGAAGAAGAGATGGACATCCGATATAAGCATGTGAGGAGGAAAGGAGTTTACTCTCACTTTGCTCTTTGAAGTGAAGCAACCATGCAACGGTAGATATCTTCCAAAAGTGACTTATACCAGAAGCCAAGTAGGAAAGCTTTCAGTGGTTTCTTCCACACAACATTACAAGAAGATGACCCTATCCTCTATGGAAGATAAGGACCTTTATGGCATCCTACATGATTCTAGCAAGGAGGAGTTATGGCTTCAAGTTCCAAGTTTGAGTATTTTTGAATTTTTGTAAGAATCTTCATTTTTGAGAAGAATAAGGAAAGGCTAGGGTGTAAGTCCTTTGACGGAAATCATATTATGGAGAGTATGAGATATATACTCTCACCTTAAGTCAAGATTTCCTCCAAAGTACAAGAAATGATAGGCTTCAAGTATCGACAAGATAGCCCTTTTGTATGATTTGGCGAAAGGGAAATGAAGCGGGATTTTGCTTTGTTTGGTGGGAAAAATCATGCATACATATAGTATATTGTATGGACTTTCATATACAATCAAGAAATTCAAAGATTGGTTCAGTATGATGGGAGTTTGAAGCTCCATAAAACCCACTTCCATCACTGTTTGAGAAAAATTTCAGCACATGAATCTAAGAAATTCTCATTTTGGAAGAGGAAAAAAGAGGTGCACTAGCTATGGATGGATGGAAAAAAGTATATATACTGAGAGTATGATATATGGATTTCATAATGGAATCATTAGATTCATCATTAGATTCACTTCGAGCCATTTGCACATGATATATATTTCATTTTATGATTCTTTGTGTAGAACCCTAACCGGTTGAAAATAAAGGTGCAAAGTATTTTTTCTCTTAAGGTTCAAAGGATGAATCTAAAATCTTAAGGTGCAAAAGTAAAAGAATTAAAAGGAAAGGTGAAGGTGGAAGGCCGCGTAAGGTGGAAATAGGCCGCCCAATCAAAATTTTATTTTAAAAGTCACTCTTGTTCTAAAGTCACTACAAGACAAAGTAGCGAATCGTTGAGGACCAGTTCAAAAAGACAATCTTGGGACATTGAAAGGACACCAAGATTGTATTGCAGTTAGAGTGCGCGAACCGGCGGACTCTCAAACAAAAAGAAGGACAAAGGCTATTCTTGGACATTGAGAGTTGGGAGCAAGAGAGAGCTTCAGAGGAGCAAGAGAGGAAGCAAGAAGAGCCTCCTGTGTGCGACGACATTCAAGAGTGCAAGAGGTGCCAGGAGGAAAGTGTGCAGAGAAGAGAGAAGGCGGGCTGGATTCCAAGAGTTCCAAGGGCTATTGCGTGCGTGCGCAGTGATACCAATTCCTTAGCTTGGCGGAAGCTTAGTGCAAGGTGTGCACAAGGGAAGCGGGAAGCAAGTGAAGGATTGGTGCACGAGAGGCCGCCGCTAGAAGACTTGAGATAATTGGTCTTCAGTAATTGATACTCTCTGAAGTGGTATTTAGTCATTGATTAGACTGTGCGCAGTCATTGTAATTGTTGAAGGATAATTAATATTCAAGGTTTCCAAGAGTATTCCTTTGCAGAAGTTCTCACTATTATTCCATTTTCATCATCTCTTTTTTCTCCTACAAACCCTCAAACTCCTTCTTGTCCCCGAATCCCCAACAAATTTGGCACGCCCGGTGGGACATCCAAGGAGCTTTGAGCATAGGAGACTATATATTGCCATTGGAGGACAATATTCCAGTGTCGACAACATTACTCCAGTAGGCCAAAAGGTACATACTTTTATCAAGTGTCTCATTTTAAGTGGACTATGAATAGCTCATGACCGCGACCCGGTCACAAACCTTGAGAATCAAGTGCAAGCAGACAAGAAGAAAGACGAACAGAAGATCATCGAGTCCACTTTCATCGACTTCATCGGTAGGAAGCATGGCAGGACAGGTGGACCTAGAAATCTTGCTCTCCAGATTAAACATAAAATTTCCCTCCTTCAGGGGTTTAGCCAAGGAGGACCCAGATGAGCACATTCGACGATTTCTTGCATTATGTAAGACTAGGGGGCTAATGGGTAGGGAAGATGCTTTCTTGATACTCTTCCCCGCCACATTGGAAGGTCTGGCAGACAAGTGGTTTAGCCAGTTTGCTGAAAATCACTTTACCTCTTGGGATTTGATGAAAGAGGCCTTTAAGAATCAATTTCAGCATGGCAACACGGCGGAGATCATTATAGAAGAATTGGAAAACTTAAAGTTGGGACCAGGAGAGAAGTTCCCCGAATTCGTGACCAGGGCCAAAGCATTAATGGCTAAACTACCGGATCCACCACACGACTTCTTTGTCAAGAAGTGGTTAGCCAAACCTTTACCTGTGGTCACCCAATGCAAAATAAAAGAGTTAGTGCTACCTACTGCCTCTGTTGAGGAATTCATCAATACGGCCACCCGCTTGGAACAAATAAGGCACCAGTATGGTACAACTTCTTCCCAACCATCATATGGTACAGAACTGGAGGACCCAGTGAGCCAGTTAAGAAGGGAACTGGAAGGCTTGAAGAGGAATAAGCCCTATACAGAAGAGGAGACTACTGTAGCTCAGCTGAGAAGAGAGATTGAAGCCCTCAAGCTCCAAAAGGAAGAGGAAGCCCAAGCAGAGGAACTAGCTCAGCTGAGGCAGGAGTTGCAAGAACTAAAAGGAGGCGGCATTAAGAACGGACTATGGTGCTCCATGTGCAGTAAGCAAGGACATATAGTAAGTGAATGTCCTTTGCTAAATGTGACTTGTCAATTATGCAGAAAGATTGGGCACGAGGCCCATGAATGCCAATCAAGGGGAATACCGACAACGACATACTGGACACAAGGCGGGCTCTTGCCACCAGCAAATGTAATGGCAGCAGCAACAAACCAAGGTAATAACTATAATCCTAGACCAAGAACTAACCTTGCAAATGGGCCTAGAAGGCCAATTATTTGCTTCAGATGTGGAGAATGTGGGCACTACCAATCTAGGTGCACCCTGCCGGAAAATGCACCTCCTTGCAGGAATTGTCCAGAGGCCAGAGATCACTATACAAACTGTTGTCCTAAGAATCAAGCCTCTACTTCCGGACCCCATCTCCAAATGATCTCTGTATTCAAGGAGGAGATATTACCTCAGGTGAATGAACCCTCACCATCCACTAGAGTGGTACAATTAGAAGAACTCGAATCTTTTGCAGTACAGACAAGAAACAGGGGAACGGCAAAAGTGGTAGAAAATCAAGAATTGATAATTAAGGAATTGAACAAAGACAGAGTTGCAATTGAAGACAAAGATACTACAGGTGCAGACACAAACCACAAGGAATGTCTCACAGGCACCGGCGATGCCATTGGGCATGCCTTCAAGAGGGCTCAAGAAGAGTTTGGCAAAGCAAATGAAGCTCACTTCCTTAAAGAATCAGAGGCTTCAAAACTACTCAAGTCTATTAAGAAGGAGGTTAGTATTCTTGATTTAATAAAGATGGATGGGAAATTCAGGTCAGAATTATTGCAGATAATTGATGAGGCTTCTACGACAAGCTTAGTGGCTAAGACTGCTATCTTACATCAAGGGATAATTAGGGGGGAAGCACCCCTTACAGATTATAAAAGCCCTCGGCTTACAATATCAATCAAGGGCCATGAATTTCAAGGTGTTATTGTAGATGGTGGTTCTGGCATTAATTTGATGCCTGAACATACCATGAAAAGGATTGGACTCCACCCTTCAAGACCTGCAAATTTCACGGTCACTTTGGCATATCAGAGCAAAGTAAGGCCCTTAGGGGTAATCCCAAAAGTTCCACTTGAAGTACAAGGTAATCTATTTATCCTTGATTTTGTGGTTTTAAGATTGCCCCAGGTTGAAGGAGGATTTCCTCTCTTAATTGGAAGACCTTGGCTGAGGCATGCCAGTGTCATTCATGATTGGGGTAAGGACACCATGTGGGTACAAAAGAAAGGGAAGGAGCTGACACAAATTCATTTAGAAGAAGGCCCAGACAATCAAGGAAACACTAGTATGATGCAAACAGTGAGCATTTGCATGGAAACAGAAGCGGAGGATCAACCCCAAATAGATTTTGAGGAAGAAGAGGATATTTTAAGTTGGCTTCATGCCGGCAACTCTTCTTCTTGTTTTGGAATTTTTCTTGATAATCCTGTTACAATTGGAGGCTATGATAAAGACAAAGGAAAGGTCCAGGTTGATGGATTGGGAGAGCCCATCACTGACCACAGAAGGGGCAGGAAGATACCCCTCAAATACAAATTGGAGGAGGATGTGTCAACATCAGATAACGAAGTTTCCAAAGCTAAAAGCAAGGTAAGAAATTCTGAGGTTGAATGTTCTTTCCCAATTCAAGAAATCCCTACAGGATGGATGCAGGACAAGGAGGAAAACATCGAAGTTCAAAATACACCTGCTTATGAAGCAATGCACGAAAAGCTAGTAGAAGAAGACAAGGAAGCAGATGCACAAGAAGATAATCTGGTAACAAGAAATCCGGTTCAAGAAGTACATTTATGCACCCAAAACAATAATCAACCAGTTCTAGTGGCCACTTGGTTGTGGAGCCACCCAAAGCTCCTGGAAAAGGTAAAATCATTCTTAACCCAGTATGCAGATGTTTTTGCCTGGCATTATAAAGACTTAGAAGGAGTGCCTGCATCTTATGGAGAGCACAGAATTCCTCTGGTTGAGGGAGCCAGACCCATCAGAGGAAGGAGTTATAGACTCAATCCAAAGTATGCCGAAGCTGTCTATGTGGACATCCAAAAGATGGAAGATGCAGGAATCATCATTCCTGTGGAACACTCAGAGTGGCTCTCGCCTATGGTTATAGTACCAAAGAAGAATACTAATAAAATCAGAATTTGTGTGGACTTTAGAGCTCTCAACAAGGTGACCATTCCAGACGGGTTCCCTATGCCTTTTGCAGAACAGGTCATTGAAGAAGTGGCGGGGCATGCACTATATAGTTTTATGGATGGCTTCAGTGGCTATAATCAAATATCAATACACCCAGAGGATCGTGAAAAGACTGCTTTTATCACACCGTGGGGAACGTATGTGTATGTAAAAATGCCATTTGGGCTAAGAAATGCTCCAGCCACATTTAACAGAACGGTCAATCTCATTTTTGGCCCCTTATTGCTGGAATCACTTAGAATCTTCATGGATGATTTCTCTTCATTTTCAGGATCTCACAAAGAAACTCATCTAGATTGTTTGGAGCAGCACCTGAGACAGCTGCAGAATATTTTCCAAAGATGCAGAGAAACTAAGTTAAAGCTCAATCCAAATAAATGTCATTTCCTTGTGACAGAAGGAACCCTTTTAGGACATGTGGTATCCGCTAAAGGTATGGCCCCAGATCCTGACAAAATTCTCTCTATATTAAAATTACCTAAACCCAAAACTCCTAAAGAGATCCAGAGTTTTTTGGGGCATGCCGGTTATCATAGAAGGTTTATAAAAATGTATGCAGAGATAGCTAGACCTCTGACTAGACTCACAGGTAAAGAAGTACCTTTCAAATGGGAAGAAGAGGAGGAAAAAGCATATCAGACATTAAGGTCACGGCTAGTGTGTGCTCCTATCTTGGTCACCCCGGAGTGGTCAAAAATCTTTCATA
>CM035433.1:19082341-19084841 GCA_020310875.1 Ceratopteris richardii
TCAGGCTGAGAGAATTGAGTGTAGGAACATTTGCATATGTAAATGAGAAGAAGTGAAGTTATAGGAGGTGCAAAATTCGATACGAATGTTTTGATCAATTCGCCTTCCACAGTGTAAAGTTTTGAGCAAGCAAGCACTCTCTTTAAGTTGGAAGGTAAGCTTTGTGGCTAAGGCATTTGCAGAAACGGGTTCTAGATTGAGAGAACCAAAGGTTTAAAGTCATAGGTGTCTAAATCGACTTCACAGAAGAACAATTTTAGACATAGGTGACTTGTTGAGATCATTTCTCAAGATCTACTGAATCTTTTGGAGTGATTCAACTTGGAGAAGGTGCATAAACTATAGGCGACACCTTGTGCAAAGTTTTATAAAAAACTTTACACAATTGATAAGGTAATGAGAGAGATATGTGCAGTAGACTTTTTATGTAGTCATCTTCTTTAGAGATTTTTTCAAAATCTTTATAATTGATCATTGATCCTCTAAATTTGGAGAAGGTTTGAGTTATTCTTGTTATAGAGGTGTTGTAATTACAAGAGTAACTTGTTCTTTTTGAGATTAACACTCTCCATCAGTGGTATCAGAGCAGGAAGCTTCAGAATTTAAGAAAGGAGGATCTCGACTATTGCAGCTGCAAAGAATTCAACATCTGAAGGTTTTGCAACGGTGAAGCAGCTTGAGGATAAAGCTTGAGAAGAAGGTCATACGACACCAAGGAAGACAAAGGGTGATTATTTCGAACGTAAAGGTACATCTATTACTCATAAAGATTGGAAGAATTCAATCTACAGGTTGAAGAAAGGATGGGAGATATCTCTTCAATAGAGAAATTGGATAGAGAAACTATCCAGCCTGGTCAATGAGGATGGAAGCTCATCTAATGAGCAAAGACTTTGATAGCTTACATTACAGGTGAAGAAGAAAAGCCTCAATTCAGAGATCTAGTGTTCCAACTATGGAGGAATTATCAGATTTGAAGAATTCGGATGAAGAGTAGATGCTCAAGCTAGGAGCATTATCTATATGGCAGTCAATGACTACTTGCTACCTTCACATTAGAGGTCTTGAAAGTGCAAGTGATATATGGAATGCTTTGAAGGAGCATTTCCAAATATACCACAAATTCTAGGAAGGCATCTTGTAGGGCAGCGATTTACCACATCAAGAAGACGCTTCTCAATCCATCTCAGATTATGTAAACCAGAATGAAGACATTGCAGATTGCATTAGGGAGCAGTTGATGAAGACATTGAGGAGGCTAAATTGGTAAGGCAAATGCTTACAAGTTTAGAGAGGTGATGACAACTGGAAGCCATTCATTTTGTCTACTGAACTCTCTCACTTGATCATTTCACTCATGACTTAACTCAGTTGCTAGGTCACATGTTAACCTTTGAGCAGGATATCAAAGGTGAAAATGATAAAAGTAGAGGTCATGCAATGTATTCAAAGGATAAGAAGAAAAACAACAAAGGGAAGCAACAAGCAAATGAAGATGAAGGTACAACTAGCTAAGCTAACTTCCTAAGAGGAAGAGGTGGTGGCAAAGGTAGAGGAAGAGGCATGAGTAATAAAGATGGAGTCAAAGCTTGCTGGATTTGTGGTAAGACAAATCACTTAGCTAATGATTGTTTGGCATAATACTCAGAGTAATGGTGGATATAATCAGAACTTTAATTCAAGAGGAAGACTGGTGGCAGGAATCAAAGAGGTAATTTTAGAGGTAGAGGTAGTAGAGGTTACTTTGGAAGAAATGCAGGTAGAGGATTCAAAGCCAACAATACAACAATACCTACTACAATTATGCTTCAGATCAGAAGGAAGATTCAACATTGATAATGAATGCAACTTGTGAAAGGCAAAGTGAAGACCAAAGAGTCTTCTACATTGACTCAGGGTGTAGCAATCACCTAAGTGGCAACATAGCATTGATGACTGATTTGGAGGATAAGGTATCTACTAATGTTGTTTCAAACACGTGACAATACAAAGCACAATGTGAAGTCAATTGGATCAGTGAAGGCCAAGGATGGAAGTACGTCTCTTGAGTAAGGTGTCTTGTATGTTCCTTCAATTCCTAAGAATCTGATAAGTGTAGGACAAATTGTTGAAAAGGTTATGAAGTTAGATTCACTAATGGAGTGTTTGTGGAAGACCCTAGCAATGGGTATAAACAGATTGTTTCAGGGATAAGAAAGAACGAAGATTGTTCACATTGAGATTCAAGGTAATGTTGGTCATGCCTTGTTCACTTATGGAGGGCATAAGATCTCTGAGTTAGATCTTTGGCATAAGAGGCTTGAACACTTCAATGAAAGAGGTATCAAAGATATGATTAACAATGGTTCAGTGCTTGGATTGCCTAATGTTGCAGGTCAACATATGACATACAGTATGTGAGGCATGTCAATTAGGTAAGGCTCATAAGCATCTTACCTCCAAGCATGGTTTTTATGTATTCAGAGAAGCTTGAGTTGGTACACACAGATGTGTGGGGACC
>CM035433.1:19092341-19107341 GCA_020310875.1 Ceratopteris richardii
TTGGTCTCTAGTATATGTGGTTAAAACAGTTTTAAAAACCTTTGAGTGAGTAGAGAGTAGTAAGCTCTGCAAGCATGACTGGTTTTCTATGATGAAGTTTGTGAGAAGGTCAACTTGTTCCTAGGGGGTTCCACCTACTTCCTGCTATACTTTGGAGGTCAATAAACTCCAACATTGGTATCAGAGCAAGTACTTGGAGACTTGGAGAAGGTTATCATACCTTGACGAAGAATTTGAAGCTATCAAAGAAGCAGTTCATCATCAACACTACACAAAGGTAGAAGAAGATTGCAAGGAGGCATCTGAAGCAACATCCAAGCAAAGAAAGGTGCACATACCTCATTTACAAGGTAAATATTATATTTCTTCTCATCACACACATTGGAAAGGAGGCTTAAAGGAGGAAGCTTAGCATTTGTATTATGGGAGACCAACATGCACAAATAGAGAAGCTTGATAAGACCAATTATCAGGCATGGAAGTTTAGAATCACAGCATACTTGCAAGGTAGAGGCTTGTATGGTTTGATTGACGGCACAGATATCAAACCCACATTACCAGAGGACCCAAATCAGCAACAATTGAGGGAGTTTAGACTTTGGAATGAGAGAGACAAAAGGGTTATATTCATTTTATCACAAAATATTCAAGATTCAATGGTAGGACACATACAAGATCTAGACACAAGTAGAGATGTTTGGCTTGCATTGGAAAGGTTGTATGCTACAGGTACAAGAGCAAGGAAGATTCAACTCAAAAATGAGTTGAATAACATAAAGAAAGATACAAGGACATCGGTCAATGATTACATATTGAAAGTTAAAGAGATTGCAGATCAACTAGGATCAATTCAAGCTCATGTGGAGGACGACGACTTGGTTGCACATACTCTCAACGGACTCAAAGATGATGAGAGATGGAAACCCTTCATTACTTCAGTTTATGTCAGAGGAGAATTACCAGATTTTGATCAACTTATTGCCCTCATGGTCACGGAGGAGATGAATCTAAATGGTTCTACTTCAAATCAAAAGGATCTCAAGGACAAGCTCTTTATGTAGGATCATCAAGAGGTGGAAACAGAGGTGGAAGAGGTTCAAATAGAGGTCGAGGAAGAAGGATCGATGATCAAAGGACTTCAAGTGGCTTCTTCAACACAAGAGGAAGAGGAAGATCAAGCGCTAGAGGTACGAGAGGCTACTACAACTACAACCAAAGACAAAGGAGTGAAGATAATAAGAACAATTGCTATATATGTGGAAGGTATGGACACTATGCCAAAGATTGTTATCAAAATGAAAATAATCAAGGTGGTAATCGAAGAGGAGGCTATTCAAGAAGAGGTAAACAACAAGGAAATTATGCAATTGAAGGTAAAAGTGATGATTATGATTCTCTTCTTATGATGAATGTAGAAACTAAGATGAATTCCAATAGTGATGTATGGTATGTAGATAGTGGTTGTTCTAATCACATGTCTCATGATGCTTCATGGTTTTCTAATATGCATAATCCGTCATGTAAAGGTCATGTTGAAACAGGAGATGATACAACACATAAGATTATGCAGGTTGGAGATGTTGTTATGCAGGATAAGAGCAAGAAAAATTGCTTGAAGGATGTACTTTATGTGCCAACGATCACTAAGAATTTGATGTCGGTTGGTCAAATGGTAGAAAAAGGTCTACAAGTGAGATTTAATCATGCAGGTTGCTTCATTGAGGATCCAAAGCAAAGGAGGTTAATTGCTAGAGGTCAAAAACAAGGTAGATTGTTTACATTCAAGGTAAACCCAAATCATACAAACTATTTCTCTTATGGTATGCATCGAATAGCAGAGCTTGATCTATGGCACAAAAGGATTGGACACATGAATGTACACAGGTTAAAGGAGCTATCAAAGAAGAGGATTGTTGAAGGATTATCTGATCTTACTAAGCAACATATGGTGCATCTTTGTGAAGCATGTCAAATGGGTAAGCAGAGTAGACAACCTTTCAAGCATTCAAGTTATGTAAGTGATGGTTTGCTAGATCTCATACACACAGATGTGTGGGGACCTACTAAAGAGGCATCCTTGATTGGTAATAAGTACTATGTATCATTCATTGATGATCATAGTAGAATGACATTTGTGTATTTCATTAAACATAAGAGTGAGGTCTTTGATTGTTTCAAGAAGTTCAAATCATATGTCGAAAAGCAAACAGGAAGGTATATTAAGAAGCTAAGGTCTGATGGAGGGGGAGAGTATTTCTCTCAAGTTTTTACTGATTTTTTGTATGATGAAGGTATCAAAAGAGAAGTTACATGCAGGTATACTCCACAACAAAATGGAGTCGCAGAAAGAAGAAACAGAATCATAGCAGAAGCATCTAGAAGTATGCTTAATGATATGTGTTTGCCTCATTATTTTTGGGCTGAAGCTGTTAGCACAAGTGTTTACATTATGAATAGAGTTCCGACTGCTGGAGTTCATCATTTGACACCATATGAGGTATGGCATGGAAGGAAACCAAGTGTAAGTCATTTGAAAGTATTTGGTTGTGTATGTTATGTACATGTACCTAGTGAGGTGAGATCTAAACTTGATGCAAAATCAGAAAAATGTATATTTATTGGTTATGCAGATACTCAAAGAGGATATAGATGCTATAATCCTCATACCAATAAGGTTGTTGTGTCAAGAGATGTAAACTTTGATGAATCACTTTCATGGTATGCAGATAAGAATTGTTTGCAGGACATGGATGAAAATGAAGAAGGTGTGGTTGAAGGAGATGAATGCATAGTTCAGCCATCAGGAAGTTTAAATGATGAAAGGAGTGGTCTAGATGAAGAAAGAGGATCACCTTTCAATGGAGGATTAAGGCAAGAGTCACCTCCAAGTGTTAAAAGTAAAGGTAAACTCAAACTTGTTGAAGTTAATGATGAAGGAGAGGAAATTAGTGATGTATGTGAGTATGGAGAATCATCAAAGGTTCCTAATAAGAAAGGAAGAGCATCTACATTGGAGGTAAGAAGAACTTCAAGAGTAAGTAAGCAACCTCAAAGGTATACTTATGAATCTTTCATGAATACTCATTATGCTTTTATGACAAAAGTTGAGCAGGAAAATGAACCCACATGTTATGATGAGGCCAAAGGAGATGAAAAGTGGGAGAAAGCAATGAGAGAAGAAATGGAAGCACTTCAGGATAACAAGACTTGGAATTTAGTTCCAAGTACACCAAAGCAAAAGGTAATTGGTTGCAAGTGGGTTTTTAAGATTAAAAGAAATAGTGATGGTAGTGTGTCTAGATATAAGGCTAGACTTGTAGCAAAAGGATATAATCAAACTCAAGGTGTGGACTATGAGGAAACATTTAGTCCAGTAGCAAATATGGCAACGGTGAGAACTTTGTTGGCTTTAGCTGCAAGTAAAAGGTGGAATATATATCAACTCGATATAAAGAATGCCTTTCTTAATGGTGAGTTAAATGAAGAAGTGTATATGTCACAACCAGATGGTTATGTGGATGCAAAATATCCTAATCATGTATGCAGGTTAAAGAAGGCATTGTATGGTCTTAAGCAGGCACCAAGGGCATGGAATGCAAGGTTGGTAAAGTATCTTATGCTGCAAGGATACACAGCGAGTCATGCTGATCCTTCACTTTATGTAAAACATGTAGATGGCATGTGTGTCTATGTATGCATTTATGTGGATGACTTGTTGATTACAGGGAATAATGCAAAAGCAATTGATGAGATAAAAGGTAATTTGGGAAAGGAATTTAAAATTTCAGATCTTGGTTTGCTCAGATACTTTCTTGGGATTGAAATTGTGTATAGCGATGAAGGTATGTGGTTGATACAAAGAAAGTATATATGTGATATGCTGAAAAGGTTTGGTATGCAGAAATGTAAATTTGTTTCTACTCCAATGGAATGTAATGTAAAGCTGAGTGCAAAGGAAGGTGATGAGTTGCATGATATGAATGTATATAGATCCATGGTAGGATCTTTGATTTATGCAACAAAAACTAGACCTGATATATGTTATGCAGTGGGAGTATTGTCACAGTTTATGCATGAACCTAGAGTACCTCATATGCATGCAGCGAAAAGAGTGCTTAGGTATTTGAAAGGTACCATGAACGAAGGATTATTTTATAGTCATGATGTTGATCTAACTCTTAAAGTCTTTAGTGATGCAGATTGGGCTGGAAGCAAAGATGACAGAAGATCCACAAGTGGATATGTGGTAATAGCAGGAAACAAGACATTAACATGGAGTTCAAAGAAACAGCCTACAGTTGCTTTATCTTCTACAGAGGCTGAGTATAGAGGTTTAGCATTGGCTACTACTGAGGTTATGTGGTTTAAAAAGTTGTTTCATGACTTGAATGTGCAGGTTGATGTACCACTGATATATGGGGATAACTTGAGCAGCATTCATATGACCTCAAATCCTATTTTTCATGCTAGAACAAAGCATATAGAGGTTCACTATCATTATGTTAGAGAGAAGGCCATGAACAATGAAGTGCAGGTTTCTTTTGTTGGAACAAAGGATCAAGTTGCAGATATCTTCACCAAATCCTTGGATGGACCAAAGCTTCAAAGATTCAACTATATTCTTGGCATGAAGGAAATACCCTTTGAAACTTGAGGGGGAGAATGTTGCGAACATTTGTTTTATGTAGGGTACAAGTTTCAAATTATGTAAATACCTTTGGGAAGTCTTCAAATACTTCAAGAAGGCTCATATTATTCATAAAATTTAGCAAAAATACCACGTGAGTTCTAGAACATGGTGAGTCAAATTAGTGAGTCACAAGGGAGCTTCAGTGGTGTCCTAGTGGAAGGTCGATGTGGCTAGTTCTCAAAGTCCATCAATACTTTGCTTATTTGAGCACTTGAGTCATGTAATACCTCCATCCAAGTGTCTACCACGAATTTAGATGTATTAGGAAGGTTTTAGATTAGTTTCCCATGCTATAAAAAGAGGAGAAAAGTCGTGATCTTGTGGGATGTCCAAGAGAGTATCTCTATGCTACTCTAGTTTTTGTATGCAGAGCTTGCAGAGCTTGTATCTCCCTCATTATATATCCCAATTAAATGTTTGATAGCTCATTTGAAAGCTCTTCTTGTCTACTTTTATAGTACCAATTTTCATAATCATTGGATTTGTGAGCTGAGAGCAACACTCTCTGCAAGTAGTGTGTGTTCTCTGTTTTTTTATCCCTGCTGAAGGTCTCCATTAAACATCCAACTTGCAGAGGTCATATCTCCTTGTGTATGTATTCAAATCATGTGTTCTTTGGCTTGTTAGAAAGCTCTCCAAGTCTATTTGTATTCTGGAAATTTTCAGACTCATTGGAATTGTGAGTTAAGAGCAGTAGTCTCTGCAAGTGATGTATGTCCTCAGATTCATCTCCGTTTCAAGGTCTCCATTAAAGCTGCATATTGCAGAGGTCATAGCTCATTGAGTATTTATCCAAATTGCGTGTTCTTTGGCTCATTGGAAAGCTCTTGGTCTCTAGTATATGTGGTTAAAACAGTTTTAAAAACCTTTGAGTGAGTAGAGAGTAGTAAGCTCTGCAAGCATGACTGGTTTTCTATGATGAAGTTTGTGAGAAGGTCAACTTGTTCCTAGGGGGTTCCACCTACTTCCTGCTATACTTTGGAGGTCAATAAACTCCAACATCCATGTATGATAGGTATACCTTGATCAATACCCATGCTTTTGAACAAGGTCTGCATCCATATCACTTCTTTAGCTGCTTCCACAAGTCCTTTATATTCTGCTTCTGTTGACGATAAAGCCACTGTGTGTTGCTTCTTTGAACACCATCTTACAAGCTTATCTCCTAGGTATATCATATACCCATGTGTTGACCTTCTGTCATCTTGACTTCCTGCCCAGTCTGAGTCACTATATGCTCTCAGCTTTATGATCCTTCGGACAATGCATGAACTGTGAGAGCTGCATAACTGATATCAGGTCTTGTTAGTGTAGCATAAATTAAGCTTCCCACTAACGACTGATACTTCCTCATATCTTTAAAGTCTGCACCACCATATTTGCTGAGGTTATGATTTACTTCAAGCGGTGTTGAAGCTTCTCTACAATTCTCCATGTTAAACTTCTTTAGTAAGTTTAGGAGATACCTTTCTTGCAAAACATATACACCATGATCTGTATAA
This sequence comes from Ceratopteris richardii, assembly GCA_020310875.1. Classification (NCBI taxonomy): domain Eukaryota; kingdom Viridiplantae; phylum Streptophyta; class Polypodiopsida; order Polypodiales; family Pteridaceae; genus Ceratopteris; species Ceratopteris richardii. The sequence goes on from CM035433.1 coordinate 19,098,534, forward strand.
CTTCCATTCCAAGAAAGTATGATAACTTTCCTAGATCACTGATCTTGAACTCTTTTTCAAGCAGTCTCTTTACCTCTTTGATTCCTTCATCTGAGGTTCATGTGATTATTATGTCATCTACATAAATTCAAATGTAGATCATACCTTCATCTTTTCTCTTAACGAGTAGACTTGCATCAGCCTTTGAGCTTTGGTATCCAAGGTCATTTAGATACTTTACAAGTCTGTAATTCCAAGCTCTTGGAGCTTGCTTTAGTCCATAAAGAGCTCTTCTTAATCTGCAAACATGACTTGGGTAACTGGAACTTACGAACCCTTCAGGTTGTTCCATATAAACCTCATCTGATATATATCCATTCAAAAATGCATTCTTTATATCCAGCTTACTTAGCTTCCATCCTTTTGATGCTGCTATAGCAATCAATGTCCTTATGGTTGACATCTTTGCCACCGGACTAAACGTATCATCATAATCTATGCATATGTCTGAGGATAGCCTTTGACAACCAGCCTAGCTTTGTATCTGGCTATCCTTCCATCTACAAGCTTTTTAACTTTATAAACCCATTTATTTCCAATCACTTTCTTACCATTTGGTTTTGGAACAAGTTCCCAAGTCTTGTTCTCTTCCAACGCGTTGAACTCCTCCTTCATTGCTTCTTCCCATTGTTTCTTACCTTTTGCTTCACTGTAACTCTGAGGTTCTTCATCTCCCTTTACTAAGTAAGCATAGTTTTTCTGAGTCAAATAAGAAGTGTCATAGGAATACCTTGTTGGTTGTTTCCTTACTCTGTTTGACCTTCTTAGCTCATATTCTTCATGTGTATCTGAATACACATCTTCATCACATCTTGGTTCATCTTCGTTTCTCATACCTGATCCAATCGGATGTACTTGCCTGCATATGATCTTCATCTTCATTCACCTGCATATGTGATTTTCCTTTTTCTTTCCTTCTTATCTCTTCTTCAAGTGTTTCAACACTATGCTCTTTATCTGTATACCAGCTTTTTCCTTCATCAAATGTCACATCTCTGGAAACAATAAACTTTTTGATTAGAGGACTCCATAACCTATAACCCATCTGCTTTTCATCATATCCGATGAACACATATTTTTCAACTTTTGGTTCAAGCTTATGTCTCAACTATGATGGTACATAAGCATAAGCAACTGATCCAAACACTTTGCAATGATCAAGTGTTGGTTTCTTACCCCACCAAGCTTCATAAGGGGTCATCCCATTTAAATTTGTACACGGTAATCTATTTACAAATATGTTGCTGTATTTACAACCTCAGCCCAAAGATAATTTGGACAATTCTTCTACTTTAGCATTGCTCTTGCAAACTCAACTAGAGTTCGGTTTCTCCTTTCTGCTACTCCATTTTGTTGCGGTGTATACCTGCAAGTTATTTCTCTTTTGATACCTTCATTCCACAGATAATCATTGAACTCTCGAGAAAAATATTCTCCTCCTCCATCAGACCTTAGTCTTTTGAGTTTTTGTCCTGTAAGTCTTTTAGCATATGCATGAAAATGTCTGAAAGCTCCAAACACTTCTGATTTCTCTTTCAAAACATAAAGAGTTATCCATCTTGTTCCATCATCAATGAAAAGAACATAATACCTTGAGCCACTGATAGATCCTTCTTTCGTTGGCCCCCATACATCTGTATGTATGAGTTCTAGCACACCATCGTGTTTGTAACCATTTTCCTGAAATGGTAACCTCTGGGCTTTTCCGATGTCATAGGCTTCGCACTTGTGAATCATATGTTGGTTCTTCATATTTGGTAATCCTCTCACAGATTGTTTCTCCACCATAGCTTTGATTCCCTTTTCATTAAAATGTCCTAACCTCTTATGCTAGAGGTCTAGTTCTGTAAATACCTCATCACCATGTGTGATCAAGGCTTGACGAACATTCCCTTGTACTTTCAGAGTAAAAAGTCTACCTTCCTTTTTACCATGGACAATCTGTTTGTATCCTTTCTCTAGATCTTCAACAAATACTCCTTCATTTGTAAACCTGACTTGAAAACCTTTTTCTACTATCTGACCCACATTGATCAGATTCTTCGGGATTATTGGAACATACAAAACATTTGTTAGTAGGTCAGCTCCATTCTTACACTTTACCTTTCCAATTGACCTTACATTATGTTTTGTATTATCACCAGTCTGTACTATATGATTTGAAATGCCTCCTTCTAGTTCTGATAATAATTCTATATTTCCTGACAAATGATTTGAACAACCACAGTCAATATAGAATACCTTGAGGTCTTCATTTTCTGATGTACTTATCGAGTTCATCATCAACGTCGTATGATCATCATTCTGCGTATCATTTGCATAGTTTTAGTAGGTAGTGTTGTGAGACTGATTCTGTCCTCAACTTCTTGCTCCACCTCTACCATATCCGCCTCTTTGGCTTTGTCTTCCTCTTTGATATCTTCCGCTTTTGCCTCTGCTATTGTTATTCTAATTCTGACTTGATCCTTGTGAATTATGCCAGCAATCATGAGCCAAGTGATTGCTTAATCCACAGATCCATCAAGCTTTCTTGTTATTAGTCTGATTACCTCTACCTTTACCTCTTTTCCTGACGTTACCTCTTCCTCTTGCATAATTTGCTTTAGCAGTCACTTCTTGTTCATCTTTTTCTTTACCTTTATCACCTTTCTTCTTATTCTTTGCGTACACAGCCGAACTATGTCCTTTTTCTCCATCTGTCTTCAAATCTTGCTCAAACATTAGCATTAGTCCAAGCAACTGATTTAAATCTGGTATAAAATGATTTAAAGACAGTTCAGTTGAGAGTACGAAAGGTTTCCACCTTTCATCTCCTCTCAAACCTGTAAGCAATTGTGCTATTAACCTGTGGTCTTTGATATCTTCTCTTTGATCAACTTATAGTTGAGACTACTAGTGGCTTTAAGGTGAGCTATCTCTCATACAAAACTTTACGCTATGTTACGAGATCTAAGTCTCAGAAGTACCGGAAAAATGTTTACTGAGAAAACTGTAACTGTTAACTAACTTTTCACAGTAACATGAAAATTCTCAGATTTCTTCACATACAAAGAATGGGCTCAACTTCTTCGACATGAACATGTGTTTTCTATTAGAGAAGATGTGTACAAAAATAGCTTGGCCTCACTTTGCTCATAGCTATAGCAAACTCTCCTACTCTGAGTAGTTTCTCTTTACCATCTCTCTCAGATGAATACCCGACATTTTAGGTTCTGTTATTCATCTCTACATACGCGATCTCTGGCGTCTTCTACTCTCATACCTTCTCATCTCTATCATTCCGGTTCTATGCTCTCTCTTATATACATTTTGGTCCGAGATTCAAAAATTCGTAATTATGGAAGTTTCTACACTGTATATTACAGTCGTGAATTTGTCCCTTCACTAAGGCTTTGGTTTTGTGAATTCTTTGTCTCTGCTTTTCTTTGTCTTCATGTCGTTATGCATAATTAGTGAGTGAATCTCCAACAGCTCCCCCTCAATCACTAATTTGCATCTTCTGGTTTTCATATATTCTTCTTTTCTTTTATACCTGCCATTTCTTTGAATCTGCTTGTCTTTACTCCATCCAAGCTCTTTGTCAGAATATCTGCAATCTGATCTTTCGTAGGAGTGAATACCAATTCAATCTCCTTCTCCATTACCTTTTCCCTCAAGAAATGATATTGAATCTCTATGTGTTTTGTTCTTGCATGAAACACTGGATTTGCTGCAAGATATAACGAGCTCATATTGTCTCCATGTATGATAGGTATACCTTGATCAATACCCATGCTTTTGAACAAGGTCTGCATCCATATCACTTCTTTAGCTGCTTCCACAAGTCCTTTATATTCTGCTTCTGTTGACGATAATGCCATTGTGTGTTGCTTCTTTGAACACCAGCTTACAAGCTTATCTCCTAGGTATATCATATACCCATGTGTTGACCTTCTGTCATCTTGACTTCCTACCCAGTCTGAGTCACTATATGCTCTCAACTTTATATCTGACGTATAAGGATAATATAATCCTTCTTTTAGAGTTCTTTTTATATATCTAAGAACTCTTTGTCCTGCAACCCAATGTTGATCCTTCTGACAATGCATGAACTGTGAGAGAACTCCCACTGCATAACTGATATCAGGTCTTGTTAGTGTAGTATAGATTAAGCTTCCCACTAACGACTGATACTTCCTCATATCTCTAAACTCTACACCACCATATTTCGTGCGGTTATGATTTACTTCAAGCGGTGTTGAAGCTTCTCTGCAATTCTCCATGTTAAACTTCTTTAGTAAGTTTAGGAGATACCTTTCTTGCGAAACATATACACCATGATATGTATATGTAACTTCCATTCCAAGAAAGTATGATAACTTTCCTAGATCACTGATCTTGAACTCTTTTTCAAGCAGTCTCTTTACCTCTTTGATTCCTTCATCTGAGGTTCATGTGATTATTATGTCATCTCCATATATACAAATGTAGATCATACCTTCATTTATTCTCTTAACGAGTAGACTTGCATCAGCCTTTGAGCTTTGGTATCCAAGGTCATTTAGATACTTTACAAGTCTGTAATTCCAAGCTCTTGGAGCTTGCTTCAGTCCATAAAGAGCTCTTCTTAATCTGCAAACATGATTTGGGTAACTGGAACTTACGAACCCTTCAGGTTGTTCCATATAAACCTCATCTGATATATATCCATTCAAAAATGCATTCTTTATATCCAGCTGACTTAGCTTCCATCCTTTTGATGCTGTTATAGCAATCAATGTCCTTATGGTTGACATCTTTGCCACCGGACTAAACGTCTCATCATAATCTATGCCATATGTCTGAGCATAGCGTTTCACAACCAGCCTAGCTTTGTATCTGGCTATCCTTCCATCTGCAAGCTTTTTAACTTTATAAACCCATTTATTTCCAATCACTTTCTTACCATTTGGTTTTGGAACAAGTTCCCAAGTCTTGTTCTCTTCCAATGCGTTGAACTCCTCCTTCATTGCTTCTTCCCATTGTTTCTTACCTTTTGCTTCACTGTAACTCTCAGGTTCTTCATCTCCCTTTACTAAGTAAGCATAGTTTTTCTGAGTCAAATAAGAAGTGTCATAGGAATACCTTGTTGGTTGTTTCCTTACTCTGTTTGACCTTCTTAGCTCATATTCTTCATGTGTATCTGAATACACATCTTCATCACATCTTGGTTCATCTTCGTTTCTCATACCTAATCCAATCCTGGATGTACTTGCCTACATATGATCTTCATCTTCATTCACCTGCATATGTGATTTTCCTTTTTCTTTCCTTCTTATCTCTTCTTCAAGTGTTTCAACACTATGCTCTTTATCTATATACCAGCTTTTTCCTTCATCAAATGTCACATCTCTGGAAACAATAAACTGTTTGGTTAGAGGACTCCATAACCTATAACCCATCTGCTTTTCATCATATCCGATGAACACATATTTTTCAACTTTTGGTTCAAGCTTATGTCTCAACTGTGATGGTACATAAGCATAAGCAACTGATCCAAACACTTTGCAATGATCAAGTGTTGGTTTCTTACCCACCAAGCTTCATAAGGGGTCATCCCATTTAAAGTTGTACACGGTAATCTATTTACCAGATATGTTGCTGTATTTACAACCTCAGCCCAAAGATAATTTGGACAATTCTTCTCCTTTAGCATTGCTCTTGCAAACTCAACTAGAGTTCGGTTTCTCCTTTCTGCTACTCCATTTTGTTGCGGTGTATACCTGCAAGTTATTTCTCTTTTGATACCTGCATTACACAGATAATCATTGAACTCTCGAGAAAAATATTCTCCTCCTCCATCAGACCTTAGTCTTTTGAGTTTCTGTCCTGTAAGTCTTTCAGCATATGCATGAAAATGTCTGAAAGCTCCAAACACTTCTGATTTCTCTTTCAAAACATAAAGAGTTATCCATCTTGTTGCATCATCAATGAAAAGAACATAATACCTTGAGCCACTGATAGATCCTTCTTTCGTTGGCCCCCATACATCTGTATGTATGAGTTCTAGCACACCATCGTGTTTGTAACCATTTTTTTGAAATGGTAAACTCTGGGCTTTTCCCATCTCATAGGCTTCGCACTTATGAATCATATGTTGGTTCTTCATATTTGGTAATCCTCTCACAGATTGTTTCTCCACCATAGCTTTGATTCCCTTTTCATTAAAATGTCCTAACCTCTTATGCTAGAGGTCTAGTTCTGTAAATACCTCATCACCATGTGTGATCAAGGCTTGACCAACATTCCCTTGTACTTTCAGAGTAAAAAGTCTACCTTCCTTTTTACCATGGACAATCTGTTTGTATCCTTTCTCTAGATCTTCAACAAATACTCCTTCATTTGTAAACCTGACTTCAAAACCTTTTTCTACTATCTGACCCACACTGATCAGATTCTTCAAGATTATTGGAACATACAAAACATTTGTTAGTAGGTCAGCTCCATTCTTACACTTTACCTTTCCAATTGACCTTACATTATGTTTTGTATTATCACCAGTCTGTACTGTATGATTTGAAATGCCTCCTTCTAGTTCTGATAATAATTCTATATTTCCTGACAAATGATTTGAACAACCACAGTCAATATAGAATACCTTGAGGTCTTCATTTTTTGATGTACTTATCGAGTTCATCATCAACGTCGTATGATCATCATTCTGCATATCATTTGCATAGTTGTAGTAGGTAGTGTTGTGGGACTGATTCTGTCCTCAACTTCTTGCTCCACCTCTACCGTATCAGCCTCTTTAGCTTTATCTTCCTCTTTGATATCTTCCGCTTTTGCCTCTGCTATTGTTATTCTTATTCTGACTTGATCCTTGTGAATTATGCCAGCAATCATGAGCCAAGTGATTGCTTAATCCACAGATCTAGCAAGCTTTCTTGTTATTACTCTGATTACCTCTACCTTTACCTCTTTTCCTGACATTACCTCTTCCTCTTGCATAATTTGCTTGAGCAATCACTTCTTCTTCATCTTTTTCTTTACCTTTATCACCTTTCTTCTTATTCTTTGCGTACATAGCCGAACTATGTCCTTTTTCTCCATCTGTCTTCAAATCTTGCTCAAACGTTAGCATTAGTCCAAGCAACTGATTTAAATCTGGTACAAAATTATTTAAAGATAGTTCAGTTGAGAGTACGAAAGGTTTCCACCTTTCAACTCCTCTCAAACATGTAAGCAATTGCGCTATTAACCTGTGGTCTTCGATATCTTCTCTTTGATCAACTTATAGTTGAGACTACTACTGGCTTTAAGATGAGCTATCTCTTATACAAAACTTTACACTATATTACGAGATCTAACTCTCAGAAGTACCGGAAAAATGTTTACTGAGAAAACTGTAACTGTTAACTAACTTTTCACAGTAACATGAAAATTCTCAGATTTCTTCACATACAAAGAATGCGCTCAACTTCTTCCACTAGAGTTCGGTTTCTCCTTTTTGCTACTCCATTTTGTTGCGGTGTATACCTGCAAGTTATTTCTCTTTTGATACCTGCATTCCACAGATAATCATTGAACTCTCGAGAAAAATATTCTCCTCCTCCATCAGACCTTAGTCTTTTGAGTTTTTGTCTTGTAAGTCTTTTAGCATATGCATGAAAATGTCTAAAAGCTCCAAACACTTCTGATTTCTCTTTCAGAACATAAAGAGTTATCCATCTTGTTGCATCATCAATGAAAAGAACATAATACCTTGAGCCACTGATAAATCCTTCTTTCGTTGGCCCCCATACATCTGTATGTATGAGTTCTAGCACACCATCGTGTTTGTAACCATTTTCCCGAAATGGTAACCTCTGGGCTTTTCCGATGTCATAGGCTTCGCACTTGTGAATCATATGTTGGTTCTTCATATTTGGTAATCCTCTCACAGATTGTTTCTCCACCATAGCTTTGATTCCCTTTTCATTAAAATGTCCTAACCTCTTATGCTAGAGGTCTAGTTCTGTAAATACCTCATCACCATGTGTGATCAAGGCTTGACGAACATTCCCTTGTACTTTCAGAGTAAAAAGTCTACCTTCCTTTTTACCATGGACAATCTGTTTGTATCCTTTCTCTAGATCTTCAACAAATACTCCTTCATTTGTAAACCTGACTTGAAAACCTTTTTCTACTATCTGACCCACACTGATCAGATTCTTCGCGATTGGTGGAACATACAAAACATTTGTTAGCAGGTCAGCTCCATTCTTACACTTTACCTTTCCCTATATTTCCTGACAAATGATTTGAACAACCAGAGTCAATATAGAATACCTTGAGGTCTTCATTTTTTGATGTACTTATCGAGTTCATCATCAATGTCGTATGATCATCATTCTGCGTATCATTTGCATAGTTGTAGTAGGTAGTGTTGTGAGACTGATTCTGTCCTCAACTTCTTGCTCCACCTCTACCATATCCGCCTCTTTGGCTTTGTCTTCCTCTTTGATATCTTCCACTTCTGCCTCTGCTATTGTTATTCTGATTCTGACTTGATCCTTGTGAATTATGCGAGCAATCATGAGCCAAGTGATTGCTTAATCCATAGATCCAGCAAGCTTTCTTGTTATTAGTCTGATTACCTCTATGTTTACCTCTTTTCCTGACGTTACCTCTTCCTCTTGCATAATTTTCTTGAGGAGTCACTTCTTCTTCATCTTTTTCTTTACCTTTATCACCTTTCTTCTTATTCTTTGCGTACATAGCCAAACTATGTCCTTTTTCTCCATCTGTCTTCAAATCTTGCTCAAACGT
>CM035433.1:19129841-19137341 GCA_020310875.1 Ceratopteris richardii
TCCATTCAAAAATGCATTCTTTATATCCAGCTTACTTAGCTTCCATCCTTTTGATGCTGCTATAGCAATCAATGTCCTTATGGTTGACATCTTTGGCACCGGACTAAACGTCTCATCATAATCTATGCCATATGTCTGAGCATAGCCTTTGACAACTAGCCTAGCTTTGTATCTGGCTATCCTTCGATCTATAAGCTTTTTAACTTTATAAACCCATTTATTTCCAATCACTTTCTTACCATTTGGTTTTGGAACAAGTTCCCAAGTCTTGTTCTCTTCCAACGCGTTGAACTCCTCCTTCATTGCTTCTTCCCATTGTTTGTTACCTTTTTCTTCACTGTAACTCTGAGGTTCTTCATCTCCCTTTACTAAGTAAGCATAGTTTTTCTGAGTCAAATAAGAAGTGTCATAGGAATACCTTGTTGGTTGTTTCCTTACTCTGTTCAACCTTCTTAGCTCATATTCTTCATGTGTATCTGAATACACATCTTCATCACATCTTGGTTCATCTTCATTTCTCATACCTGATCCAATCTTGGATGTACTTGCCTGCATATGATCTTCATCTTCATTCACTTGCATATGTGATTTTCCTTTTTCTTTCCTTCTTATCTCTTCTTCAAGTGTTTCAACACTATGCTCTTTATCTGTATACCAGCTTTTTCCTTCATCAAATGTCACATCTCTCGAAACAATAAACTGTTTGATTAGAGGACTCCATAACCTATAACCCATCTGCTTTTCATCATATCCGATGAACACATATTTTTCAACTTTTGGTTCAAGCTTATGCTCAACTCTGATGGTACATAAGCATAAGCAACTGATCCAAACACTTTGCAATGATCAAGTGTTGGTTTCTTACCCCACCAAGCTTCATAAGGGGTCATCCCATTTAAAGTTGTACACGGTAATCTATTTACCAAATATGTTGCTGTATTTACAACCTCAGCCCAAAGATAATTTGGACAATTCTTCTCCTTTAGCATTGCTCTTGCAAACTCAACTAGAGTTCGGTTTGTCCTTTCTGCTACTCCATTTTGTTGCGGTGTATACCTGCAAGTTATTTCTCTTTTGATACCTGCATTCCACAGATAATCATTGAACTCTCGAGAAAAATATTCTCCTCCTCCATCAGACCTTAGTCTTTTGAGTTTTTGTCCTGTAAGTCTTTTAGCATATGCATGAAAATGTCTGAAAGCTCCAAACACTTCTGATTTCTCTTTCAAAACATAAAGAGTTATCCATCTTGTTGCATCATCAATGAAAAGAACATAATACCTTGAGCCACTGATAAATCCTTCTTTCGTTGGCCCCCATACATCTGTATGTATGAGTTCTAGCACACCATCGTGTTTGTAACCATTTTCCTGAAATGGTAACCTCTGGGCTTTTCCGATGTCATAGGCTTCGCACTTGTGAATCATATGTTGGTTCTTCATATTTGGTAATCCTCTCACAGATTGTTTCTCCACCATAGCTTTGATTCCCTTTTCATTAAAATGTCCTAACCTCTTATGCTAGAGGTCTAGTTCTGTAAATACCTCATCACCATGTGTGATCAAGGCTTGACGAACATTCCCTTGTACTTTCAGAGTAAAAAGTCTACCTTCCTTTTTACCATGGACAATCTGTTTGTATCCTTTCTCTAGATCTTCAACAAATACTCCTTCATTTGTAAACCTGACTTGAAAACCTTTTTCTACTATCTGACCCACATTGATCAGATTCTTCGGGATTATTGGAACATACAAAACATTTGTTAGTAGGTCAGCTCCATTCTTACACTTTACCTTTCCAATTGACCTTACATTATGTTTTGTATTATCACCAGTCTGTACTATATGATTTGAAATGCCTCCTTCTAGTTCTGATAATAATTCTATATTTCCTGACAAATGATTTGAACAACCACAGTCAATATAGAATACCTTGAGGTCTTCATTTTCTGATGTACTTATCGAGTTCATCATCAACGTCGTATGATCATCATTCTGCGTATCATTTGCATAGTTGTGTAGGTAGTGTTGTGAGACTGATTCTGTCCTCAACTTCTTGCTCCACCTCTACCATATCCGCCTCTTTGGCTTTGTCTTCCTCTTTGATATCTTCTGCTTTTGCCTCTACTATTGTTATTCTAATTCTGACTTGATCCTTGTGAATTATGCCAGCAATCATGAGCCAAGTGATTGCTTAATCCACAGATCCATCAAGCTTTCTTGTTATTAGTATGATTACCTCTACCTTTACCTCTTTTCCTGACGTTACCTCTTCCTCTTGCATAATTTGCTTTAGCAGTCAGTTCTTGTTCATCTTTTTCTTTACCTTTATCACCTTTCTTCTTATTCTTTGCGTACATAGCCGAACTATGTCCTTTTTCTCCATCTGTCTTCAAATCTTGCTCAAACGTTAGCATTAGTCCAAGCAACTGATTTAAATCTGGTACAAAATGATTTAAAGACAGTTCAGTTGAGAGTACGAAAGGTTTCCACCTTTCATCTCCTCTCAAACCTGTAAGCAATTGTGCTATTAACCTGTGGTCTTTGATATCTTCTCTTTGATCAACTTATAGTTGAGACTACTACTGGCTTTAAGGTGAGCTATCTCTCATACAAAACTTTACGCTATGTTACGAGATCTAAGTCTCAGAAGTACCGGAAAAATGTTTACTGAGAAAACTGTAACTGTTAACTAACTTTTCACAGTAACATGAAAATTCTCAGATCTCTTCACATACAAAGAATGGGCTCAACTTCTTCCACATGAACATGTGTTTTCTATTAGAGAAGATGTGTACAAAAATAGCTTGGCCTCACTTTGCTCATAGCTATAGAAAACTCTCCTACTCTGAGTAGTTTCTCTTTACCATCTCTCTCAGATGAGTACCCGACATTTTAGTTCTGTTATTCATCTCTACATACGCAATCTCTGGCGTCTTCTACTCTCATACCTTCTCATCTCTATCATTCCGGTTCTATGCTCTCTCTTATATACATTTTGGTCCGAGATTCAAAAACTCGTAATTATGGAAGTTTCTACACTGTATATTACAGTCGTGAATTTGTCCCTTCACTAAGGCTTTGGTTTTGTGAATTCTTTGTCTCTGCTTTTCTTTGTCTTCATGTCGTTATGCATAATTAGTGAGTGAATCTCCAACAGCTCCCCCTCAATCACTAATTTGCATCTTCTGGTTTTCATATATTCTTCTTTTCTTTTATACCTACGATTTCTTTGAATCTTCTTGTCTTTACTCCATCCAAGCTCTTTGTCAAAATATCTGCAATCTGATCTTTCGTAGGAGTGAATACCAATTCAATCTCCTTCTCCATTACCTTTTCCCTCAGGAAATGATATTGAATCTCTATGTGTTTTATTCTTGCATGAAACACTGGATTTGCTGCAAGATATAACGAGCTCATATTGTCTCCATGTATGGTAGGTATACCTTGATCAATACCCATGCTTTTGAACAAGGTCTGCATCCATATCACTTCTTTAGCTGCTTCCACAAGTCCTTCATATTCTGCTTCTGTTGACGATAATGCCACTGTGTGTTGCTTCTTTGAACACCAGCTTACAAGCTTATCTCCTAGGTATATCATATACCCATGTGTTGACCTTCTGTCATCTTGACTTCCTGCCCAGTCTGAGTCACTATATGCTCTCAACTTTATATCTGACGTATAAGGATAATATAATCCTTCTTTTATAGTTCTTTTTATATATCTAAGAACTCTTTGTCCTGCAACCCAATGTTGATCCTTCGGACAATGCATGAACTGTGAGAGAACTCCCACTGCATAACTGATATCAGGTCTTGTTAGTGTAGTATAGATTAAGCTTCCCACTAACGACTGATACTTCCTCATATCTTTAAACTCTACACCACCATATTTCGTGAGGTTATGATTTACTTCAAGCGGTGTTGAAGCTTCTCTGCAATTCTCCATGTTAAACTTCTTTAGTAAGTTTAGGAGATACCTTTCTTGCGAAACATATACACCATGATATGTATATGTAACTTCCATTCCAAGAAAGTATGATAACTTTCCTAGATCACTGATCTTGAACTCTTTTTCAAGCAGTCTCTTTACCTCTTTGATTCCTTCATCTGAGGTTCATGTGATTATTATGTCATCTCCATATATACAAATGTAGATCATACCTTCATCTGTTCTCTTAACGAGTAGACTTGCATCAGCCTTTGAGCTTTGGTATCCAAGGTCATTTAGATACTTTACAAGTCTGTAATTCCAAGCTCTTGGAGCTTGCTTCAGTCCATAAAGAGCTCTTCTTAATCTGCAAACATGATTTGGGTAACTAGAACTTACGAACCCTTCAGGTTGTTCCATATAAACCTCATCTGATATATATCCATTCAAAATGCATTCTTTATATCCAGCTGACTTAGCTTCCATCCTTTTGATGCTGTTATAGCAATCAATGTCCTTTTGGTTGACATCTTTGCCACCGGACTAAACGTCTCATCATAATCTATGCCATATGTCTGAGCATAGCGTTTCACAACCAGCCTAGCTTTGTATCTGGCTATCCTTCCATCTGCAAGCTTTTTAACTTTATAAACCCATTTATTTCCAATCACTTTCTTACCATTTGGTTTTGGAACAAGTTCCCAAGTCTTGTTCTCTTCCAATGCGTTGAACTCCTCCTTCATTGCTTCTTCCCATTGTTTCTTACCTTTTGCTTCACTGTAACTCTGAGGTTCTTCATCTCCCTTTACTAAGTAAGCATAGTTTTTCTGAGTCAAATAAGAAGTGTCATAGGAATACCTTGTTGGTTGTTTCCTTACTCTGTTCGACCTTCTTAGCTCATATTCTTCATGTGTATCTGAATACACATCTTCATCACATCTTGGTTCATCTTCGTTTCTCATACCTAATCCAATCCTGGATGTACTTGCCTGCATATGATCTTCATCTTCATTCACCTGCATATGTGATTTTCCTTTTTCTTTCCTTCTTATCTCTTCTTCAAGTGTTTCAACACTATGCTCTTTATCTATATACCAGCTTTTTCCTTCATCAAATGTCACATCTCTAGAAACAATAAACTGTTTGGTTAGAGGACTCCATAACCTATAACCCATCTGCTTTTCATCATATCCGATGAACACATATTTTTCAACTTTTGGTTCAAGCTTATGTCTCAACTGTGATGGTACATAAGCATAAGCAACTGATCCAAACACTTTGCAATGATCAAGTGTTGGTTTCTTACCCCACCAAGCTTCATAAGGGGTCATCCCATTTAAAGTTGTACACGGTAATCTATTTACCAGATATGTTGCTGTATTTACAACCTCAGCCCAAAGATAATTTGGACAATTCTTCTCCTTTAGCATTGCTCTTGCAAACTCAACTAGAGTTTGGTTTCTCCTTTCTGCTACTCCATTTTGTTGCGGTGTATACCTGCAAGTTATTTCTCTTTTGATACCTGCATTCCACAGATAATCATTGAACTCTCGAGAAAAATATTCTCCTCCTCCATCAGACCTTAGTCTTTTGAGTTTCTGTCCTGTAAGTCTTTCAGCATATGCATGAAAATGTCTGAAAGCTCCAAACACTTCTGATTTCTCTTTCAAAACATAAAGAGTTATCCATCTTGTTGCATCATCAATGAAAAGAACATAATACCTTGAGCCACTGATAGATCCTTCTTTCGTTGGCCCCCATACATCTGTATGTATGAGTTCTAGCACACCATCGTGTTTGTAACCATTTTTTTGAAATGGTAACCTCTGGGCTTTTCCCATCTCATAGGCTTCGCACTTATGAATCATATGTTGGTTCTTCATATTTGGTAATCCTCTCACAGATTGTTTCTCCACCATAGCTTTGATTCCCTTTTCATTAAAATGTCCTAACCTCTTATGCTAGAGGTCTAGTTCTGTAAATACCTCATCACCATGTGTGATCAAGGCTTGACCAACATTCCCTTGTACTTTCAGAGTAAAAAGTCTACCGTCCTTTTTATGATGGACAATCTGTTTGTATCCTTTCTCTAGATCTTCAACAAGTACTCCTTCATTTGTAAACCTGACTTCAAAACCTTTTTCTACTATCTGACCCACACTGATCAGATTCTTCAAGATTATTGGAACATACAAAACATTTGTTAGTAGGTCAGCTCCATTCTTACACTTTACCTTTCCAATTGACCTTACATTATGTTTTGTATTATCACCAGTCTGTACTGTATGATTTGAAATGCCTCCTTCTAGTTCTGATAATAATTCTATATTTCATGACAAATGATTTGAATAACCAGAGTCAATATAGAATACCTTGAGGTCTTCATTTTCTGATGTACTTATCGAGTTCATCATCAACGTCGTATGATCATCATTCTGCATATCATTTGCATAGTTGTAGTAGGTAGTGTTGTGGGACTGATTCTGTCCTCAACTTCTTGCTCCACCTCTACCGTATCCGCCTCTTTAGCTTTATCTTCCTCTTTGATATCTTCCGCTTTTGCCTCTGCTATTGTTATTCTGATTCTAACTTGATCCTTGTGAATTATGCCAGCAATCATGAGCCAAGTGATTGCTTAATCCACAGATCCAGCAAGCTTTCTTGTTATTAGTCTGATTACCTCTATGTTTACCTCTTTTCCTGACGTTACCTCTTCCTCTTGCATAATTTGCTTGAGTAGTCACTTCTTCTTCATCTTTTTCTTTACCTTTATCACCTTTCTTCTTATTCTTTGCGTACATAGCCAAACTATGTCCTTTTTCTCCATCTGTCTTCAAATCTTGCTCAAATGTTAGCATTAGTCCAAGCAACTGATTTAAATCTAGTACAAAATGATTTAAAGACAGTTCAGTTGAGAGTACAAAAGGTTTCCACCTTTCATCTCCTCTCAAACCTCTAAGCAATTGCACTATTAACCTGTGGTCTTCGATATCTTCACCAATCGATCCAAGACTGTCTGCCAAGTCCTTCATCTTAGTGACATAATCACTAATGCTTTGACTTTGCTTTTTCTTGAACTTTGTGAACTCCGACCATAAGCTAGCCTTTCTAGCTTTTGTCGTGTTTTGGAAGTTATCTTCCAACGCTCTCCATATGTCTTCTGCTTTCTCCAGAACTCTGATGTGCGGCAATAATTGATCTGTAATGGTATTGTAAACATAAGCTCTTGCCGTTGCATCTTTCTTCTGCCACAGCTTCAAGGCTTCTAATTCTTCTTTCTTCGGTTAACTATCATCTTCAAAAACTGGCTTTTCTTCTCCGGTCACATATTTCATTAAATCTTTACTCATAAGTAAATCTTCCATTCGCATTACCCATGCGGGATAATTATCTCTGTGCAATTTATCAATTGAGATATGATCTGCCATGATCTTCTTGTTTCTGTTACTTCCGGTGAGGGTAACATAAAAAGGTTTTACCTTTTATAAACCTTTACCCTTTCAGAATTATTTCGGAATGTTTCTTGACGCCGTTTGTTAGCTTTCACCTTTCTTTATGAGAATTCTTC
>CM035433.1:19164841-19187341 GCA_020310875.1 Ceratopteris richardii
CATTGAAGGATCGTGTATCGTTTCCAGTCAGAGATCGCTTGGGAAAGATCGTTTTTCAGCGATCGTTTCTCTCAAAGGTCGTTTTTCAGCGATCGTTTCATTCAAGGGTCGTCTGTCAGCGATCGTTTTCTCAGAGATCGTGAGAGTCAAGTATCATGATTGGGATTTCTCTATCAGTCACTTTCCAGCCTAAGTTCTCCCTGGACTTCTGAGCCATAACTTAGAACTCTAGAGGTTAAAGGTGGACAAGATTTGTTTAGAGCTCTTAAGTGAATGAACTTGAGATCAGGAAGAACCCTAGGAAGCCGAAGAAGTGTAATTTCTTCCGTAGGGAGTGTTGCCGAACCAAGTAACCGTTCACACTATTCTGAGACCTCCAGTGAGTCAGAAGGAGAAATCCCCATGGCTTCCGAGGATATGCAAAACACTGTGCCCATGATTGGCCAGATGTCCATCATTGAGGGCGAATACAGAACTTCCTTAGAATATGTGAGCACTAACCACCATGAGATCCCTATCTATCTGGATGGTCTAAACAGATCAGTGGCCAGACTAAGGAAGGCTTCAGAGGCCTACATAGTGCCAAGACCAGCAGTTAAGTACATAGGAGGACTGTACATGGATAAACAAGACATTCAATACATGGTCACAGAACATCCTGAAATTATTAATGAGCGTGGTGAGGAGAATAATACTTCAAGCTTAAATGGACATGAAACTGAAGTACAAGTGACTACTCCTAGAGGAAGATCAACAATCACTAAACTTTGGAGAGGAGACTTAGTTCCCCAGGATGACACTCTAATAGATGTGTATTTGATCAACGGGATGGAGCACCTGCTCAGAGCCCACTCTTCTATTTGGGAAGCTGCTCCTAACCCAGTTACCATCTATGAGTTACAAGATCCTGAATTTTCCACCATCATTACATATTTGGACAAAGACCACAGAAGGTATTGGCCAGTCACTGAATTAGAGAGAGCTGAGCTGAAATATCAGAACATCCCAGTGTTCCCCCCAAGGGACCAAGCCACAACTTCACGGAACCCACATGGAACTTCTCAAAATGATTCAAGTCAACATTCAGGACAAACACAACAAACTCAACAAACCCAGATCCCTATCAGACCTCATGTACAATTTACAATACCTGCCACTAATCCTAATTACCGGCCACAGCCAGCTATGGACCCAAGACAAGGAGTTCGTGCTCCAGTCAGACCACAGGTAGTACGAGGACCAGGCATACCAATTGGAAGACCAAATTACCCTGTAATGCCGAGGCAACCGGAAACAGGAAGGAGACTAAGGCCGATTCAAGTAGCCAAATGCATGAGAAATCATTATGATGGCTCGAGTGAACCCTATAATCACATAGCAGAATTTAAACAAGTAGTTAGAGCCGAGCAGGTAGATGACTTCATGATTCAATATGAGTCCTTTGGCCTTACCTTGTCAGACACAGCCCTGGCCTGGTTTCAGCCATTGGATCCCAATACCTTTCAGAACATGGATCAAGTGTATCAAGAAATGATTGAAGAATTTACCAAGTCTGGAATCAAGAACAATTCTTCGTCATTAATCCACAGCTTCAAACAAGCTCCAACTGAGTCAGCCAGATTGGCAGCCAGGAGATTCAAGCAGTATGTGGATAGATGTCCCGTAGAAGAGAGACCAACACAAAACAAGATGGTATCATTGTTTTTAGAAGGACTATTGAACGGAACCTTGAGGTCATTAGTGTATGTGAAGAGAGTCCAAACTCTGCAAGAGTGTATGAAGGAATGTATAGACCTAGAGGATAACCTTGCAGGAGACTTGAAAATACCCCAAGGAAGTGTGAAAAGTGAAGAGTCATCAAATAGCACATCAAACCCTAAAAACAACATAGAGGAAATTGCCGACTTGCTAGCAAAAAAACTGAATACGCAAGGACAGAGGAATTATCCCACCAATCCTATGAGAATGCCTATGCTTAGAAGATGTATGCAGTGCGGAGGAGATCATCCTTCTCACTTGTGTACTAGGGGAGTAGTCCCACCACCTGCCTATGCTCCTCATAGACCCTCTGTTCCCGGGCCACTACAGTATTGCAGTATAGAGCAGAGGTACACAAACCATAGCACCGAGAACTGCCCTTACACTAGGCAAACCAGACCCACCCAGCCCTATGTGAGACCATATGGATATCCGCAGAACCAGCAGGGAGGAGAAGCCTTCAGATATCCCTCATATCAGCCACAGGCACCAATAGCACGACCATACACATACCAAGGATATACACAGCCTCAGCCAGTGCTAGGACAACAACCGCCCCACCCTCAGAATGTTGTCCCAGTTAAGATAGCGCAACCAGAGGAAAACTTAGAAAGGGCTATAGTGCCAGCCACACCCTTGACTAGTAGTGAACCATGTGACTCATTTTACGAACCTAGTCAAGGAATATACTCAGGTTATGAGAGCTCAATAATGGATTATGGGCAACAATATGACCCATATGCTTATGGCATGGAGACGTCGGAGAGTTCATATAACTACGAGCAAGATTATGTACCATTAATGTACACAGCTCCTAGAGCAACCATGCCACCTCGACCAATGAATAGACCGCCTGTACCTAGAGGACCATGCTACCGATGTGGAGGTGACCACTATATTAGAGAATGTACGTTGCCAAATCCACCACCACCACAACGAATTTGGGAAGGTTATTGTAGCGATTGTGGAAAGGAACATCTTTTTAAAGATTGTCCTAAGAACCCAAACAAAGTCACCTCTAATGTACAGATTAACGTAATAGAAGTAATTGAGTCGTCAGGGAGTGATAAAGAGTACACTATGCCATTAAAAGCCATAACAAGAGCAAGGGCTAGAGAAGACCCTGATAAAACCACAGAAAATAATCAAAGTGACAAAGAGGGGAATACACCCATCCCTCACAGAGTAGAAGACTCAGAAGAACCAGAAAAAAGTATCATCAGTAAACGATCCCAAAGATGGAAGCAAAGGAGAGACAGAATAAAAGAAAAAAAATTATTGCAAAAGAAGGAAAATGAAAAGAGAAAACCAAAACCAACAGAAGAAGCACAAGTGGAAGAAGACAATAAAAAGGAGAATAAAAAGGAGGAGGTAGAATCGGTATTAGCAGACCCAATGCCTGAAGATTTAGCCATGTGGATCCGGGCATACAAAGAGAGAATTAAAGCAGGACCTACCATAGAACAACATGAGAGAGAGTATCCGAGAGGCGACTTAGAGAAAGAAAGATTGGAAATCTGCAAAAAATTAATAGAAGTTGCCCAACAAACATTAGAAAAACCCGCATCACCTTTACCAAACAATCGAATTGGCGAAGAAAGATTCCAAGAGTGTCTAAACAATCAGGGAAAGTCTAAGGTAAATAGACCTCTGGATGATGAAATTGGTATTGAGAGAAAGGAAGGATCCATAGTCCCTGAAACAGAAGGAGATTGGACTAAGGATTTATGGGCGCGAGTTCAAGAGGACAAGTGGAAAAAGGTAGAGGGAATGGAACCGCCCTTTGAAGAATTGAAAGCAGAAAACGAAATAGAGGATTCAATACCTGAACTTAATTCAGAAGGGATTTTTTCAATGGATGCAAGTGACAAAGAAGCCGAAGACGATGTAAAGGAACTACCTAATTACACCGGGGAATACGAGCACAACTCAGAATTGTATCGCATTCCATCAATACAGAGACGAGAAACGAATCCATCAGTTCAAACATCGGAGATCATACAACGCCTTAGAGAAGTGAAAATCCCATGTACCTTAACATTCGAGGAACTGCTGAAGGTAAAACCACATCTAAAAGAAAAATTGATCAATCAGTGGGAAGTCAAGGAAGAAAAGAAGGAGGTAGATGACGAAGTGAAAACGATGAGAATTCCAGTGGATAAAGTAGGAGACTTTAGTGAAGGAGATGAGGGAAATACCTGTCTACCAATCACCTATAGGGGTTACACAACCAAGGCCATACTAGATTCAGGAGCTGGTGTTGGCATAGCTACTAAAGAAATTTGGGAGAAATGGGGAAAACCAGCATTGAGACCAACACGTATGAAAATTCAGATGGCCGATGGACATACAGAAAGACCCTTAGGATTGTTGAAACGAGTAATCTTCACTACGTGCGGAGTGGAATTCGAACATACTTTAGCAATTTGTCACTTTGAAAGGCCGAGCAACTATGAGATGATCTTGGGAAGGCCATTCATGAGACAGCTAAAGGTAGTACAAGATTGGGGAAAGGATGCAGTGTACCTACAACACGCAGGAGTCACCACTAGGATCAACCTACATACGTACACATATCAAGATGTCCCACCTCTGCAATGGAATCAAATCCATAAAGAGGAAGACGATCAATCGATTCATAGTGCAGGTTCTAGTGACCAATCCTGGATGAACGAGGACACTCATCTATGGATGTGCCAAGCTGCAAAAAAGGAAGAAGAGAGAAGAAAAAGTTGGCAGCAGAAACAAGGTATAGTGAGATCGGTACAAGATCCAGCTTATATGCCACAAGTATTTCCAGACGAAGAATTCAAACCTCATGGTTGGATGGAAATCTTAGCCACCCTCGATGTTTGTGTAAACGAAGAAGTGGTAACTATGAACGAATGTATTGACGAGGAGGGTTATGACATTAGCCTGTATATGGTAGTCCTTCAGGAGGCAGAAGAAGGAGAAGTAATTGAGAAAGACTGGAAGGAGGACTACGAGAGCATTGAAATGGAACCAGAACCCCTGGATCTAGGGATTAGTACCACCAACATGGACATCACTGCCAACGAACAACGTAAGGATCTCACACGAAAGGAAGAATTAGAAGTTGAAAGGGAGTTGGAAGATGACGATAATAAGCTTCAAGACCAATTTGAGGTACCAGCTCACTTCAAAAAATATGAAATAGAAGAGAGGAAGATTGCTATTCAAATGCCTAAAAGAGAGGCACAACCGGGAATAGCATATGATAATAAAGAGCAGACCAAGAAAATAGTGGTAACCATGGAAGAAGGAGAGGAACGATGTACTTTCATAGGACAAGATGTCTCAGAGGAAGAAGAACGAGAGTTAATTCAACTCATAAGAGAATATCGGGATGTCTTCGCTTGGACTTATAAGGATTTAAAAGGAGTAGATCCATCTATATGTGCGCATAGAATCCCCATGACATCCGAAGCCAAACCTTCCAAACAGAGACCTTATACTTATAATGAGGTGTATTCAGCCAAGATAAAAGAAGAAATAGATAAGTTGTTGGATGCTGGATTCATATACGAGATAGAACACACAGAATGGGTATCGCCATTAGTGGTAGTGCCCAAGAAAAACGGAAAATTGAGAGTGTGCATAAATCTGAAAAAGGTGAATGCAGCCACTATACGTGATAGCTACCCATTACCGATTACGGATCATCTATTGGAGAGGGTAGCAGGTAAAGAGGTCTATAGCTTCCTAGATGGTTTCTCCGGATACAATCAGGTGGCTATTGCGACCGAGGACCAACACAAGACAGCATTTGCCACTGAATGGGGTGTGTTTGCATTCAGAGTGATGCCCTTTGGACTCACTAATGCACCAGCTACCTTCCAACGATTAATGTGTCACGTTTTCAAGGAATTCTTGAAAAAAAGCATGGAAGTGTATGTTGATGATCTTTGCACGTATTCCAATCAAAGACCCGATCACATACCGGAATTAAGGAAGATATTCAACAAATGTAGACAGTATAGAGTCTGCCTAAACCCAGAAAAATGTGTCTTCATGGTAAGACAAGGCAAAATACTAGGACACATAGTTTCTAGAAATGGGATATCGACGGATGAGGATAAGATTAAAGTCATATTGGACTTACCGAGACCCAAAAATGTGAAGGAAGTACAAGCCTTTATGGGACACTGTGGATATTACCGAAGGTTTATTCACATGTATGCCATAATAGCTAAGCCCTTATACGGTCTATTGACTCAGTTCACTTGGACAGACGAGTGTGAGAAGGCCTTCAACGAGCTTAAAAAGAGGTTGAGTACAGCCCCAATTCTAAAATCACCCAACTGGAGTAAGCCTTTTCATATTCATGTTGACGCTTCGAATTATGCAATTGGATGTATCCTAGCACAACCGGCTGATGAGGGAAAGCTTGACCATCCAATCGCTTATGCGAGTAGACAATTAAACCAAGCCGAAAGAAATTACACGACTACAGAAAGAGAAGGCTTAGGAATGGTTTACGCAGTCAAAAAATTTAGACATTACCTCTTAGCCAATAAATTCAAATTCTTCATAGACCATCAAGCTTTGTTGTATCTAGTCAATAAACCTTGTAGCACGGGAAGGTTGGTGCGATGGTTCTTGTTACTAATGGAGTTTGACTTTGAGGTAATAGTCAAAAAAGGAAACACACATGTGAGAGCAGACCACCTTTCTAGGTTAAAACACGGGGAGCCACCTAGCGGAGTTCCTGATGATTTGCCAGACACCTATCTTTTTAACCTGGAAGTATGTCCTCAATGGGCCGAGAAATTGATCCCAATACTTACACATGGACCTAAAGATGGGATCACACCAAAACGAAAACAAGATCTTTGGAGGACTAAAAACCTTCACATTATTGCTGGAAGTTTATACCACCAGGATTCAAGTGGATTACTGATGAGATGCGTGGAGGAAGATGAACAACAAATGTGGCTTCAGAAAGCACACATAAATCAATGGAACACTCACTTGGACGCAACGGGAACATGGCAAACACTCAAGAGACTTGGCATATATTGGCCAACCATGCAACGAGATGCACATCATTATGTGTCAACCTGTCAAACCTGTCAAGAACAAATCCCAGATGCGAACTCTACGTTATGCTATTCTACAATAGCACCAAGGTGGAGCATGCCTTTAGTAAAGTTCTTGAAAACTCGAGAGTACCCTGACGGAGCTACCCTAGCGAGAAAACGTGCTCTCGAAGAACAGAGCAAAGATTACGTTATCCTAGGAAAACAACTCTTTAAACGCGGAAAGGATAACCAGCTAAGATTGTGCATTCATGAAAATGAATATCTCTCTGTATTAGAAATGGCACATGCAGGAGCTGCGGGAGGACATTTCTCAGCAGACAGAACGGTCAAGATGATTCTCTTTGCAGGCCTGTGGTGGCCAACTCTACATATGGACGCGGAAACATATGTGAGAAGCTGTGAAACATGCCAGAAAGCAAAATATCCTATTAGAAGAGATGACATGCCTTTAAGACCCATGGTTTGTGCGAGAGCATTTACCAAATGGGGAATTGACTTCATAGGACCTATCAATCCACCTGCGAAAGGATCACATGCGGAGTACATAATAGTAGCCACCGACTACTTGACCAAGTGGGTAGAAGCAAAAGCCACTAGAAAGAATGATGCTCAAACCACAGCAAAATTTCTCTTTGAGCACATATTCACACGCTTTGGACTACCGATCGAGATAGTGAGTGATCGAGGAACTCATTTCTTAAACGAAGTCATTGAATCGCTAATGAATGAATTCTTAGTGATTCATAAAAAGTCAGCCCCATACCACCCTCAAGCTAATGGGCAAGCTGAGAGTTCCAACAAAGTACTTTGTACGGTATTGACAAAGATTGTCAATAATGGAAGGTCAGACTGGGACAAACAATTGCATCACGCAATTTGGGCCTTCCGAGTGGCATATAAAACGGCTATTGGAACTACACCTTTCAATTTAGTGTATGGGCAAAATGCAATTTTGCCAATTGACTTCTTAGTGCCTACATTAAAAGTAGCCCAGCAGTATGAGTGGAACGGTCACGAATTATCTCAGCAATTAGATCAGATTGAAAAGCTACACGAGACAAGATTGCAGGCGGTAGCGGGCATTTATGCAGCCAAACGGAGACAAAAGGCTTATTATGATGCACATATAAAAGACAAGGGACTGAAAGAAGGCGATTTAGTCTTAGTATACACCCTCAAACAACATGCAAAGAAACTACAAAAACGCGGATATGGACCTATGATCATAAATCGAATCTCCACTAGTGGTGCAGTCAATCTCGCCACACTAGACGGAGATATTCTTCCCAACTACATCAGTGGTTGCAGAGTGAAAAGATTTATGGAGCCTCTAACGGATCAAATGTTAGCACGACTCTTAGGAGCTCAGAGTAGAAAAAAGGAAGAAGAACGCATACGCGAAGAAGCGAGGCAAGAAGCCCTAGAACGTATCAGAAAACGGAAAGAGTGGATGAGAGAAAGAGACGAGAGATATCGAGTAGGAGAAGAACTCATCCCCATGGCTAATTTTAGAGCCACTGAGAACTCAGGACAACAAAGAAGACAACCTTATTTGAATCTGGGGGCAGGACGAAAGGAGTACCACTTAGTGGATGCTCTTATAGACACAGGAGCAGCAATAAGCTGCATTAGATTCTCTTTGTCTCAGAGACTTAAAGAGGAGTTACGGCCATCGAAGGCGCTGCTAATTGGAATAGGAGGAAAAGTTACTCAATGCATAGGTGAGATCACTTTACCTTTACATATGGGGAACAACACAATGGAGCAGAGACTTTTAGTATGTCATGACCAAGATCTGCTTGAAGATGTGGTGCTAGGCCAAGATTGGATATATGAATATGAGGTAACCATTCAATTGGCTTTAGGATACATCTCGGCCAGGATAGGACCTCGTGAAGTATATAGTTTGCTAGACGAACGACCACCCAAAGCTGCTATTATAGAGCCAGAAGTTCATCCTAATGAACAAAGTCATGATTGTAAGTTCACTAGCAATATAGGAACCCCATCGTCAAGTACTTCATGTGAAAATACTGTGAGTCCTGTGTGCACTCCATCCTTGAGCATAGAGAGTCACGAGAGTACACAAGAACATGAGATCAAGCCCACTGAACCACAAAGCACAAGAGAGACTATTCCTCTGCAAGAATTGAAGTCTACACCTGTGGAAGTGTACCCCATTCCACATTCCACACTAGCTTGGATACGAAAGAACCAAAAAAAGGCATATCTCCAGCAACAGAAATGTCATCGACAGCGGCATGAGCACTGGTATAAGAAGACAAAGAAATTTGAACACTTTCAACAACCACGACTCAAGCGCGTATGGATCCCAAAGAAGCTGATAACTGCACAACCTGATCGAAGCAAAATTTGGATCCCAAAGCCGCGTACCCAAAGGATAACCGTCCCAAACAAAGAACAACCTCAGAAGGGCAATCACCATCAACATGGTCAACGGGCACATCAGCCGAGAAAGAGGACATATTGGAGGAAGAAGGAATCCCCAAAAGCAATACAAACCGAATTGAGACTCACAAAACAAAATCAGCAGACTTACTACCAAAGACGGACCACATTCATCAAAAATATGGAGAATACAGTACATTCCTCCCAAGTGAAGCAAATATGGGTGCCGAAAGACAAGACAAGCGGCGTACATCATGCAACTACTTCCAATTGCACACATGAGGAGTTGCAAAGATCCAAAGTATGCATGATAGGGCCACATTACAAGGCCAAGCATTCGGCACGTCCTTCTTCTATTTTCGGATAGTCACGCACATTTTCCCTTTGGAAATAGGAAAGCACTTGTACATACTTAAAATATTACTCCAAAAAATTTCACTAACCGCTTCGGCTATGAACTAACTTTTATATTTTCTTTTCAGCAAAAAATATAAAAATACATGAAAAATTCAGGTATTACCTTTCTCACACCCACGGGAACGGGACGGCACCATGCACTCGGAGCAACATCGAATTAATAATCAACATATGGAGGAGGATTTATGAAAAAACATATGGATACTAATTCATCCTCTATATTGAGTGCAGATGACATCTTCTGACTCAGAAGCTACACAGCAGGAAGGGGAACTACTTCTTCCATTGGGGTCAATAACCAAGGTCAGAGGACATTGGTTTCGAGATGACCAACCTATCTCGGAACTCTTATTCATGGCAACTATCAAGATCATGGACAGGGACCACTGTTTCCCTATTATGTCACAAGATTTCAAGACCATAATACAAGGGTTACCACATATCGAAGAAGTATGGACTCAAGCTGGCATTGAAGCATTTTTGAAGATACCTATATGTGTACCCGACTTCCAAAGATGTACTCAAGTAATGAATACCATGCAGCCTGCTGCTACAAAGATTTCAGTTCCAGAAGCCACGGTTTTGGACAAGGTAGGCACATGGAAAACCATTCAATTCACTCATGAATTGATCAATAAGGCCTTTGGATGGAATCAGGAAGGAATTACTAATGTCAAGGACGAATGCCATGACCCCAAGAAAAGATCATTCCTGGAGATTAACAGAGTGGATATCGAAGATGCAGTACGTCTGGTACACCAACACTTTTGTTTTCCTGGCATGAACAGATACACTGCACCTCAGAAGATTGTAGTTCAGTTACTCTCCCATGCCATGAGACAGATAGGAAACAAAGTGAATCTCACAGGCTACATACAAGAGCGATTGTTTGAAGCTCAGAAGAAATGGGGGCAAAAGAA
The DNA here is from genome assembly GCA_020310875.1 of Ceratopteris richardii. NCBI lineage: Eukaryota > Viridiplantae > Streptophyta > Polypodiopsida > Polypodiales > Pteridaceae > Ceratopteris > Ceratopteris richardii. Next base: position 19,175,409 of record CM035433.1, read on the forward strand.
GTTCCTGAACGGTGGTTCAGCTTTGACCTTATTGATATATGAAGCCCTAGACATGAGACACTGCTTACGAGAGATGCCGACAGCAGAAGGGCTAGCAAGGTATGCAAAATCCGCTTCTGTCCCTAAGAAAAAGAAAGCAGCAGTTGTAGTGGAAGAGGCCGGAACCAGCACACAGAAGCCCATGAGGGGTACAAAACGCTTGCGAGAAGAAGAAGCCCAAGCAACACCTCAGTCCAAGAGAACGCATCTCTTGCCTAAGGTCACGACGACTCAAATGCCGATTTCAAAAAGAGACTTGTCTGCTGCCCTCGAGCAAACACACCAGTACATGCAAGGGCAGGTGAATCTAAATGTCCAAGGACATCAATATAGACAAGCGAGTCAAATTCAGCAAAAACAGAGTACAGAAACACCTCCAAAGCAACCTGGAAGATACCAAGAATTGGGCATTGATGACTCAAGTACGAATACGGAATCCAGTCCTGAGAAAGATACGCTAGATACTGATATCAGGACAGAAACTTATGAAGACGAAGGACCAGAGGTCAATCAAATGGAAGTAACACCAGACAGCCAGAAGGAAAAAGAAAAGAAGGTGAATGATGCTCAGGAACAGGAGCACGTCATTCAATTAAATGACAATACAAAAATCAGCATCAAAGAAGATACGACTACTGGGGTTACACATGTCAAAGCACCTGTTAAAGAGGAAGAACAAACCCCAAAGAATACGGAAATGGGAGAGGCCCCACAAAAAGAACAAACAATAATCGAGGTGCCTGATGACACACCTCAAGAATAGGATGAAAACATGAGGGCTGAGCCACGGATACAGCTTCAAATCAGGCAGCCCCATGATACCACTTTACACATTGCTCAAGGCAAAGACGTGACTACCGGAGCAGAACCTTCCATACCGAAAACTTGGCTCAATGTGGATGTGACTCAACTGAAACCGGTGGTAAAACAAATGATCCAGACAGCCATGGATACTCAGCAGCAAATGATGGACATAGATGCAGATTATGACAAAGCCATGAAAGAAAAGAACCAGTTTCAAGTTATGAGTGAACAATTGTCTGCACAACTGATTCAGGTACAAAAAGAAATAGCCACCAAAAGCACGGAGTTGCTAGAATCACAAACGCAGCATGAATCATTAAGCACTCAGCATCACCAACTGCAAAAACAGCTCGAAGCCATACAGAAATTATATGATGCTACGGTAGCAGAGAAAGACAGAATGAAAACCAGAAGCACTCTACTAGAAACACAACTAAAGTTATATCTGGACGAGAATGACACTTTACGGAACAGAAACAAAGAATTGATGAAATCATTGTTATATGACCAACCAATAAAGCAACAGGATTCAACTGAAAGTAAAGAAGATGAATTAAGAGATCAGCTCGCACAATATGAAGCCCTGCTAAAACAAGAGCACGCGGTAAGAGAAGAAGCAGAACTTAAGCACAATCAGGAAATAAGTGAGCTAAAAAGGCAGCTGAATTCAGCACAGGCCAAACTGGTACAGAGCTACAGTGAAAACATGGATCATGTAGCCGACATAGGTAAGGAACTCCTAGCCACTAAAGAAAAACTCGGTGAAGCCCTGCAAAAGATAACAGAAAAAGAAGGATGCATTGAGGAGCTACAGAATCAGCAGAAAGGTAAAGAACCGATCGGGACATCAGTAGTGCAGGAAAAAGAACATCCTACTGACGGGGTAGAGGTAAGCCCTCTATCTCAACCGATCTATCATTCTCCAATACATGAGCAGATGGCGGATATGCATGATGATCATCCGATGCCATACACTGCAGAAATAAGTCAGAAGGAACGGGCACTAGTGGTGTCCCGATTGACGGAAAATTTTGAGAATGAAGTCATCAAGGTCATGAAGGAAGCAAAAATCAAAGGTAAAGACTTGGAAAAGATCATAAAGCCTTTCAACATTCCCTATGGACTGCTGAAAGAGAAAACAAGGCAATATATAAAGAAGGTTACACATAAAAGTCCAGATGAGCAGCTCAATTTCAAGAATGACACATTCATGTACACTCAAGCAGAGTTCGAAGCTGCACAGCCGGTGTGGAGGAGAAAATTTTTGGAGAAACATCCCACACTTCGGGTGCACTGGGAGGCCGCACCTTATTTATTCCAGGTAAACCCTTCGTTTTGTCCAATACCACGGAGAAGGGATACAACAGAATTTTTTGCTTTACAACGCAGCGGCAATCTTAATAAACAGTGGCTAAACTATCCAATGTTACCTAGCCCGCCACATAATTATTTGCCAACCGAGGATTATATGATCAAAACCATAGAATTTTGGCTACAAAACTATGCGACTGTACCAGATTTAGCAGTTAAGATGACAAATAAAATACTTAGTATGCTACTTACAGTTTTGAAGGTCTTCAAGCATGCAGCGTATACATTTCTGAACTTCATCGGCATTAATCAAGGAACAGATATACTTATTTTTGATCTGTCAGTAATGCCGAGCCGCCCCACAATAATGGCATACTATTCCAGACTCATGTTTTTACCCAGTCCGTACATGCAAACATTTGAAGAAGCATTTTTTACCGGTTTTTTTGAAATAGACTCAGAGGTATTTTTGAAGATGTCATCAAATCTGAATGCCAGACTTGTGGCATATGAATTAAGCTTCTTCGCCGATCATAGACAACCGCCAAACGATGGAGTCAAAGCTGAACAATGGAAACAGATCATGATACGTGAAGCTAATCTGCTAAACGATACAGAGCAACAAGTATACAGAACATATGCCCGACGCTTATCAAAGCCTGTCGGGGACGACAGAGTTCAGGAGGGGGGCAGTGTTGAGGGCGAAACGAGTAAGAAAAGGAAAAAAAGAAAGCAACGAAAGAAACAGCTTCACTAAAAGGGCAAATTTGAAGATAGACAAATGTAAAGATACATCTCTGCAGGAAGCCCCGCAGGGGCGCAACACCCATCTCTGCACAGAGCCCCGCAGGGGCACGCACCAGGCTACAAAGCTTAACCCCGGGGTCCAGAGGAGTGGATTTTTCAAACATCAGAGTAGGACCAAAAGTTAGAAAGGGGTAGAGGCTGAAAAGTTGAAGAGGGTGACTAAGAATAGCACATTCCTAGTCACTGGTGGCGTGCGTGGCAACCCAAGTCAACAGGCAAGACAACTACATCAGGCTCTCGAGTAGTAGAGCTTGAATCAAGAAGGCCATCGAATCTGCATGTCTGTTTAACAGCAGACAATACTGACCACAGGGCGCGTGCGCGAAGCAAAGTCTGTCAAAGGAAGCAAAGTCTGTCAAGGGACGACAGAGGCGAAGAGGGGGAGAGTGTTGCAGAGCCAAAGAGCGCACAAAGCAGAGGAAAAGACGGGCCCCAAAATTTTTCCGATTTGGACCACATATTTTTGTAACATATTCATTTTTGTAATATATTTCCCCTTGTAAAGGCACTAGAGGAGTCCTCTAGATGCATTCCCACAGAAGAATAGAAGCTTACCCATGTAAAATAGTAGAAAATTAGCTCTTAGTGAATAAAGTGCCGGTCACTTGTGTGAAAGGACCAATTTTAGGGCACTAGTATATAAGTCAAATGTGACTCTTTGTAAAAGACTTTTTGCCATTGTGAGAATAGAGAGCACAGAAATTCGAATTTGTGCCTTCTTCCCTCTTCATCTTCTTCTTCGTGAGCTTGTATGCATGTGTATTGCTTGGAAAGAGTGCTTGTGAGTGTGATTTATCCTTGAGAGTGTTTCTTTGCTGGAGGAGAGGTGTGTGCGAGGTGTAGGAAGTGCTGAAGTGTAGGAAAGTATTCCCGCGACTCAGTATTTCTGTCATAACTTGAAGTAGGAGTGTCGGAATTGCGTGAAACCACTGCCATTGGATGCGTCTTCTCGAGAGCTTCGAAACGCATATGCTATTCGCTATGTTTGGAGCTCGGAGCTAGGAGAAAAGTCCAAAATACTGACGGCTGCTGCACCAAGTATCGTTTCGTCTTGACCTACTGTTGAAGCTTGTTAGGATAAGTATTTTCCTCATTTTCACTCTTGAGTAATTCATTTGCATTGACCATTACACGTTTGCATGTCTTCATACACTCGGCTAGGTTAGCATACTCTTCGGATTGATAAATTAAAAGCGTGTATCCCCACTATATGCACTTGTGAGGGGATTGAGGTACAGTCTCTTTCTCCGCAAGTCCCTAAGTTGAAGCTTAGGTCAACACTTGAGCCACTGATAGATCCTTCTTTCGTTGGCTCCCATACATCCGTATGTATGAGTTCTAGCACACCATCGTGTTTGTAACCATTTTTCTGAAATAGTAACCTATGGGCTTTTCCCATCTGACAGGCTTCACACTTGTGAATCATATGTTGGTTCTTCATATTTGGTAATCCTCTCACATATTGTTTCTCCACCATAGCTTTGATTCCCTTTTCATTAAAATGTCCTAACCTCTTATGCTAGAGGTCTAGCTCTGTAAATACCTCATCACCATGTGTGATCAAGGCTTGACCAACATTCCCTTGTACTTTCAGAGTAAAAAGTCTACCTTCCTTTTTACCATGGACAATCTGTTTGTATCCTTTCTCTGGATCTTTAACAAATACTCCTTCATTTGTAAACTTGACTTGAAAACCTTTTTCTACTATCTGACCCACACTGATCAGATTCCTCGCGATTGTTGGAACATACAAAACATTTGTTAGCAGGTCATCTCCATTCTTACACTTTACCTTTCCCTATATTTCCTGACAAATGATTTGAACAACCAGAGTCAATATAGAATACCTTGAGGTCTTCATTTTCTGATGTACTTATCGAGTTCATCATCAACGTCGTATGATCATCATTCTGCGTATCATTTGCATAGTTGTAGTAGGTAGTGATGGAGAGTGTTAATCTCCAAAAGAACAAGTTGACCTTGAATTTAGACCACCTCTATATCAAGAACAACTTCAGACTCCACCAAATTTAGAGAACATTCATCAACTTATCAGAAAATTGATTATTCTGAAAAATTCAACTTCTCAGAAAAGTCTACTGCAGATTAATTCTTGATTGACTAATCATTTGTGTAAAGTTTTTGATAAGACTTTGTAGGTTGCTTCGCCTTAAGGTTGCGCACCTTCTCCAACTTAAATCTCTGCAAATGATTCAGTATACTCTGAGAAATCACACAAACAATTTACCTATGTGTAAATCACCTTCTCTGCAGTAGCGACTTTGACACCTGCAACTTCTTAGCTATAGTTCTCCCAATGTCGAACCCGTTTGTTCAAATGCTTTTAGATGTAGATAGCTTATTTCTCAACTTAGATTTTGAGCTATCACATGTGTAAAACTTTACACTGTGCACTGAGCACTGTCCATTTCATTGAACTCAAAATTTGCGCCTGTTTCAGGACACTGTGAACATTCTTTACATATGAATGTTCCTACACACAATTCTCTCAGCCTGATCACAATTGGAAGCTAAAACTTTGTACAATAGTTGATCAACTCTAGACTTAGACTTGTACAAAAGCATTCCACAAAAGCTTTACCACAGAAGGAGAAATCATGAAAACTTTGGGCGCAATTTTTCTGATATTTCTGAAGAAGACTAGAACTGAATGAGAGAGAGACTTCAACTAACTTCTCATATGTCTAATGACACTTACAACTACTCATTCCTCTATTCCTATGCTCATACATAGTCTCTCCTCGTCTTCTCTCTATTGCCCTGACATTTTTCCAAGGTATTTATAAGCAAATATATACAAGCTTATGACTAGACAAAAATATAAGTGATCTATGTCTTCACTAATGTACATATGTGTACATATCATTCATCCTGTGAATGTAGCCATCTTCTTTGCTTCAAGACTTGATCTCATCTCCATCCTTTGTCCTTCAAATCTACAATTGGTGATTGGTCTGCACCAACAGCTCCCCCTCAATCATCAATTGAGGTTTCTCTTATCTTCTTTATGCCTGCCATGTCTTTAAACTTCTGTAACTTTGGTCCATCCAAACTCTTTGTAAGCATATCAGCTATCTGATCTTTTGTTGAAGTATGTATGACTTCAATTTCCTTATCCATCACCTTCTCTCTTAGAAAGTGATACTGTATCTCAATGTGTTTGGTCCTGGCATGAAAAACAGGATTAGCAGCTAGATATAATGAACTCATGTTATCACCATAAATGATAGGTATGCTCTGTATAGTGTCAAAACTCTTCATGAGAGTCTTAAGCCAAATCACTTCTTTTGCAGCTTCAACCATGCCTTTGTACTCTGCTTCTGTAGATGACAAAGCAACTGTATGTTGCTTCTTTGAGCACCAAGAGATTAACTTATCTCCCACATAACACATGTATCCATAGGTTGACCTTCTATCATCTGGATTACCTGCCCAATCTGCATCACTATAGATCTTGATATTTGTATCTGATGTAAAACCATAATACAAACCTTCTTTGAGTGTACCCTTAATGTACCTCAACACTCTTTGACCTGCAATCCAATGCTCTTTCCTAGGACAATGCATAAATTGAGACAAAACCCCAACTGCATATGATAAATCAGGTCTAGTTAATGTAGCATAGATAAGACTACCAACCAAACTCTGATATTGCTTCATGTCCTTGAACTCTTCACCTCCAAATCTGCTTAATTTGTGATTCACCTCCATTGGAGTAGGTGCTACCCTGCAATCATTCATTTTAAACTTGATTAACAAGTTTCTCAAATACCTTTCTTGAGTCACATACACTCCATGTTGAGTGTATGAAATCTCCATGCCCAAGAAGTATGACAAGTCTCCCAAATCACTGATTTTGAACTCTTTCTCCATTTGCTTCTTTAAGCTTTGAATGCCTTTCTCATCTGTTCCTGTAAGAATGATATCAACATATATGCACATGTAAATAAACCCATCATCACTTGCTTTGACAAGCAAGCTACTATCTGCTTTTGATACTTGAAATCCAAGTTCTTTTAGGAACTTTACAAGTCTATAGTTCCATGCCCTTGGGGCCTGCTTCAAGCCATATAAAGCTCTCTTGAGCTTACACACATAATCTGGATATCTTCCATCTCTGAATCCTTGAGGTTGCTCCATGAACACTTCATCTGAAATGTAACCATTCAAAAAAGCATTCTTCACATCTAATTGACATAATTTCCAACCTTTGCATGCAGCAATTGCTATAAGTGTCCTGATGGTTGTCATCTTTGCCACAGGACTATAAGTCTCATCATAATCAATACCATATGTCTGAGCAAACCCTTTCACAACAAGTCTAGCTTTGTACCTAGACACACTTCCATCTGCAAATCTTTTTGTCTTATAAACCCACTTACATCCAATGATCTTCTGACTATTTGGCTTTGGAACCAAATCCCATGTTTGATTCTCCATCAATGCATCATATTCTTCCTGCATAGCTTTCTCCCAATTTTCTTTACCTTTTGCCTCTTCATATGTAGAAGGGTCTTCATCTGCTTTAATCATGTAAGCATAATCTTTGGTAGCCAAAAATGAAGTATCATAGCTATACCTTGTAGGTTGCCATTTGTTCCTTGTAGACCTCCTAAGTTCTCCACTTCTTGAGGTTTCTGGTTCTTCACATTCAGGATCAAATCTTGGTGTTTCTTCCACTTCAACCTGCACTTCATTATTCTCTTGCTCATCAAATATCTGAACCTTTGATTTACCTTTCCTTTGGCTCACAATTTCTTCACCATCTGTATTAATATTGATAGTACCTGCATACCAAGTACCTTGCTCATCAAATGTAACATCTTTTGATACAAGAAAATGTTTTGTGGATGGATTCCACAACCTGTATCCCATATGCTTATCATCATAACCAATAAACACATATTTTTCAGCTTTAGGTTCCAATTTGTGCCTTAATTGTGATGGCACATATGCATAGGCCAAACATCCAAATACTTTGCAATGGTCTAGTGTAGGTCTCTTACCCCACCATGCCTCATAAGGTGTCATACCCTGCAAAGCTTTACAAGGTAGCCTATTGACCAAATAAGTAGCTGTATTTACAGCCTCAGCCCACAAATAATTTGGGCAATTTTTCTCCTTCATCATGGACCTTGCAAACTCAACAAGAGTCCTATTCCTCCTTTCTGCTACACCATTTTGTTGAGGAGAGTACCTGCAAGTAACCTCTCTTTTTATACCTGCATTCCACAAGTAATCACTGAACTCATTAGAGAAATACTCTCCCCCTCCATCTGACCTTAGTCTCTTCAACTTATGTCCTGTAATTCTCTCTGCATACATATGATAATGTTTGAAAGTATTGAATACTTCTGACTTATCTTTGATCACATAAATAGTGATCCATCTGGTAGCATCATCAACATAAATCACATAATACCTTGAACCATTGATACTGAAATCCTTTGATGGTCCCCACACATCTGTGTGTACCAATTCAAGTTTCTCTGAATACATAATCCCATGCTTAGAATAGGGTTGCTTATGAGCCTTACCTAATTGACATGCCTCACATCTGTATGTCATATGTTGACCTGCAACATTAGGCAATCCAAGCACTGAGCCATTATTAATCATGTCTTTAATACCTCTTTCATTGAAATGTCCAAGTCTCTTGTGCCAAAGATCTAACTCAGAGATCTTATGTCCTCCATAGGTGAACAAGGCATGACCAACATTACCTTGAATCTTCAATGTGAACAATCTTCCTTCTTTCTTCCCTGAAACAATTTGTTTATACCCATTGCTAGGGTCTTCCACAAACACTCCTTCATTAGTGAACCTTACTTCATAACCTTTTTCCACAATTTGTCCTACACTTATCAAATTCTTAGGAATTGTAGGAACATACAAGACCTTACTCAATAAGGTGCTACCATCCTTGGCCTTCACTGATCCAATTGACTTCACATTGTGCTTTGTGTTGTCACCTATTTGAACAACATGATTAGATACCTTATTCTCCAAATCAGTCATCAAAGCTATATTACCACTCAGGTGATTGCTACACCCTGAGTCAATGTAGAAGACTCTTTGATCTTCATTCTGCCTTTCACAAGTTGCATTCATTATCAATGTTGAATCTTCCTTTTGATCTGAAGCATAATTGTAGTAGGTATTGTTATATTGTTGACTTTGGAAACCTCTACCTACATTTCTTCCAAAGTAACCCCTACTACCCCTGCCTCTGAAATTACCTCTTTGATTTCTGCCTCCTCTTGCTCTTTGATTAAAATTCTGATAATTACCATTGTTCTGATTATTGTGCCAACAATCATGAGATAGATGATTGGTCTTACCACATATCCAACAAGCTCTTGCATTATCTTTGTTGTTTTTGCCTCTTCCTCTACCTTTGCCACCTCCTCTACCTCTTAGGAAGTTGGCTTGACTAGTTGTGCCTTCATCTTCACTTGATTGTTGCTTTCCTTTGTTAGCTTTCTTCTTGTCCTTTGAGTACATTGCATGACCTGTACTTTTGTCACCATCTCCTTTAACATCCTGCTCAAATGTTAGCATATGACCTAGCAACTGATTTAAATCAGGAGTGAAATGATCAAGTGATAATTCTGTAGACAAAATGAATGGCTTCCATTTGTCATCACCTCTCAAACCTGTAAGGATTTGCCTTACCAATTTATCCTCCTCAATATCTTCATCAACAGCTCCTAATGCATCTGCAATGTCTTTCATCCTTGTTACATAGTCTGAAATGGATTGAGAGGCCTTCTTCTTGAAAGTTGTAAATTATGCCCACAAAGATGCCTTCCTTGACTTTGTAGTGTTTTGGAAATGCTCTTCCAAAGCATTCCATATATCACTTGCACTTTCAAGACCTCTAATGTGAGGTAGCAAGTAATCATTGACTGCCATATAAATGATACTCCTAGCTTGAGCATCTTTCTTCATCCAATTCTTCAAATCTGTTAATTCCTCCCTAGTTGGAACACTAGGATCTCTGAACTGTGGCTTTTCTTCTTCACCTGTAATGTAAGCTATCAAATCTTTGCTCATTAGATGAGCTTCCATCCTCATTGACCATGTAGGATAGTTTTCTCTATCCAACTTCTCTATTTGAAGAGAATCTCCCATCCTTCCTTCACCTGTATTAACAGATCTTTAAGCTTTATGAGGAATAAATGTACCTTGACTTCGAATATTACTTCTTCTGATCCTTTTGACAACTTCAATGTGTCTTCCTTTAAGCTTTCTTCAATCTTTGTCCTTTTGATCCTTCAAGATGTTTTCTGTAGTAGTCGGAATCTCCCTTTCCTTGATTCCGATGCTTCCGGCTTTGATACCACTGATGGAGAGTGTTAATCTCCAAAAGAACAAGTTGACCTTGAATTTAGACCACCTCTATATCAAGAACAACTTTAGACTCCACCAAATGTAGAGAACATTCATCAACTTATCAAAAAATTGATTATTCTGAAAAATTCAACTTCTCAGAAAAGTCTGCTGCAGATTAATTCTTGATTGACTAATCATTTGTGTAAAGTTTTTGATAAGACTTTGTAGGTTGCTTTGCCTTAAGGTTGCGCACCTTCTCCAACTTAAATCTCTGCAAATGATTCAGTATACTCTGAGAAATCACACAAACAATTTACCTATGTGTAAATCACCTTCTCTGCAGTAGCGACTTTGACACCTGCAACTTCTTAGCTATAGTTCTCCCAATGTCGAACCCGTTTGGTCAAATGCTTTTAGATGTAGATAGCTTATCTCTCAACTTAGATTTTGAGCTATCACATGTGTAAAACTTTACACTGTGCACTGAGCACTGTCCATTTCATTGAACTCAAAATTTGCGCCTGTTTCAGGTCACTGTGAACATTCTTTACATATGAATGTTCCTACACACAATTCTCTCAGCCTGATCACAATTGGAAGCTAAAACTTTGTACAATAGTTGATCAACTCTAGACTTAGACTTGTACAAAAGCATTCCACAAAAGCTTTACCACAGAAGGAGAAATCATGAAAACTTCGAGCGCAATTTTTCTAATATTTCTGAAGAAGACTACAACTGAATGAGATAGAGACTTCAACTAACTTCTCATATGTCTAATGACACTTACAACTACTCATTCCTCTATTCCTATGCTCATACATAGTCTCTCCTCGTCTTCTCTGTATTGCCTCGACATTTTTCCAAGGTATTTATAAGCAAATATATACAAGCTTATGACTAGACAAAAGTATAAGTGATCTATGTCTTCACTAATGTACATATGTGTACATATCATTCATCCTGTGAATGTAGCCATCTTCTTTGCTTCAAGACTTGATCTCATCTCCATCCTTTGTCCTTCAAATCTACAATTGGTGATTGGTCTGCACCAACAGGTAGTGTTGTGAGACTGATTCTGTCCTCAACTTCTTGCTCCACCTCTACCATATCCGCCTCTTTGGCTTTGTCTTCCTCTTTGATATCTTCCGCTTCTGCCTCTGCTATTGTTATTCTGATTCTGACTTGATCCTTGTGAATTATGCCAGCAATCATGAGCCAAGTGATTGCTTAATCCATAGATCCAGCAAGCTTTCTTGTTATTAATCTGATTACCTCTATGTTTACCTCTTTTCCTGACGTTACCTCTTCCTCTTGCATAATTTGCTTGAGTAGTCACTTCTTCTTCATCTTTTTCTTTACCTTTATCACCTTTCTTCTTATTCTTTGCATACATAGCCAAACTATGTCCTTTTTCTCCATGTGTCTTCAAATCTTGCTCAAATGTTAGCATTAGTCCAAGCAACTGATTTAAATCTAGTACAAAATGATTTAAAGACAGTTCAGTTGAGAGTACAAAAGGTTTCCACCTTTCATCTCCTCTCAAACCTGTAAGCAATTGCGCTATTAACCTGTGGTCTTCGATATCTTCACCAATCGATCCAAGACTGTCTGCCAA
>CM035433.1:19217341-19262341 GCA_020310875.1 Ceratopteris richardii
CTTGTGTCTCCGGATCCTTGAACTCATAGATGATGACTATGCCCAATTGGCTAGGTTGATCTCGCTTGAATCTCCAAAAGACTTCCTCTGTTTCTCTATTCAAGAATAGTTCTATGCTTTTGTTGTCTTGAGGGATCCAATATGGAGTGATCACTCTAGTCAAAACTGAGTTACCTCTAGGAGTCTTGGGTTCTTGTCCTACATCTCCTTGCTCTAGGTCTCCTACCTCACTCTCACGAATAATGTTTCCAAACTCATCTGTCCTATCTGGTAGGTTTGTGACCACATACATGGTTCCTTCCTTATCAATGTATGAACCCTCTTCGAACTTGACCACTGGGTGTTCAAGTCCAAAGGGTTTATCCGGATTTTTGAGTTGGACCACTGATCACCTCATGTCATCGTCATAGATGAGTGCACCTAATCGGGTGGTCCGAATATATTCCAACTATGTCTTATAGGGACCTTCTGGTGTTTGCAGATAGGCACTGCCTGAGCCACCTATAGGTTTCCCCATGCTAAAAGACATTTCTGAGTCACTTGTGTCAGAGCTTAGTACGTAAGGATAACCACTTAGTTGTTGTGCCCAAGACTTAGCTGTATGGTTGACACTAGCCTCAGAAGATCTTATGCTTTGTCTATCCTTGCCTAGGTATCTACCATATCTCAGGTTCATAAGCTTTGTCTTCTAGTCCCAAAATTCCCCTTGGTATTGCTCAAAATCCTTTGGAGTCCCCTTTGTTTTCCTAATCTCACATGACGGTCAACTTCAAATTATCCTATCTGAAAATCAACGAGATATAGAGCTCAAAAAATGGACTTTGATGAAAAATTTATGTCAAATCACGCTCCTGGGGGTCAAAACAGGGAAATAGGACCTTTTGGAAAAATCACGATTTTGTGTGAAAATCGCGATTTTGGACAACCTTGGAAATCACGATTTTGAATGAAAATCATGATTTTTGGGGGTCTAAAAATCACGATGCTAAGCTTTTATGAAAATCGCGATTTTTAGAGATCATGAAAATCGTGATGTTGAGCAACCATAAAAATCACAATTTCGTGAAATCATGAAAATCGCGATGCTGAGCACCTATGAAACTTGCGATTCTGAGCACTCCCCAAAAAAGGTGATTTTGAATGAAAATCGTGAAAAAGGCGATTTTGAGTGAGAATCGTGAAAGACACAATTTTGAGAATGATCACAAAATCGCAATTTTGAATGAAAATTGTGTTTTCTCAAAATCATGTTTTTGACATGAAAATCGCGATTTTGAATGAAAATCGTGTTTGGTCAAAGTTGTGTTTTTTACCTGAAAATCACGATTTTGAGAATGGCCAGAAAATTGTGATTTTGATTGAAAATCGTGTTCTAAAAATTGCGATTTTGTACCTTAATGAAAATCATGTTTTCTGAAAAATCATGAAAATCGCGATTTTGGATGAAACTCGTGTTTTTTGAAAATCGCGATTTTGCAGCCAACAAATAATTGTGTTTTTCCCAAAATCGTGTTTTCTCAAAGTCGTGTTTTTACTTGAAAATCACGATTTTGGGTGAGAATCGTGTTTTTGCTCAGAATCGTGTTTTTTTTTAGAATCGTGTTTTTTGAGAATCGCCAAAAAATCACGCTTCTGAGGGTGACCAGAGAATCGTGTTTTTTTGAACAACTTAGAGAATCACAATTTTGAGCACAAGCAAAGAATCGCGATTTTGAGAATGACCCCAAAATCGTGTTCTGTTCAAAAAGGTTTTAGGTAGGAAATAGAAAATTGCATTTTTTTGAAAAAAAATGAATTTTATGAAAATCGTGATTTTCAGTGAGAATCGTGTTTTTTTGGCAACAAATTCAAATTTCTAAGCATCGAGTGATGGCGAGCTCCGTATGTGCAAAAAATCATGAAAAAACACAGGCTTTGCTATAATAAAGTAAGTCTATGATCTAGGGATCCGATGGCTTCAGACAGATCTGAAATCGAATACCATTTGGTCACTCGTCTGTAGGACCAAAGATCTCAAGAGTAGACTCAAGCATAAGTCATGTGCTCTCATATTCAAGTAATCTACTTAGCCTAGAGGTTAAGTCTCATGGTTGTGAAGGAAGAGGTCTTGGGTTCAACTCCCATGGGGAGCATGGGAAGAGAGTTTTGCCCAAAGAGCTCTAGAGCCTTCTAACTCAAGTTAACGTGAGTTAACTTGAGTCCAGTGGACTTAACTCAAGAGGTGAGTACAACAACCACTAGTGGACTCTAGTGGAAGGTACTAAAGTAGTGGTCGAGATCACTCCAGCCACTAATAGACTCTAGTGGTGGATATGAAAGGAGTGGAGGAGATTGCACATGCACTTGTGGACTCTAGTTACATTTGTGGTCCTCATTAGTTCAAGCAGCTATATATACAGGCATAAGGTTGGGAGGAGAGTCATCTCTCAAGCATGTGGTGGTCGTAATCCTTGTTCTCTTGCATTGGTATCAGAGCATAAGGTTGGGAGGAGAGTCATCTCTCAAGCATGTGGTGGTCGTAATCCTTGTTCTCTTGCATGATATACATTCTTAGTACAAGAAAAAATCGTGCATCATGCATGCATACGCATGTGAGCATATGCTCTTGCATGTAGATACATGCATTTGCATGATAGAATGGAATGTTGTTTGCAAGTAGATATAAGAATGTACTCTCTTAGTATTTAGCTTACTTTATAAAGCTCGCAGTTTGACATTAGGGAAGACCAAGGACTAGTTAGTTGCAAAGATATACTAGTTTTAGTTTGCAACTCAAGTAATTAGTCGATTTCTTCCCAAGTCGATACTCGGCTATCAAAGACAAATACTTAATGATAATTAAGTATGATAGATGTCTTGCTAGGTATAAGTAAGCACTAGGAGAAAGTTAAGTAATAAATTTTCTTGATAACCAAGAAAATTTAATTACTTGCAAACTCTTTTATGATGTATGATGATAATTAGAAAGTCATGCGGATAAGCTTTACTTGATTAGTTATACTTTATGTAACTTCTCAAGCATCCCAAGGTTGGATGAGAACGTCAACTATATTTCCAAGTTCCTTGAGTACTCTTCTATTTAGAAGATTCCGAAAGTTTAAAGAAGTTTCTTTGTGGTTTCAAGATTTGTATCTCATGATGAAACCTCGGTAAGTAACTTTTTGGAATTGAGATATGAAATAGTCAAGCCTTCTATTTCATGTGAGATCATTCTCCTACCATGTTCAAGATGAATTTATTTTTGGGAAGGTAGATGTTCCAAGTAGAGGATCTTAATTGATTCATGAACTCTTCCCAAAATACACATAAATTCATATTATATGATAGGTCCAAGGAATGATGAAGGCAAAACCTCTTTAGGATATAAATGTTTTGCCAAAATATAAAGGTACCAAGCTTTTATAAATGTTCATTTGATTTCATCATGGGGTGATGGAAATCAAAGGTCAAACCTCAACATCAATTGATCCTTGACGTCAATAAAAGGATGTTAGGTTCTATAGTTGCATCTCTAGTAAATGATGCAACTAGCTAAGCAATCTTTAGGAAAATAATATAAGTCCCTAAGGACTTGAAGCAAGTGTGAACTTTTCATTTAGGAATAGAAAGTTCCAAGAAATGGATTTTCAATCCATGAACTTCTCCTAAACAAGTTATAAAGTTCAAAGTTGTGTTCACAGTAACATTACTATTGGATCAATCATCAATAGATGCTTGGACTTTAAACATAATTTTGATTGGTGAAATATGTTTAAAGGACTCTAGTAACATCTGAAGATTGACCAATAATAATGAGTTTTGTATCAAACTCAAGAATAGAAGTCGATATCACATAAATGAAAGTTCAACTTAAACGTTCATAGTGGCATGGGAAACCATATCCAAAAGGTGATATTTAGTCTCTAGTTTGATACTCAGGAAATGAATACAATTGAATCAGTAAATTTTTTGGATATTATTTGAAAGAATTTCTTTCAAATGTTCTTTTAATATTGCAAAAGATTCCAAGATGAATCATTTGCTCAAGTTATTCCTTAGAAGGAATCTCAAGTCTTTGAAGAAATGGCATTCTTTCAAGTATTGAGAATTAAATTCTTCATACTCTTTAAACAATAAGTAAGTAGTTCCCGGACATCCCAAACCACTAGAAGTGGTATTTCAAGTCCTATTTGTGATATAACCTAAAGGTATATCAAAGATTCTTAGCTTTGGAATCTGAGAGGCCTAAGTGTATGCTTGGACCTGAGAAAGATCTCTAAAAATCCTGCAGGTAAGCAAAGAAGCTTTAGATAGTTTAAGAGATCTTAAAAGATAAAGACTAAGTCTTTATTTTTGTCGCAAGTATCAACCAGACTTGATCAAATTTGGCCATGATTGTCCAAAGAATGTGCGATTGGGACTACTTTATAGATTGCCCAAGTATTGGCAATAAAATTCCTTTTGGGAATTATTCACTCAGGTTCCATTTATTCGATGGAAAACTGTGAAAAAGAGTAAGTTGTTCCAAGTCTGAACAGAGTAAAGAAATTCCAAGAATGTAGTCTGCAACCGTGAAAATGGTAATTAAGTCTGTGGAAGGTAAAACATAAGTGTTTACCTATCCTTAAAGGGATTTTGGTACAAATACAGAAAGCATGAGCGGATGCTTAAGACTTAAGCAGTAAAGAGATTCCTAAATAAAGTCCGCGGGGTAGGTACCTAAAGCAACAATAAACAAAGGAATCTAAAGACAAGAAGTCAAAAGCTCTTGTCACTACAAAATTGGTCAAGAATAATCCAATTGAACTTGAATCTATGAAAATTCAAGTACTTGGAATTTTGATTGGTTTTCATTTGAAAACCCTAGCAAAGAAGAATTGATATTCTGTTAAGAGGTTTTCAAGTTCCCAAGGTAAAGCACATGATTGTGAGACGATCATGTGAAGGAATCAAAACCTAGAAAATCTAGTTAGAGGTAATACCTGGAACTTCTAAATTCTCATAAAAGAATTGAAGAGATAAGGTACTCTATCAAGAGATGTTTAGACTTTAGGATAAGAATCACCCACACATTAATGTGAATATAAAATAGGGTGGTATGGGACACCAGATTTTATACTCAAATTGATATAGGAAAGATGGTATGGGACATCGGACCGTGGGATGATAATTATCTTTTAGTCCTAGTTTGGATTTTGAAGTTAGGTTTCATCCTCAAGGGAATTAAGACTTCAAGGAAAGTTTAATTCGTAAAGAATGAAAGTAGTATCTTATGATACTTCAAGGTAACTTCAAGATCAAGAAAACTGAAGATATGAAGTAAGTAACTTCCAAGATCTTCTTAGAACACTTCAAGCTTAAGTGTTATTGATCAGAAATATTTGATAAATTTCTGAAAGAAGTTGGACTTTGACTTTGAGTTGATCTTTTCAACTAAAGATTCAATTGACTAAGTCAAGTATCAAGTTCCTAGTGTAACTTGATAAATTCACTCTTTTAGACTCAAAGAAATGCACAAGAATTGCATTCACGATTAGGAGTCGAAAAGACTGAATGTGACATGAACTTAGTCTCAAGTGAAGCATTATTTGAAAACTAAACTCATCGATAGAACCTCAGTGGGTCGACACACTGATGTTGGTTACCACACTAGTATCTTGTGGTTGGATGATGTTTTTTATTTTCTTTGAATCTTTTTGAGAATCCAGCTTATTTCTCTTAAAGATAAAGACAATGCTTCAATATCCTGTTGAAATAGATCGTTGAAAAGTTAAAGTCCTGAGTCAACTAGACTTTGACTTATAGCAAATTTACGTATGTTCGAAGTTTGAATTGGTTGTACATAGTTTTAGTTATTTCTTTTCGCTTTCCAAATCTTTTGGAATTGACTCAGATATAGTATCTGATTCCTTTTGCAACAGACCAGGGTTAGCCGATTAGAATAAAATAACTAACTTGAACATCCTAGATAGATGTTATGTACAAGAACCTTTTCAATCTTCAAAAGATGATAAGTCTAAGTGGACTTATTCATTTGAGTTTGCTTCAAGTTATAGCATAAATGATTTCCTGGAGTCCAGTATACTCTAGAATAGGGAAGTTAGGAATTGCTCATCAGATTCCCAAGAACTTTCAGTTAAAAGTCTTTGAGAAAAGTGTCCTAAGTTGGACAATTTTCATTTTGAATTTGAATTGGTATGGTTGATTCCACCGAAATGGTAAACTTTCTCTTACAGTTTACATAGGATTTTTTCAACTCATAAGGACAAAGTAGTCCTCTAGTCGAGTGAAAAAATCAAGTAACTGTTAGATCAAAGTAAACCATTGTATAAACATCTATAGTTAGATGTATGGGACAATCAAACTTCAAGTTCTCCAAAACAAATTCAAGTGAATCAAGAGTTCTCAAAGTCTTGCGAGGGATAAGAATCCCACCTTCATTACTAAGCCCATGCACCAGTTATGCCTAGAAATGGACTAGTAATTTGAATCCACTTAGTTCACATGTTTGTGCCTAGATCGCACATCCAGAAACTGTGAATTAGCTAGGGATGTATTTAGATCCACCCTCATTATTCTTCACTAGTTTGTACTTTGTCCTGTTCATCAAAGTGCAAAACCAGATAGTGTTTTGAATCATTTGGGCAGGGATGCCACCAGAGAGATGAGACATGTTCTTCCAGTTCTAGAACATGACCATGTTCTTCCAGTTTTAGAACATGAGGCTCGGGGGTTGCCTACAGTTATATATATAGCTTTATTTTCGAGGACGAAAATCTTTCCCAAGGGGGGAAGAATGTAATAAAGTAAGTCTATGATCTAGGGATCCGATGGCTTCAGACAGATCTGAAATCGGATACCATTTGGTCACTCGTCTGTAGGACCAAAGATCTCAAGAGTAGACTCAAACATAAGTCATGTGCTCTCATATTCAAGTAATCTACTTAGCCTAGAGGTTAAGTCTCATGGTTGTGAAGGAAGAGGTCTTGGGTTCAACTCCCATGGGGAGCATGGGAAGAGAGTTTTGCCCAAAGAGCTCTAGAGCCTTCTAACTCAAGTTAACGTGAGTTAACTTGAGTCCAGTGGACTTAACTCAAGAGGTGAGTACAACAACCACTAGTGGACTCTAGTGGAAGGTACTAAAGTAGTGGTCGAGATCACTCCAGCCACTAATAGACTCTAGTGGTGGATATGAAAGGAGTGGAGGAGATTGCACATGCACTTGTGGACTCTAGTTACATTTGTGGTCCTCATTAGTTCAAGCAGCTATATATACAGGCATAAGGTTGGGAGGAGAGTCATCTCTCAAGCATGTGGTGGTCGTAATCCTTGTTCTCTTGCATTTGCTCTCCCTTGCACTTCCTAACTCCTTCTCGCACAATAATGCATGAAAGATGGTATGAAAATGGTGAAAATGCACTAAAAAACAAGAAATTTTTATGAAGAAGAAGATGGATGAAGATGCTGATGGTGATGATGATGAAGATGAAGAAGGAAAATCAGATAAATAACAGAAAACAACTGTTTTTAACCTTCCAACGTCGCAAATGTACGATCTTACCATCACAACGCTCGTCCTCAAAGCTCTCTCGCCAGCAACGGTGCCAAAATTTGGTGTAGCTCAAGCATAAGCACCATCTCCTTTACTTGTCAATCTGCGGAGACATGAGGACTGGTATGAAGACCTTGAGCGAGTGAAGGCACAAGTGCATGAGTGAAAGCACACAAACATGCACACACATACACACATATGCGCATACGGTAAGATCAAAGAGAGGAACAATGGAAAGCTTTCAATTGCAAAGGAACTCTCTTACAAAAGCTCTATTCTCTAACAAGCTAAATCTCTAACAAGCTCCCCTCAAAAATGAGCTCTCTAGCTCTTTTTATAGTTTTTTGAGTAGTTTTGGCCATGTCCAGACCTAGTGTCCGGCCTAGTTAAAAATTCGGTTCTAGGGCTTATTTGAGGACTCAAACGGAGTCTAAAAATTATGAAAATTGGTAGCATGATACTTCTAATACTCCTCAAGCTCAAGGACTCCTTGACTTGAACAAAATGGAGTTGCGAAAAGGTGAAATGATATTTACAATGGTTTTTGGTGATGAAAATCATTGTTTTTGTAGAGGATTCTTCTGAAAAATTGATATACACTTCTTGGAGCTCCCTACTTGCTCCCTCTTCTTGTGCTTCCATGCTTGTGCTTGACTTTGAGTTGAAAATTTGATATACACTTCTTGGAGCTCCCTACTTGCTCCCTCTTCTTGTGCTTCCATGCTTGTGCTTGACTTTGAGTTCCAACACTCCACCTCTCGTACCACTAACAATGTGTGTGTGTGTATGTGTATGTATGTA
This sequence comes from Ceratopteris richardii, assembly GCA_020310875.1. Taxonomy (NCBI): domain Eukaryota; kingdom Viridiplantae; phylum Streptophyta; class Polypodiopsida; order Polypodiales; family Pteridaceae; genus Ceratopteris; species Ceratopteris richardii. Next base: position 19,225,674 of record CM035433.1, read on the forward strand.
TGTATCTATCTATCTATCTCTCTCTCTCTCCATATATATATATATATATATATATATATATATATATATATATATATATATATATATATATATATATATATATATATATATATATATATATATATATATATATATATATATATATATATATATATATATATATATGTGTGTGTGTGTGTGTGTGTGTGTGAATGTATACCAATATATATAGCACTATATGAAAGAAGTTGGAGAAGCTTGGAGAGGCTTGAAAATAGAGTTTTAAGATGGTGAAGATGGTCTAGCAAACTAGCATACGACCAGCCATAGATCTTTGAAGATGGTCAAGCAAACTAGCATAGGACCAACCCTAGATCTTTGAAGATGGTCCAACAAACTAGCATAGGACTAACCCTTGTGGTTACTGTAATGAAACCCAATAGGTACTTTGGACCATCAACAAGAACAAGTTGATGCAAAACAAATAACTTGCACCTTGACTAGCTCACAAAAACCTTCTAAATATGGATTGAAGTTATGACTTCAAACACTCAGAGCAGCCACCACAGGTACATTAGGAAAACTTCCTCTTAAGGGAGTGTCATAAATAGGTTTGGCTTGTTATAATGCATAAAATCCCTAATTTACAACAACGAATGAAGGAGCAACAACCTTAACACCGATTGGATGTCATCCCAATCTTTTAGGTGTGTGCAAGATATGACCCTAAGACTATAAAACTACAATTTCTTTGAATCTACTAAACCAAACGGCTTGAAAATGTGTATATATAAACTAGACAGTAATAAACTTTCAATGAATGCTCAAGCACATGATTTTGATCTCTATAGAGAGAGCATCAAACTCTACAAGATGACTAAGTCTGCGGAAGAAGGAGCAGAGACATGAAGGAGCAAGACAATGACGGCCGAAAATGTATGTATATTGCTTCCATGTATTTTACAAGTGATTGGGAGTACTCATATAGACTCTTGAGGATGTATCCACACCTTTTCTTCTTGAATTTGAATTCTAATATAGGTGGGCTTGGTAGTTTAAGTTGATCGGAATCTTTTCCTACAATCTAAGAAAAGAGAAAGTTGGACTTACAATTACCTTTTGATTGATTGATTGAGAATCAATCTCAACCACTCCAAACTTGTGGCTTTTAGGCTGTTTAAGCTTCCCTTTTATAAAGGATAATACCTTGAACCTTACAAGAAAAAATTATTATAAGCGATCAATGAAATAATACAATAAAAGGTATGCACATAAGTGTTATTTTCAAGGTACATGTAAATGTTATCCATATGATAGTTGGAATGGGAATTTTTTCCTTCAATCATAGTGAAAAATTGGTGCTCCAATAGCTCCCCCTCAAGCTAAAGTATTCTTGAGTCTTCAAGAATACCTACCATAGATTTGAATCTACAAAGCATTATCCCATCAAGTGCCTTTGTCATCATGTCTACTATTTGCTTCTCAGTAGGAACAAATAAAATCTTGATTTCCTTTTGTTATCAAGATGACCTTGCTCACACGCACACAGAGGTTACAAATGCAAAAAACACACTGAAAAATAGAGTCACCAAGAGACAAGAGTGAACATAGTATTGGGTGCAATCTCCCCCCATGCAGGCAAAGGTGAAATTAAAAATGTTCGTGAATCAACATATAGGCCTATGCTAATCGTAACATCTTGCACTTCTCATGTTACATTATAACGATTACCTTGAAATACAGCTTTTACTTTATACAAAGAAGGAAATGTTTTTAATTTAAGTTCTTGTACTAATACATGTGAAATGAAATCATGTGAACTACCATCATCATGTAAAATTTTAACGAGTTTGTTGTTTATATTACCCTGCATGCAAAGTAGAGAATGAAGAGAGATATCATTACCCAAGGTACTTAAGTCCTTCTCCAATGATTGCTCTGTCCAGAGAGGAGGAATTTCTTCATTGTTGGCCTCCATGTTATGTAATTGAGCTACAGTTGGTTTCATGTTAAGAGGTCGCATTCGGCACTTCATTTTTGTATGTCCAGGTTTGCCACAATTCCAGCAAGTGATTCGTGGTCGCTTCTGTTGGGCATCCATCGCTGAAGTTTGTAGCGTACGTGGTTTGGTAGGTTGGAGAGATTAAGCAATAGGTGCAATTGAGTAATTTGATTGCCGTGGACGAGGAAAACTAGGGTAAGATGGGGCATTAAAAGTACATTTCATGGGAAGATTTGGTTTAACAAAAGTGGTCGTTGACGTGGTTGTTGTGAATGGAGTGACTTGTTTATGGATTGGAATTCTTTCTCTCCATCATAGGCGAAAGATATAGCCTTGTTGAGGGTTGTAGGACGTAGGGTGTGAAGATTAGCTTGGATTCCCACCTCCAAACCATCTTTGTATTTCTGCTGCAAGCTATCCTCTAGTACATCTTCAAGCATTTGAACCAATAGTAAATTTTGCCAAAACGGCTCCGTGTAAGTAGTAACCGTATCACCCTCCTTCCATGTAAGGGTTGTCCATGCACGTCGAGCATGTAAATGGTATTGAGGAGGAAGAAAAGAATCCTTCACTTTATCTTGGAAAGACTTCCATGTTGTTGGACGCTCAATACTATGCCGCAGGACATTCCACCAGAGTTGAGCTTTTCCTAGTAAATAGTTAGTGGCAAATTTGAATTTTTCACTTTCAGCATAAGCTTCATCGGTATAAAAATCATCAAATTGTGAAATCTATGAAAGGATTAAAGGGCCATCCTTACAGCCATCAAACCATAAAAACTGGTAATTCTTAACGGCAATCTTGGAATGCATGCCATCCGATTGGGCAGAGACAATAGCTTTGATCACCCTCGTAAGGTTGTCTTCATCAGTTTGCATCTTTTTGAGTATTTCCTCACATTGTCAGATCTCGTTCTGAGCACCTTTTAGTTCGTGCCACAGGAGCTCCAGTTGTTGCTCGAGTGTTATCTCGGGTAGAGGTGATTCGTCAAAATCCTCCATGTTGTTCATAGGGTCCATAAGGATGTAGAGAAAAAACCCTCTTGCTAGATATGTAAAAACAATTTTTGAGTTTGTTTGAATTAAAATGTAAAAGGAATGGTTGTCCTTGGGAATTTAAAAAGTAAGAAAGAGATGAAAGTTGTGTTAAATATAAGAAAAGAGAAGTAGAGTGAGAACACAAAGAGATAGCGTAGTGGTAAAACACTTCCCTTGTGTGCGTGAGGTTGTGGGTTCAAATCCTCCTGACTTGGTGAATGTAAACTCCTTATTGCCACTCATAAATTAAAATTGGTTTATGCGTAGCCAACGGCCGCCAAGGGAGCCTTGGGTGCCAAAGTAATGCCTTAGTTATGCCTTAAGTTATGCCTAAGTTCTATGCCTTAGTCAAAGCCTTGGAGTAAACGTAGGTGTAAATGTAGGTTCTCGTTCTAGAACTTGAACATAAACTAGAAACTGAAACTGAAACCGGAAATGGCAACGGCAACGGAAACAGCAACAGCAACAGAAACAGAAACGGAAACGAAGACAGGAACAAGAACTGGAATTGGAATCGGAATCGGAATCGGATCACGAACAGAGAACACCGAAACAGAGATCAATTCCCCAAAACGAACAGAAACAGATCCCTCTATAGTGACGGGTGCAAGGCTCTGATACCACTGTTATCAAGATCTTGCTCACACACACAGAGGTTACAAATGCAAAAAACACATAGAAAAATAGAGACGAGACCGAACGCAGTATTGGGTGCAATTTCCCCCCATGCACTCTGTTTCGAGAGTCCACAAGGTGCATGTATTTATAGGAATTTTTTATTACGTCAAAAAGAGTGGTTACATGAGAGCGGCTTCGAAAAGCATGCGTGAAAGTAAAAGTTGGTGACTTTTGTAGAAAGCGTTTGCTTTTAATATTAGAAATTGCGGTCTACAATGACCCTTATTCTAACCACTATTTTTCTAACTATTTCTAACAATAGAACATTCTACGCAGATTTTTTTACAAACAAAATTATAAATCGGATTTATTGATGTCCGCCCTAAAGTCGGATTATTGATGTCCGCCCTAAAGTCGGATTATTGATGTCCGCCCTTTCATGCTTTCACTCCCTCACTAACCTTCAGCTACTATATCAAAAACACCAAAACACATTAATACATGAATAAATTAACACTGCAACAATGCATTGTTCAACATATTCCATAATGTATAACACCTTTTCCATAAGCTTCTCTCTTAGTAAATGGTTATGAATCTCTATGTGCTTTGTCCATGCATGGAAAATTGGATTTGCAGCTAGATGCATGGAACTTACATTATCTCCAAGTATGTGAGGTTTGGAACTTATAAGTCCCAAATCTAAGTACAACTACTTGAGCCATACTACTTCTTGAGTTGCAATAGTTAGACATCTATATTCGAATTTAGTTGAAGATAAAGCAACTATTGGTTACTTCTTGGAACTCCCAAAACTCAATTTTGAACCTGCAAACACTAAGTATCCAGAGGTACTTCTTCTATCATTCTTTGCTCCAGCCAAATCTACATCTGAATAGATTTTGATATTAAAATCTGAATAGTAAGGATAGTAGATACCTTTATTAAGTGTTCCTTTGAGGTACTTGAGTACTCTCTTTATAGCATCCATGTGTGGTCTCCTAGGTGAGTGCATGAACTCAACTCACTAAGCACTCCCACACTATAGGATATGCCTTGTCTTGTGTGAGTAGCATATATTAAGCTACCAACTAAGCTTTGATACTCTTTAGGATCATCAATCTACTCACCTTCAAAAACACTTAGTTTGGTGTTCAATTCCAAAGGTTTTCGTGCAATCTTGGTGTTTTCCATTTTGAATTTGTGAAGTAGATCTTGAATGTATCCTCTCTGAGTTAGATACATCTTGTCATTTGTATAAATCACTTGCATACCTAGGAAATATGTGAGCTCACCTAAGTCATTGATTTTGAACTCCTCTTGCATGTGTCTTTTGATCCTTTGATAGCCATTCAAGTCATCAGCTATCATGACAATGTCATCTACATATACACATAGATAGATAACCTCATTATGATTCTCTTTTCGAAAGAAAGAAGGATACAAGTTGCTAGGTTTGAACCCTTCATCTTGAAGGTATGTAACCAACTTGTAATTCCAAGCTCTAGGAGCTTGTTTCAATCCATACAATGCCTTCTTAAGTCTGCAAACATAAGATGTATGATTAGGGTTTCCAAAACTTGGAGGTTGTGACATGTGTACCTCTTCACTTATCCAACCATTTAGAAATGCATTTTTTACATCAAGTTTGAGTCTCCAATTTCTTGCAGTAGCTATAGTTATCAATGTTCTTATTGTAGTCATCTTTGCAACTTGTGATAATGTTTCCTTATAGTCTATACGATGAGATTGTGAGCATCATTTGGCAACTAATCTTGCCTTGTACCTAAAAATTGACCCATCTAAGTTTCTTTTTAGTTTATGTACCCATCTGCAACCAATTACCTTCTGATTGGCTGGCATTGGAACCAAATTCCAAGTGTATATCTCCTTCAGTGCATCTATTTCTTCTTTCATGTCCTTTTCTCGATCATAGTTTCCCTTTGCCTCTTTATAGGTTGAGAGTTCTCCTAAAATTGAATCCATTGTCAAATAGATTGAATGCTTTGTAACAAATGAGGAATCATATCCATACCTTTCAGTTGTCTTTTCTCCCTTTTTGACCTTCTAGGTGCTTGCTTGTCGCATTCTCCACACTCTTTCATTTTTGCTTTGCCTCTTGACTTCCTTATCTTGTAATCCTTTTCCCTTTCATCTTGGTCATTAATGTTGGAACAAACCAATCACAAATTGATGATTATAAAGATCTTGAATCAAGCTTATGATCAGATTGAAGTGGAAGAAGACACTTGAGAAAGTGAAGAGATCTCAGAAGTGAAGTATGTATACATATGTACATTATAAGTGGAAATTCTTGTAATCTGAGTATAGATGATCCTTAGGATGATAAGGACTAATGTAATAGACGCGGGATAAGTCTAAAACTATATGTATATAAGTCAATGATGTAAAGAAATGTGTGAGAGAGTCATTTTGAAGACAAGTGTCTTAGAGAGATGCGTAGAGAGTTTTACTCAGGAAATTAGCGACGGGTTTTTCTCTGAGTTCTCTCAGTCTGATCATGTGGATCAGAAATCCTTTTGTACACATCTAATCTGAAAGCTAATGAATCTATGTTCAGAATTTTATGATCTAATTTCTTTCCTACTGTGAGAATGATCAATAGGAACATTTGTATGTAGAATCTACAGACAGACTTCTCAAAGTCGCGCACTTTTCCGTGTCAATGTTTTGCTTAGATCTCAGTGCATAGTGTAAAGTTCTGAATGAGTGAGCATTCAAAATCTAAGTTAGAAGGTAAGGAAGCTATGGCTAAAAGCATTTAGCAAAACGGGATTTGTGCTGTGAGAAATCAACTTAAGAAGTTGACTATGTCAAAGTCGCCATTTCTGGAAGACAGTTTTTTGACATACCTTTGATTTTAAGAATCAAATCAAAGGTTTAATGATACTTTTGGAGAATCAATGGCTGATATGATTGCGCAAAGGTAGTGTGAAGACTCGCGCATCATTAGTTTGAAGATATCTAAAGATATGTGCAGGTATTGAAGACAATTTCTGAAGTAGACTTTTTGAAGAAAGAAAATTCTCACTCAGAGAATTGTTCATGAATGATTTGGTAAATCAAAGTAACATTTGTGTAAAGTTTGGTCTATAATTGATATAGATGTGTTCTTAGATCAGTATAGATCAAGCATTTGGAGATTAAGAGGTCTCCAACAATTAGTTGTATCACTTCTTGGATCATGAACCTCTTTATCATGCTTTCTTCCTAATTGATGGAAATCAAAATCAAGATCATATGGTAGAGTTACCTTTTGTTTGTCTTTATCATACCAAAACATGTGTTCTTCAAACACAACATCCCTACTTGTAGTGAACTGCTTGGCTGAAGAATTATAGAACTTGTAACCCATCTAAGATGAATCATATCCAATAAATATTGCCTTTGTTTTCCTTTCATCTAGCTTACCTCTTATTTGTTCTTATTCATCTAGTGAAACAACCAAACACCTTGCAATGTGCAAGACTAGGTTTACTTCCATACCATGCTTCATAAAGAGTCATACCTTGGATTGATTTGGATGGTAGTTTATTGACAAGGTACACAACAATTGAAAAGCCTCTACCCATAGATAATGTGGCAACCTCTTCTCTTCAAGCATTGTTTTGGCTGATCCAACCAATGTCTCGTTTCTCCTCTTTGCAATTCCATTAAGTTGAGGAGAGTACTTGCCAGTCACTTCCCTTTTGATACCCTTTATCCTACAAGAACTCATCAAACTCTTTGGAGAAGTACTCTCCCCCTCTATCAGATATGAGATTCTTGAGTGATCTACCTCTATGGTTCTCCACATGTGTAGATAATCTTTAAAGAAACCAAACACTTCATTCTTACTTTTGATAAAGTATAGAATAGTCCATCTACTATGTTCATAAATAAATGAGACATAATACCTTGATCATGCCAATGAAGGTTCTTGGCTTGGCCCTCATACATATTTATGTACTAAGTCAATGTTGGGTGAATCTAAGTTGCAATCCTTTCTTAACTACATGGCCTACACTTATTAGGTTTCTTTTAATAGTGGGAACATAGAGTACCTTGCTCATACTGTTTGTCCTGCAATTGGAATCTTTGAGATTACAAATCTTCTCCACGTTATGCGTTGTGTCATCCCCTGTTTGTACATGTCTATGCTTTGGACTTTCCAAGTCAGATAAGAGAGTGTTGCCTACAACATGATTTGAACATCCTGAATCTATGCAAAATAAGTGAACTCTTTACCTTGTGGCTTAGATTCATCAAAAGCAATGAGTCTTCATGTTGTTGATCTTCAGAACAATTGTTGTAGTCCCTTCTTGTAGCTCAAGCGTGAGTACCACCTCCTTTACTTGTCAATCCGTGGAGACGTGAGGAGGATATGAAGATCATGGGCGGTTGTGGTGAGCAAGTGTGAGTGACAAATGCATACATGCATGCACACACACACACAAGGAAAGATCAAAGAGAGGAACAATGGAAAGCTTCAATTGCACAAGAACTCTCTTACAAAAGCTTCAATCTCTCAAAATCCAAGCTGAATGAACTACTAAAAAGCTAAAATTGTTGAGAAAAGGGGAATAGCAGACCCTAACCGCCTCCCATGGAATCGAGAAGCTTCTCCAAGTGAAGTTGCAAGAAGTGCAAGCAACACATCCACACCCATACCCATGAACAATGGAACCATGGCCAACATCAAAAAGGAGCAAGGGATGGCAATGCTCACACAAAAGACAACTCCAAATGCCATGTCCACACACATAGATCATCACCTTGCACACAAGGAATAAGGAGAATAGCAAATGAAACCTTCTCTATTCTTCATAGGGCCCAAGGTCATGGCCAAGAGACCCCCCTTTTTACAAAATGAGATCCTCCTTATATAGCAGAGGAGGAGGAATCCGTTGGATACAAGTGGCCAAAGGCTTCATTAACTAGAGATATTCTAAAAGAGATAGGTAGTTGAAAATAAAAAAAGGAATCTTCTTAGAGAGAGAGAGAGAGCTCTTTGCATGTATCCAAAAGAGAGCTCTCATTTCTAAAATAAGGTAAGAATTCAAAAAGAATCCTTTTACAAGAAAAGAAAGATAAGCATAAGTTTTTATGGGTTTTATCACAAAAATATGTAAGAGAGAGTTCCTATGAAGGAACCTATACAAAAATGGAAGAATTAAGTACTCCAATAGATTTTCAAGCCTTCTTGTTGCATCATGGCTCTGCAACACTCTCCCCCTCCTAGGCTTTGTCATCCCTAACAAAGCTAAGATGAGAAGAACATACAGAGTTGACTGGTCCAAGTACATGGTTGAACTAGTCAAAGTTGAGTCTTCAAATCTTCCAAACTTTGAAACTTCTAAGCCTTCACAGTGGTGTGGAGTCTTTAATAGTTGAGCGACACAATCCCCCTAAGAGACAGTGAGCTCAGTAACAAAAAGAACTGAATGAGATGCATACAGGGACCAATTGTGCCTTCGTCCTCTGGATTAGTACTTTGGAAGACGTGAAAAACCTGAAAAATTATTCATGCAAAGCAAGTGGACTATTGCAAGATGTTTGATTAGGGACATAATCTTTGGGGTCGTCAACCCATGAAGATCAAGCTTTGCATCATGAGTTGATCTAATGTAATCTTGCTTTCCAACAGCATAAAATGTTCACCCCTGATTGTCTTTAATATGGAATGGAAGTAAGAAACAATAGAGAATATTGCTCATAGCTTGTATATATGTCCTATCTTATCAAGATCATTAATTTCCTCAAGTGTGTGGCTACATCTCCATTCTCTTCAAGGGTATAAATCATTCCAACTGAGGTCTATGTGGGGCATCAGGGGGTGTGGATACTATCCCCTTAGGAGGAGTAGCTGCTCAACCACATCACCTGGAAATATCAACATCAAGATTGACAATTTATGGAACATAAAGACTTAGTAGGGCACACACCTCAAAAAACAAGATAGCAAAAGCAGTAGCATTGTGAAGCCAACAATTAATTTATTTCTCCATGAAGCAAGGTCCCATAACCAACAACCTACAATGTCAATCATAGGCTCAAAGTGATTGCAAGGGTTGTGGATGCAATCTGTAGTGGAACAACCCCAACCATATATCAATCCAAGCTTGAGAATATCCAAATCAAGTTGTTGGTAGCATACACAAAATTTAGGAGAGCAATCCCTACATCAAACATAATCTGCGAAGAGGCATGAACTGTGAACTGACCCATAGAACACAACATTTATCCAAGCTTCAAAACATCCAAATCAAGTTGGTGGTAGCATAGACAACATTTCGGAGAGCAATCCCTGCACCAAACATAATCTGCAAAGAGGCATGAACTAGGAATTGTCCCGTAGATCGCACTAATCTCCAACCTGCAATTTGCTTTTGATCACCAAGGCTCACAATTATTTGAAATTCTACATCAATTATTCCAATGGCATGAGCAAACATTAAGAGATAACTAGCTTTAGATAAGATCAGAGGGCTAGTGCACACAAGTGAAGACTACTTCTCAGATGACTAACATCATTGATACTACTCAAATACTTGGTCTTCATAACAAATTCCGTCAAATGCAATATGTGGCTTTTATGGTTCTTTGAACATGAGAGGCTCAACACCATTGAGAATCATCTTCCTTTCTGCACTAACAAGGCACTTTCTATGACAAACAGATTTCTTAGAAACTTATGATGCAGTATGATGCTAACATTGAATACTTTGCTTAACCTTTCCTCAAAAAAGTGTATGATTGCATAGACCCCTAGTTTAAGTGTTCGCTCAATCTCCCAGCCAAGAATTTCAGAAAATGAAGCCAAGTCCAGTTAATTGCAAACTCAAAATCAAAAGCATTTTCTGAGAAGGGGATCATGTGCACATCACCTTGATCAATGAGTGGTGGAGATTCCCCTAGAATTCACTCCAATCTTTTGCAGAGCTAAAACTTCATATCCTGTTCTAGCAAAAACACAGAGACCTTTGTCCTTAGTGCCTAAGATGCCAAATTCCATCAATGTTGTAAACATCAGAGAAAACCAGACGACTTTCATCCCCGACTCCCTTGAGGTCCATAGCTTCTTCAAACTTGAAGTCAAAACATTCCTCAAGTGCAGATCAATTGCATCATGGAATGCTTTATATCTAACTCATAAATACTCAAGATCTTCAAGATCTATATAGATATTATCAAGATCTCTTCAACAAAATATCTAAATAGAATCTGCTTTCATCAAACCTTCATGACTGAATGTTTGATTTGTTACCTGAATGTTTCTAAGTGTCCATGCTTTTCGCAAAGTTGTAAAACTTTTCTTCAAACAAAATCCTTTCCAAGAATCTGCAACTCCTACTTGAAATATAAGTGGATAAACTCTCACCTTAAGAACTCCAAAAACTGTTGGGGATGTAAAGGTCATGTGACCTTACCCCCATATTCATATATATATATCATTTATAGAGCATTGCCTCAAGAGAGATCATTATGTGGATTTCGAGGCTCCCACGTATGTCCGCGCGTCTCTCCTCTCTTCTCCCTTCCTCCATCTTCTCCTTTCTCCTCTTGTTCTGCACACCAAAGCCCTTCATTGGTATCAAAGCATGCTGAAGGCTGGTGCGCAAGGAGCTTCAATGGAAGCTTAGGTCAGAAGGAGTAGAAGTGCAGGTCGGCATCTCTTGACAACTGTTCAGTATTTCGGTCATAACTCCAGCTAGAAAACTCGGATTGATGTGTTTTAAAGTTCTGTGCGTAGCTAACACAGAGAGCTACAACTTCACAGAAGGGCGTAGAACCTGGTTCGGACTTCTGAAATGCCGAAAATTCGAAAAACGCAAAGAATTGTAGAAGGCGAATCTACATTGAGTAAGACAAAAGATCGGTTTTTTTTGTCATAACTTGAGTTCTACAGCTCGGAATTCGATGATTCAAGCTGCTCGTAGCTTGGAAAGATAGCTATAACTTTGTAGAAGAACTCAGATTCAGATTCTCAGTGCAAGGTCACCGAAACTGCAAAATACAGAGCAGTACTGTTGCAAGTGAAAGTGAAATTGACAACAGGTGCTTGTTTTGAGCATATCTTGAGCTACGCACCTCCAATTGAGGTGTTCTTTATCTCGTTACGTAGCCAAGACTCAGATCTTGAAGTTTGCTGAAGACCAAAAGTTCAGATTCAGAGGTTATCACCTCTGAAATCGCAAAACACAGAGAAACACATCTTCACTAATTGCACTTGGAGGTTCAATTTGCTTTGGAACTTCTTCGAGAGAGAATTTTTGGTGTGCAAGCTCTTATTTTCAGAGCTTCAAGGAATTGTACATGTATGATTATTGTGGTAGCTCCTCCATATGAGAGTCGAGCATGATCTTGTCACGCGTTTGGCATGTAAGATGACATTGTGGTATACTCTTTTTTGAGGTTTATGTCATCATGAGTTCGATCATGGATGTATAGTGGCATTGTGGTCTATATCTTGCTTATGCCACTTGGTTATGGATTTACTTGCCGGTTGCACATACTTTTGTGAGAGTTGATTTTGGATCTTGTTTGGTACTTGTATCTTTTGTTTTCTTTGCAGGTACATGATCCAGATCGGAGCCTCAGTTACACACTTGTTTGTCACCTTGATTTGCTATTCTATTAGCAAATGTTGATTGATTTGATGTTGTGGATGGTGATTCCCACATGGTTATTTTGGCTCTAGAGTCCATTTTACAGAAGAGATGCTGTCGAAATTTCATCGGCTTTTATGCTAGAAGAGAGCTCTAGTGGATCTTGAAGCTTGTGTGATAGCTTTGGATCATTGACTATCTCCATTCACTTGGACTTGGTCACACATTATTTGTGACAGGTTGGACTATCTTGCAGGATTCATTCTTGAGTTGGAGATACATCATCATTATATTTGCATGTGTTGCTATTAGTTTTTGGCATATGTAGTTGCCATTATCCTTGCTTGGATCAGTGACAGGTGGTGACAAGTTACTTATTGTTCTTTGGTTATTGGTTATCTTGTTTGATTGCTCAGTTTACAGGGGATACTCTGTCGAAATTTTCCCAGGGTTCTTTCACATCTATTTGGTCACTTTGGAGACTTGGTGAGCAGACTTATGCTCATGGTTTTATATGCACGCTAGATGCATGGTTATGTGACAGGTGGTTCACATGGTTTTCTTCTCCACAGAGACATATGTGATGTGAGTTATGCATATGGATATGCATGTGTGATCCTATTGAGGATAGAGTATTGTTTCTAGTCTCTTGTTATATTGCTAGTCTATTGGATTGCTAGCATGGTGTCTTCTCGATTTGATGGCACTGACTTTCCGAGATGGAAAGCTCAGATGTGGCATACATTGGTTCATGCAGGGTTACACATGTATGTGCATAGAGATGCACAGAGGCCTCGTGACATGCCCGGCCATGTATGGATGGATATGGATGCATTGGCCAGCTCGATTATCCGATTACAGCTTGTGGATTCTATATATGAGTCCGTTATGTATGAGGAGACGAGTAGTGCATTATGGCAGAGACTACATGATATGTATGCGAGTCCATTGACTCATGTGAGACATAGATCACATCGACGACTTCGATGTTGGTATTTTGGTCATGAGGGCCATATTCGACGGCGTTGCTTCAGGCGGATGCGACGAGGACGTCAGAGATATGCACGTGATGCAGGTCAGGTAGTGATTTGAGGAGAGTCTATGGCAGTTGATTATGCCAGTGATGGTGATATCACTTTCTCCTATGGTTCATCTCATGATTCATCTTGCTCATTAGATAGCACACATATGGCTTGGTTGCTTGATGCATTAGCCAGTTTTCATGTTACTCCACATCGTGAGTGGTTTTGTCGATTCTCAGGTGAGAGTCGTGGATGTGTGCATATGTCTGGTGGTACGACATATGACATTGAGGGTGCAGGAGATATATGCCTTATGCTACCTAGTGGAGCATCACTTATGCTCAGACATGTATGCTATGTGCCTTCATTCCCTATGAGCTTGATTTCAGTTAGCCAGTTACAGGAGAGCAGATGTTATGCATTCCTTGGTGAGCATCATTTTCAGTTGCAGTTGGGACAGCTTATGCTTGTCAGAGGTGCTAGGATTGGGCACATGTATCCACTGCAGGTACTTCATGTGAGAGAGAGTCTCGTCTTAGTGGGAGTTCAACCTTATGTGCGATGTGAGACTCTTCATGTCTCATTTTGTCTACCTACACATATGTCTATTGACATCCATGATGCACATGTATGGCAGGATTCAGATACTCAGATGGATGCATATGTAGAGCATGTTTCAGATGCTCATGATGCTGATGTAGAGCATGATTTTGTTGATCATATGGATGCTCTTATGGAGCACACTTCGGATGATCAGTTGGATGCTTTAGAGCATGATGTAGATGCTCATATAGAGCATTATGATGATACTCAGTTAGAGTGTGATCATAAGTTTGACCTTGGTGTTGATGTTGTGTAGTTAGCTCATATGGAGCATGATGATACACTTGGTGTGGTAGAGATTGATAGCTCTTATGATACACAGTGTATACCAGAGCATACTAGCTCTCAGGATGCACAGCTAGACATGTCCTTGGTTGATAGGATGACTGATTTAGATGTTGATGAGTCAGTGATCATGCAGTCATTCTTGGATTCGCTCATGCCAGATGTTGACACAGATATGTCAGGACATGTTGATCTTGATGATGGTGCTTTGGATGCCTTGGATATAGGCATGGCTAACATACTTAGGTTAGCCAGGATAGCAAATGTTTTGTCAGCATTCGGGAGTCTGATGTACGAGTTCTTATGCTCGAGACCAGACATTGCAGTTGCTATTGGAGCATTTGCACTTGGAGTTGTCAGTCGTTCGATGATTGACATAGGCATAGAGCGAGTGGGAGCTTTGCAAGAACTTCATCAGTTCTTGCATCAGTCAGATATGAGCTCGACTCTTATCGATATGAGTCTAGAGCAGTTTGAGGTGCATGGATACACCTTGTTCGAGGCATTTGGTGTAGGTTGATCCGTATGGGTTGAGATCCGGACTCTTCCTGTACATTATTGTATAGTCCTACATCATTCTTTGTATATGTTACCACTTATGGTCACATTGACCCTTAAGTGGGAGATTGTTGGGGATGTAAGGGTCATGTGACCTTACCCCCATATTCATATATATATATCATTTATAGAGCATTGCCTCAAGAGAGATCATTATGTAGATTTCGAGGCTCCCACGCATGTCCGCGCGTCTCTCCTCTCTTCTCTCTTCCTCCATCTTCTCCTTTCTCCTCTTGTTCTTCACACCAAAGCCCTTCAAAAACTGCAAGTTGATACTTCATCTTTTCATATTCTACCCAAGTGAAATGTGATAGTACCTGGTTGACTTTCTTTTGGCTAACTCCACTTCTCAATCAAGTGATAGGATCTGATGGAACACCTTTTTGAATACAAACATGTATCCAAAAGTCTAGACAATCATAGAAAGTAGATTCTCCAACTAACTGGTACATAAAAAATCTGAATTTTTCTGAAGTTTTCTGAAAAATACTGAATATGAGGTAACTTTTCCAAACACAAAAAACCTCAACCCAAGTCTCCAACATCTGCTACAAATACTCTTTTACCTTAAGAGTTAGATAAAGAAGAAATATACTTCTCTGCAATTTGCCATATACCAAGTAGCTCTGTATTGATACTCCAAGAATTCTTTGAGGGAACATATAAGATGCCTGCTTAAATATCTTCAGCTAAAACATAACTCATACACATATGAGTCACAACATATATCTGCTGCTTTTCTTTCTCTCAATGCAATTCTTTGTCAAAACCTACTAAAACATGACCAAGTATAATGCAAAACAAGAAACTGCTTCTTCTTTAAACTATCTTCACACAAGATGTTCTCGTAGACTTGTCTTTGGATGTAGAGGAAAAAATACAAAAAGTATATGGAAAACATGAGAGAAAAGGAAATCTTACTTTCCCTTTGGAAATGTTGGACTTTCTTCTTCTGCATCTTTCTTCCACCTGATGATGTCAACATCTTCAAACTTCTCCTCCATACCTTTTGTTCTCTTCACCTTGAAGTAGCGAGCACTCTTAACTTCTTCAAATGAACTTTTCTCTTCCTCTGGTGCTAAGAGTAAGAGACAAACCAAACATGGTATACAAATGGAAGTGAACATAGAATCATGTTTTACCACCTCCTCATATCTCTGAATAAAAAATCTGTTTCAAATGTAACTGATAGACTGAATTCACCAACCTTTTGTCTGAATGATGAATTACATTTCTAGAGTTACCTCTCTAGATCAGATTTTGTACCTGGATATTCAACCAACTTACAACAAAAAAATTTCTGAACACAAAACTCATCCCATCTCCAAATTTGTCTTTTTAGATGAGCTTTCTTGCCATGAAAGAGATCTCTCAAAACCCTCTAGAAAAACCTCTAGATACCTGTTTTGATGTAGCCTTTAACTTTCAAATAATGAAAGTGTATAAAAGCACTCCTTGAATCCTTCAAATCTCTTCATAACTGCTCTTCTAAGATATGACTTGCAAATGATAATCTGATAGTAGAAACTGACACCTGTGATTTGATGTTGATCTGATTCCTTCATCTTCTCCAAACCATTGTTTTTCCTTGAATTTGAAGTAGCCTTCTCTTCATCAAGTCTGGGTCTTCAAACAATACTTAGGCTGTAAAGTATTTTCATACTCTTCCAAAAGTATTTGGCTGTTAACAAATCATCAACTTCATACTCCACACTGATGAATAAACATGTGACTGAATTGTCTAATTCTCAAATCTCTACTCATCTAGATTAAGTGTGTATGTCAAATGTCAAATATTAGAAGATGCCCTTAAATCATATGTTGTAAACCTGGAAGTGTGGGAACTTGGGAATCTGAGAACCTGAATGAACTTTGATATCAAAACCCTAAAGTTCTGATACCAAAGCCCTGTTGGAAATTTACTAGGCCTATTACTAATACCACAGGTCCAAGGTTCCATAGGTCCAACATATACAACATAGAATCTAGCAATATTCCAATATTGACAAAACATGGACATACCACATTTAATCATACAAATGATGAGATAAAGATAGAGAGAGATTAGACAACATGTGTAAAGTGCTACGTAAGCCACTGCTTACTCACACTATCATATATACCAATGTCAATGTACAATGTGGGAGCAAAACTCTCAACCACTCTATGTGAACAAAAATAGATGGACGAGTGAATGTACAAATGTAACAAACATATTCAGATGTATGGAGAGAAATCTAAATATACATGAGATGTGTGACCTAATAGGTTGTAGAAGAGTGAATATGAGTGACTGAAAGAGGAAGGATCAGTCTAAAACTGATAATCAACAAACCCTCATCTAACCTTAGGCTATGGAAGACCCTAAGTTAGACACATGTGTGAAAAGATCACATACTTACAAAAGTAGCAAAGAATGCTAACAAGTTTTCTGCCAGAAATCCTCAAACTCATATGAACATATCTTCTCTAACACCTCATCCAAATATGCATAAAGCATATACGTACTGATTCTCTTGTACCTATGCCGAATAGGACTCCTCCTGATATGGATGCCACTTCCATATACTTCAAGTAGTACCTGTGTGCATAAAGAGAATATGTACCTGAATTCTTAACCTAAGATGCAAATCTTATGTTAACCACCATCCAATGTCTTTGAAGTAACCCGAAATCTTCATGTAGAAGACAATCTTCAAATACATCATGTGGATGGCTGATCCACACCACCAAGCTGCTGATGACCAAGTCCTCTCCATAAGCAAGAGTGTGAGAACACTCTTCTTCTCCAAGAAGAAATCCATAGCCGCTCCTCAACATGCTCCAAAATAGCACCATGGCTACCCCATGTGCTAAGAACATCACCTCTATTGAGGTACCAAAGCTCCAAAGCTTGGTGTTGAACTAGGTGAAGGATGCTTGAATAATGAGCAAAGCTCTTATTACATAGCCTTGTGTATGCTTATTAAATTACTCTAAAAGCATAATAAAGCACGATCGCTTATGTAGAAAGCTACGAGCTACAAACACGAATCGCAATCGATCCGTCCGTTTATGAAAAAACCTGAATAACAAAAACATTTCGTGTTGTTTGACGTCCGTGGGACTTGAACCCATGCACCTGGGATAGGAGGCATTCGCCTTAACCAAGGTGCCTTCTTGTTTTGCTTGTAGAAGGACTAAGAACAAGAGTTACACATGCTATTATCTGTGAGAAAAGTTTTTACCAATAGACATTGAATCCTTTGTTTTCCAACACCAAGTGACTTTAAAATTTGTATACATAGACTAGACAGCAATAACTTTCCAATGAATGCTTAACCATGTGATTTAAAGCTTTATAGAGAGAGAGAGAGAGAGGAAACCTCTGCACAATGATTGAGTCTCAAGAAGGAGTAGAGAAATGAAGGAGCAATACAATGATGGCCAAAAGTTTATGTATATTCCTTACATGTATTTTGCAAGTGTTTGGGATTCTTTATATAGACTCTTGAGGATCTTTGCAAGCCTTTTCTTCTTGAATTTGAATTCAAATATCAATGTGCTTTGTATTTTAAGTTGATTGCAATCTTTTCCTACAATCTAGGAAAAGAGAAAGTTGGAGTTACAACTATCATTTGATTGATTAATTGAGAATCAATCTCAACCACTCCAAACTCGTGACCTTTAGGCCTTTTACTCTTCTCTTTTACAAAGGT
Source organism: Ceratopteris richardii (assembly GCA_020310875.1). Taxonomy (NCBI): domain Eukaryota; kingdom Viridiplantae; phylum Streptophyta; class Polypodiopsida; order Polypodiales; family Pteridaceae; genus Ceratopteris; species Ceratopteris richardii. The sequence goes on from CM035433.1 coordinate 19,244,085, forward strand.
AAATAGATTGGACCTTACAAGAGAAAATGATCACAAGTGATCAATCAAATAATACAATAAAAGTGTGCACATAAGTGCTATTTTCAAGGTACATGTAAACACTATCCATATGATAGTTGGAATGGGAAATTTTTTCTTCAAGCTTAGTGAAAGGTTGGGGTTCTAGCACTAAAGATACACACATAGAAACACACACACACACACACACACATACACACACACACACACACACACACACACACATATATATATATATATATATATATATATATATATATATATATATATATATATATATATATATATATATATATATATATATATATATATATATATATATATATATATATATATATATATATATATATATATATATATATATATATATATATATATATATATATATATATATATATTTGAAAATTATGGAACATGTGCAAGCTCCAATTGTGAGGCTTGACACATACTCACCTCTCATTATGTACCTCTTCATGATTTATGTATTTGTTGTAAGCCCAAAATGAAGTTAGACCCTAAAAATATAAAGGGTACATTCATAACCTTAGAGTCCAGTGTTAAATTAAAAAGGGCAAATGTATTTATGGCTTGGATGAAAGCCAAAATATAAATAGAGAGATAGAATACTCAAAAAAGTTGTGACCTTATCCATATGGAGTGATTTGGAGCATCAAAAGTCACCCAAGGAAATGGAAAGGCAAAGGACATGAAGTGAAAGGTCAAGAGGTGAGAGAAGATGCAAGGGTAGGTGAAAAGTCCCATACCCATATAGATGCCATTTGAACGTGGAAATTTGTGGAGATGACAAAAAGATGGTGCATAAGCATATGCTGGTCATTATCGCACCAATGGATATCAGAAGGTACCTCATTTCTATGCTACAAGGCACAAAGGTATTCCAGCTGCATACCTTTTCTATACATAGTGACCTTGTGAAGGTCATATCTCTCTAGGTATGTATCCAATTAATGCTTATGATATCTTGTTGGAAAGCCTATCTCTCCTACTCTCTGTATCTTAAATATCTCTGTCAGACATATCTCCAATAGGTACTGGGAACATTGCTTGTGAACCTCAGTTTTTTGCTTAACTTGAGTTGACAGGTAGTCTATCTTTGTATAGTAGGTTGCCTAGTCAAATGAACTCAAAATGGCATATTCTATAGCTTGTTAGAAAGCTATAAGAGTCTACTATGTGTAGACCAATGTTCAGAGCCATTGGATCTCTGATCTATGACTAAATCAGGTTTTAGTAAGCATGTGTCTTATAGGGCAGATTCTAGAAAAGGTTCTCTAACTTCCGCTGCGTGTATTAGAGTGTATTGGAGTGAAATTTCTCCACATTTTGGTATCAGAGCTTTGTTTGTAGAGCATTGGGAGTGGAGCCCATGAATGTGCAAAGAGATCTTGAAGAAGATGCTGAGATTATAAATGAAAGCTTGGAGCTATCATGCTCATTGGAAAGCTATGGAGATGAAGCTTTTGGTATGTAAGAAAATTTTGTTGCTTTATGTTATTTGAAGTGATACACTCTCTTCTCCTACTATCTACTGCATGTTCTTGATCATTGAAGCATGTTGTAAGTGATGCTAATCACTTTGATGAGGATTTTTCAGCATCCAATGAAAGAAGATGAAGATTCAAGCAAAGAATCTTGGATGAGCAACTACATATAGTTGCATATGAACATTGTATACATGTTTGAGATGATGCACTCAAGTGAATGAAGTGAAAGTTTTGATTATGTACATAGTTGAGTGTTTAAGCTTTTATGTAAGCTTGATAATAACATTATATGCTTATGCATTGGATATGCTTATGTATGCATGCTTTGAAATTTATGCTCAAGTTGTATGACAATTGTGGACAGCCGTGCATAGGCTGAATATAATCTGAACTTTGAGTTCATGATTGATGTCTATCATACATGAATGTATGCTTATGTGGTCAAGGAGTTTATATACACATGTTGGATAATGTGTGGATGAGTAGTAAGCTATGTTATAAAGCCTATACAAGATGAAATTTTCAGGTCTATGCAACCATGTGAGTCGGCATAATGTGACCTGAATACAAGCTCAAATGATTGATGATTTGTAGACATTATTATGTGGATTTTTTAGCATGTTAGTTATGATTTGAAGGTTGGTCATGTTCAGCCATAGGTGAGCTGAAAGTAAATGTGTTTGGATGCCAAGAAGATTGGTAAGATGCAAGGCTTCCATGTATGAAGTGTGTGGATGTATCTTGTTGTGGACATAACCCATCGAGGTAAAGTTGTGAAAGCAAATATGTATGCTCATTTTATGATAACTAAAAGCATTTGATCTTTGAGTTTAGATACATCAAGTGAATTCAATGCTCCTATTCACACAAGCCAAAGCAAATTTTGAGGCAAAGCTTGGATGAAGGAAGGATGCAAAGCTTGGAGCCAAGTGAAGGAAGTAGCCCAAGCTCAAAGGTTGCCAAACACATAGTGTGTGCACTTGAAGATTGAACCCAAGCTGAAAGGTGGACAAGGTTGAAGCCTAGAATTGAGCTTCCCAACAAAGGAGGAGTAGAAGACTCCAAACAAGGGCTTCCATAAAGTGTTGAAGACTCAACAAGGACTTGAGGATACTCCCCATGGTTTGAGCACAAACAAGTGCCATGATAGAAGGAAGAGTCACTCGAGAGGAGTGTGACAAAATGGCTGAAGTTAAAGGAGGTAAAGAAGTGCATTTGCAATGCTAATGGCTGAGGTAAAGGTTTTCAAAAAAAAAAAAAATCCACATTATGTGGTGGTAAGTTCCAAGCAAACTCTATGTGAATGTATTGTCAAAGGATGAGGCTAGTAAGACCACCAAAGAGAGTGGCAAGCCTATGGCAAGTAAGACCATTCCAAGAGGAGTGGCAAGCCAATGTGAAGACAAGTAAGACCATCCCAAGAGGAATGGCAAGCCTATGTTAGGTGCAAGAAGCACCAAAGACAAAGTGAAGGTCTAGTGAAAGGTTGAGGCAAGTAAGACCACCCGAGAGAAGTGGCAAGCCTATGGAAAGTAAGACCATTCAAGAGGAATGACAAGCCTATGTGAGGGAAAGTAAGACCATCCCAAGAGGAATGGAAACCCTTGTTAGGTGCAAGAGGCACCATTGATCACATTCACAATTTCTTGTGTTGTTTTGTAGGTGATGAAGAAAGCTTGGAAGATGTGGAAGCTATGAATGCTTCACATGAAGAGGAACTCATGAAAGGGTTCATGTATGATCAGCCCATTGTTCATTTTGCAGGTACATGATCAGCCATGAAGAATGAAGAAAAAATTATGAAGCAAGGGGGAGTTAGCTTGCAAGGATTGGAAGATCCAAGAAGAGTCCATAGAAGACAAAGTTGAGCCAAAGGAATCTTCACATTTGAAGAGAAGTAGTCAAACTCAAAGAAAGAGTAAGAGTAGCCATCAAAGGTTAATTCAAAGGACAAGGAGCATCCACCTCTATGGAAGGAGTATCTAGAAGGGAAGGAGCAGCCATGATGCACAAAAGAAGGCATGAAGAAAAGGAAGCATGACAACCATGACATCATCAAAAGGAGATGCAAAGATTGCACCCAAAGATAGAGTCAAAGATGATCCAAAGACAAAGGAGGATCAAAGAGAAGCATGCAAGCCTAGAGGCCATGAAGCCATGAATCCATGAAGCCATGAAGGTAAAGAAGAAGAGAGATTCTCAAAGAGAGGAAAACAAAGAGGAAGAGAGTGAAGCAAAAAAGATAAGTACAACCAAGGTGATCTCATTTCATTCTATGAGTTTGTATGAAGCATGTTTATGCTAGGGATTGAAGAAGCACTCTTGAAAAGAGCCAAGAGAAGCAAGCATGAAGCTGAAGGGAAGCCAAAGAAGCTTCAAAGCAAGGAATAAGGATCACGAACAAAACAAAGGAAGAGATACATGGGCAAACGACACAAATGACGAAGAGGAGGAGAATTGGAGAGTAGCATGGACTCCCAATTGTAGCTTGAGGGGGAGTGTTGAAAATTATGGAACATGTGCAAGCTCCAATTGTGAGGTTTGAAACATACTCACCTCTCATTATGTACCTCTTCATGATTTATGTATTTGTTGTAAGCCCAAAATGAAGTTAGACCCTAAAAATATAAAGGGTACACTCATAACCTTAGTGTCGAGTGTTAAATTAAAAAGGGCAAATGTATTTATGACTTGGATGAAAGCCAAAATATAAATAGAGAGATAGAATACTCAAAAAAGTCGTGACCTTATCCATATGGAGTGATTTGGAGCATCAAAAGTCACCCAAGGAAATGGAAAGGCAAAGGACATGAAGTGAAAGGTCAAGAGGTGAGAGTAGATGCAAGGGTAGGTGAAAAGTCCCATACCCATACCTTTACATATAGATGCCATTTCAACGTGGAAATTTGTGGAGATGGCAAAGAGATGGTGTAGAAGAATATGCTAGTCATTCTCTCACCAATGGATATCAGAAGGTACCTCATTTCTATGGTACAAGGCACAAAGGTATTCCAACTGCATACCTTTTCTATACATAGTGACCTTGTGAAGGTCATATCTCTCAATGTACGTATCCAATTAATGCTTATCATATCTTGTTGAAACGTTTATCTCTCCTACTCTCTGTATCTCAAATATCTCTGTTAGATGATTCTCCAATAGGTACTGGGATTATTTCTTGTGAACCTCAGATTTTTGCTTAACCTGAGTTGACAGGTGGTCTATCTTTGTAGAGTCGGTTGCCTACTCAAATGAACTCCAAATGGAGTTCTATATCTTGTTAGAAATCTGTACAAGTTTAATGTGTGTGGACCATGTTTTAGAGCCATTCGATCTCTGAATTATGACTGAATCAGGTTTTAGTAAGCATGTGTCTTACAGGGCAGATTCTAGAAAAGGTTCTCTAACTTCCGTTGCGTGTATTGGAGTGTATTGGAGTGAAATTTCTCCATATATATAAATATATAAATAAATATATATATATATATATATATATATATATATATATATATATATATATATATATATATATATATATATATATATATATATATATATATATATATATATATATATATATATATACAGAGAGAAAGAGAGAGATATTGGTGTCAGTATATATTTATATAGATATTTTGGAGCATATATATAAAGGTTTTTGTGTGTTGATTGTGTGTGCATGTGTGTATATACATATATATATATATTGATGTGTGTGTTAATATAAGTTTGTGTAAGCAAATATATGTAGATGTGTGTGTTTATATACATGTGTGTGAGTATAAATATATATACGTGTGTGTGTGTACATATATATACTTCTATATGTGTGCATAAATAAATTTACTTGTGCATTAGTATACATATATATAGGTGTGTGTATGTGTGTGTATATATACACATATATGTGTGTGTATGTATGTATATCCAAGTGTGTATGTATATACTACTATATATAGAAGTACACACACACACACACACACACACACACACACATATATATATATATATATATATATATATATATATATATATATATATATATATATATATATATATATATATATATATATATATATATATATATATATATATATATATATATATCTAGCAATAGGTGTGTGTGTGTGTATAAATATACAAGTGTGTGTGTCATTGCTCTCTCTCTCTCTCTCTCTCTCTCTCTCTCTCTCTCTCTCTCTCTCTCTCTCTCTATATATATATATATATATATATATATATATATATATATATATATATATATATATATATATATATATATATATATATATATATACAAATAAAGGCCTATTCACGAAATTTGGGAATTATTCAAGTCCCATTTATAATACCAAGTGAGGGAATTAACTTATAATTTCTATGTTATATTCTTCTTACAAAGATCAATTCATGAGTACATCTTCTTTTTGTTAAAATGTTTTAAGCTTTCAATAGATAAAAAATAATATTAGTTGATGAGCTTATTTAAAAAAACACCAAGGAGTATGAATAAACAAAGAAAAGCATTCAGCCTTGAATTTTTTTTAAATATGAAGTCTATTGTTATCCAATTCAATAATAATAGGTTAATTATTTTATATATCAATAAATTCTCATATTAAAGTAAATATCCCAAAATATGATGTTATATATATCAATAAATTGATTTCAATTTAATTGTATAACAAATCTATACTAATACGAATTTAGAGCTTAAAATTTAATATAAACAATAAATATATTCAAATTGGGGGTCACTTGTTCGGGTGGTTGGGCCTCTCGACTCTTGAGGCGGGGACGGGGGTTCAACCCCCATCAGCCCATCAGCACATGTAAGGGACATGTTTAACATGGAAAGTTGTATCTTGTGGGATAAGGTGGCTCCCACGGATACTATGCCCTTCCTTATACAGTTGCAATTTCAAAGTTAAAGCCCGGAGGAGCAGGCCTCGACTGAACCTCCATTTAAAAAAAAAAGCGACCACATGAATTTAGATCTAATTTAACAATACTTAATAATATGCAATTTGACATACTAATAATTGTTCATTTAGGTGAATGATATGAAAATTATGTCAATACTATAGATTGTTTCATATAATTTTATAATAAATCTATCATACTATTTAGAGCTTTGAAAAAAAATCGAATTCAGTAATTACTCAAATATATGCAATTTAGGCTTTCAATAATTTTTCACTTGGTTGAACAGTCCCAAAAATATGTGGTGTTTAAAAACACCAATAAAATACATGATGTTCAAATATTTTAAAATCATTGATATCGTTTCTTAATATATTGTTCAAGTACATAATATGTTTCTCTATCACAAGGTCTCTGATTTACAATTGTATTACATGTATAAGAACGTCTGTTCTTTGACCAAATCCATCCATAAAGCCACGGAATCATTGTTTTGGATAAAAAGTTTTCCAACTCCTCCGATGATTGCCTCCACAGCTTCGGTAGAATTACATAAGTGCCTTTCATATTCCAAATCACATGATATAATGTATCATAAAAAATAATGGTATTATTTCCATCCAAATCTGGAAAAATTTTCCAAATTGTGTCCAAGTTTTTATGATGCACAAACTTATATCCGATACGGATATCAGTTTTTTGGCATGCACCCTGACCTGCTATAATATGAAATCTTTGATGGTGTTTTGGAAAACATACTGCAAGTGTTCTTTGAGCTATTGACACTCTTTCTGTGGTCCAAATCCACACTTCAAAAAGATCCATACAAAAATCCAAGAAATATAATACATCCTTGCGAATATAATGCACAATTCTTGTGTTCTCTTCAATAAAATTCATATGGTTTTGCAAAGATTCAAGTAATAGATCACCCCTTTCCTTATCAATTGTCTTGAGCAAAATGCCATTCATTTCCAGTATCAATACCCTTCTTTCATCTCTTGGGAATGAAGAAAATCCTTGCTTTCTTGATGAAGATTCATATATGTGTGAAGACCAGCAAGACACCAATGCCAAACTTGGGTTTTCTTTGTAGTTCATATGCAAATCAGCATTTTGTTCTGCAAAATAAAATTGAAGTTAATTAGATTTATATAAAATCAATTAAATTGTTTTACATTTTATATTACTTCATAATTACAGTAATTAAAGATATGTTTAATTAAGCCATTATCATTTCTCTCAATATTCAAAACTTATAGTAAATTAAAATTGATAATACATAAGAAAATATAGGAAAATTGATTTAAATGCATGATTTTATATTCATGGGGATTCCAATTTCCTTTTATAGTTTTTCTTACAATCAATATAATTAAAAGTAGACTAAGCCTAGAAAAAACTTCATATATATGTGTGTGTGTGTGTGTATTTATTTGTGAAGAAAAACAATCTTTCATGAAAGAAGGAAACTAACATTAAAAAAATAGGTTATCATATATATATATATATATATATATATATATATATATATATATATATATATATATATATATATATATATATATATATATATATATATATATGTGTGTGTGTGTGTGTGTGTGTGTGTGTGTGTGTGTGTACATATATACACGTATATATATATATATATATATATATATATATATATATATATATATATATATATATATATATATATATATATATGTATGTATGTACACACACACACACACACACACACACACATATATATATATATATATATATATATATATATATATATATATATATATATATATATATATATATATATATATATATATATATATATATATGTGTGTGTGTGTGTGTACATATATATATATATATATATATATATATATATATATATATATATATATATATATATATATATATATATATATATATATGTATGTGTGTGTGTGTGTATGTGTGTGTATGTGTGTGTGTGTGTTTATTTGTGAAGAAAAACAATCTTTCATGAAACAAGGAAACTAACATTAAAAAAATGGGTTATCTTCAAACCAATCAAAAGATCTTGAGAAAATTTAATAATCCACCTTGCCGTCAACGTTTTTCTTTATCCTGCAAAAGAAAAATTTTATAAATATTTGACTGTAGATATTAAAGAAAAACATAAATATTGTATGACGAATTTCTTTACCTATTAAATTAAGGTATGCCTTTTGTAACCTTTTTATGTATGCTTTTGCTGCAACTCCACTTATGAAACGACTTTGTCGATAGCCCAACCTTGTAGCATACACTATTGCATGATTTTCTCTCATGCTTTTATTTTTGTAGCACATTTGTAACAGTTTTAGTTGCTCTTTATTTAAAAGTGGAATACCAAATGTTGAAGCTATTGTTGCTAGATCTCCCTTTTCGATTTCCTTGCAATTCAATGGAACCTCTAGCTTTGTCGATGCTATTGTTGTATGTTCCTTTTCAATTTCGTTGCAAATCAATGGAACATCTACATTTTTCTCACTATTATTATGTACTTCATAGTCATCAAAAGAAGATACTCTCAAGTTATTTGAATGATCATTTGATTCACTCAAGATATCATGTTCTAACATAGATGATGAATTCCCCATTGCAAGTTGAAACATAGGAAATATAAGATGTTCTTTGATGATATGTGGTTGTCTGATTTGATTGAGCAAAATATCATCTCTTTGGATGAAGCTCAAAATATAGGATAGAAGATCACTTGGTACTGAATGATCATGTCTTGCTTGATAAGGGGTAATGTCGCTGCAATTTTCTATTGGGATAGAACCTTTGAAGAAACTAGCATTAATGATAAGTTGATCTGGTTTATATATTTCTTCAATGTGATCCATATAATAATCTTCTTGGCTCCTCACCATAAGAAAAGAATATCTTTTGTCATCAATATTTGAATGATTTTTGACATAATCTTTCTCTGATATGTTCCATCTTATATCTTTGTTGAACAAAAGGGCATTTAGATCGAGAAGGAGAAAATTGTTGCTTATATGAAGATGATAGATATTCTCTGCATATATCAAACAATGAGGTTTATTATACACAATAACTAAAAAGAGTGCTTTAAGATAACTTATTGATATATCTTCAATAAATGAGTTATAATATGAATAAAATAATCATAATATTACACAATATACTTGGTAAAATCCAAAAAGGCCTAGCATGTTGTTTCTCCATAACATTAGATAGCTTATCTGATGTTTGAAAAGAGCTTTGCTCATGTAGAGTACTCATTTCATCCTCAAAGTGGCCAATAAGCTTTCCAATACCATCATCACTTATGAAATGTTTATTTTTGTTAACATCTATAATAAAAAGAAATCCAAAAGATGTATAATAATCAATACAATATGCAGACATATCAATACTTATTTTCTCAATTAATTTCTCTTTATGATAAAAATCTATTTATTAATTTCTCTATCTAAACACTTATAATTAATTTCTCTGTGCATCTACGTCAAACAATAGGCTTTCGATTTTAAAAACTGCACAGTTCAATATTTGCATCTTAACCGTATATTTCAAAATTGTATTTAATCAAATGCATCATAATTTTAAAAACAATATGTTTTAGATTTTTTCAAACAAAGGAGTCATAAATCATGCATATCAATTTAAAAATTATAACATGTGAATTTATGCATCATTGAAAATAATTTTTAAATTACTCGAATAGACAAGAGATGTTGAATTTTAACTCACAAACATATGATATTAACAATAAATAAAAAGATTTAAATATAATCGATTCACATCACTTTACTCAACAAGGTAATATATTCAAAATAAAAGTCTATTGTTCAAGAAATGCAATCATCACTAGAATATAAAGAAAAATATACTTTGAAAATTATGGTATTTATTACATTACATGGAATCAATATTTTCTCAACCTTCTTTTCTTCCTCATACATTTGAAGTACCTGCAGTATCTTCATCCATTGTAACAATATGTTCATCGGTTTCTGTATCATCCTGATTACTTTCTGATTCTTCTCCACTAGGTTGTACATCAATCTCAGCATCAACATTCTCGAACACATTTGTATTATCTGTATCTTGATTCCTGATATTTGTATCTTGATTACTGATATCACACCATTGATGCAAAGCAGGGTCATTCTCAAAAACTGAAGAGCAAATTGATTCTAATTGTTTTTCTTCAACATCTAAACATATACCAAAACATCTGCGTTTTTTAGATAAACTTCTTTGAAGAACAACTCCTCGACAATACAACTCTACAACATAGCTATCTTCACGAGCAAAACTATTAATGAAATCATCAATGAAATTTTTTTCTATGAATTCATCCAGACCTTTATGAGCAAAAATATTTAGATTTGCTTGATCTATTCTATCAATCATCTGATAATTATCCTCTTTGCTAATGTACATAAGCACTATTGCAAAATCCATCTCTCCTTTGATGGAAGGATTACTACTCTTAGTGGCTCCAATTTTGAAAGTCATTTTTGTAACTGTATGTTGAACTCCTTCCACAAGCATATGGACATAGAGGAAATCAATAAAAGATACTAGAACATATTCTGTCTCGGAGTTCATCCCGTTGAGTGCAAAAATCAATCTGGGAAAGAACGTTGCTGAAATGCATTCCCGACTATGTAAACTGTACAATTCTGAATCAAACCTAAAGAAAACAATATTGAATGGAAGAACTTGCTCTGCACAACAACTTTCCACCTTGTTCAAATCGAAACTGAATCCATAGATTGACCATGGAATAACATTTGTTGTGGTCTTTATTCCCATTGCAACTCTATACAAATGACTCAACCAAGTTATGGCAGCCTTTGGTAAAGGAGGAGACTTCTTTGCCCTGTTTAATGAGTCTTTCACAAATGTTTCATTGTAACTTTTAATTTTTTCATATTGTACATCTGTGATATTGTATTTCTCACAGAGCTTTTCCCAAGTCAAAACCTCTGTTGTTAAATCAATAAAAAATGCAATTATAGCATTTTTCAAGACACGATCTGTCTTTAATCTCCATGCCATTTCTTCCATGTCAACCATGTGCTTCAATGATTTTGCCTTTTCTAACAAAATTTTCTTCTCTAAAATTGCCTTTTGAAGTTCTAAAATTTCTTTATTGTCCAAACCTACAGTACATCTGAACAATGTCGGACCTAATATAACCGTCCCTGGTGCCTGCTTCAATTGACCACCTTTCATTGCTACCATCTTTGCAGATGTCGATATAACATCTTTTGTTAAATCTCTTTTGTTATTTGGCACTTCACCCTTTGTATTAAGTAGTGCCCCTTGACTATAGAAACGCATTATTGATATCCAATTCTTCCATTCCTCATCATTACATAAAAGAAGATGTAAATCATTCTTTATAAATCCTTTTTGTAAAGTTTGCTCTGTAGTCTCTACAAAATTCTGAAAAAAAATGTATATCGTTTAAATAAATACAAGTTTTAAGAAATAATAATATATAGTAACTAAAACACAAAAAATACAAAGAATATAAACATACCTGCCATGATATAAATTCTCTTTTACTCTGATTAACACCTGGAGGAGGTTTGGATGGACATCCATTCGCTTTCCATTGAGATCTAGCTTGTAAAAGTTGATCCACAAATGGTTCCTTCTGTAATGACTTTGCCACCATCAAATTAGCCTCTTTAGATATCTCCCTTGAAATTTTTGGAGGAAAATTTACTATAATTTTTGCTTTTCTATATCTAAAGTGTTGTCGTAACTGTAATGTCACCATCGGAGAATTAACAGTTTGTAAAGTTTTCGCTGCACTAATTGAATGTTGTCCAGATATTATCCAATACTCAACTTTATCAATATCATCATGAGATAAAGTTTTTAGCGGTATTCTCACACTTGGATCAATAGGCATAACAACTGCAAGAACTTCATTCTCTTTCGGAGCCAAGACAAAATCATTCATTAATGTACGCACCCAATCTCTGTTTAATTTTCGATATACATAATTCGATGGTGCTGGAAAACATCTTTTTACATCAACATTAAATACTGCATCAAAACCAAAAGCATAGTATTCTTGTTTTTGAAGTAGTAAATCCATCATTTTATTTTCTTGTGGTTGCACTACTGTATCTTCTGTTTCTTCACTCCTATTATCTAAATGTCGGATTGATACACCTTCATCGTTTTGTACAGACTTTGATGATGATCCTAAATCTTTATTTGAAGAACCTTTCAACTTTCGTTTCTTAGATCTCTCAAATACATCTGAGCTTCTCTTCAAAGATTTTGACTTTTGTGTTAATCTTTTGGCTTCTTTTATAATTTTCACTAATTCTTCTATTGATTCGATCAATCCAATTGAACCTAATGATCGATCAGACTTTGAGATACTATCTTTCATATCATCCAAACACAAAGTCTCCCATGATAAGGAGAACTTATTCGCATTAATATTCTCACCATCTGGAAGCACTTTACAAGTAAAACATGGTGTGCCTTGTGCATTTACATCTTCTTTAACATGAACAATATTGCCCATATCACCATATGTAGATCCTGCATCTGTCATAAATAAATGTATATCTCCTTTGAAGTTTCCTTCATGATCATAAGTATCAGCAAACCATTTCATGTCTTCTTTGTGTGTCAAATCAAAAGATTTCTAAACCTTAATCCTATTTGAAGGAACCTTCATCCCACTTGTTTTTTATAAATTTTCCAATGAAAATACATTATCGATCACATTGCTTTGAAATTCATTTGTGTTTTCCATTGCTCCTGAAAGTCAAACAAAAAACTTTTTTTTTAATCACATCAACATAATAACAAACAATATGAATATAATAACATCAAATTTCTCATTCATAGTCATCAAATTTATTATCAATACTATTCTCTCTAATTATTATACTTTAGATTATAGATTATAATCAAATTTACAAAGTTCAAGCCTCTTAAGTTCGTTCCCATTGTGTTTAAATTTGAAAATATATTTGAGTTAAAAATACTATTTGTTTTGCTGAAAAAGATAAGAGACTTGATCTTAAGTTCAAGTGTCACATCCTATGACTGAACAGACTGAGAGTTGATATGATTCAAAAGCTCCAACTTAAGTTCGAACCTGATGATGAAATATCGAAAGGCTCGAACTTAAGTTCGAGCCTCCTATAATGTGAGCCAACAATCCCAAACTTGATATGGTGGAACTTAGAAAACTGACAAAGGCTCCAATTGGAACCAACAATCCTAAACTTGGTATGGCTGGAAAAGCTGAGGCTCATATCATGTGATCCAACAAATCCTGAACTTGATATGGTTGGAAAAGCTCAGAGGCTCGAACTTAATTCGAGCCTCTTTGTTCTTTTGCACATAAGACACAACAATCCTAAACTTGATATGATTGGAAAATGTGAGAGGCTCGAACTTAACTTAGTATGGCTGAGAGGCTCGAACTTAACTTGGTATGGCTGGAAAAGCTGAGGCTCATATCATGTGATCCAACAAATCCTGAACTTGATATGGTTGGAAAAGCTTAAGTTCGAGCCTCTTTGTTCTTTTGCACATAAGACACAACAATCCTAAACTTGATATGATTGGAAAAGCTGAGAGGCTCGAACTTAACTTGGTATGGCTGGAAAAGCTGAGGCTCATATCATGTGATCCAACAAATCCTGAACTTGATATGGTTGGAAAAGCTCAGAGGCTCGAACTTAAGTTCGAGCCTCTTTGTTCTTTTGCACATAAGACACAACAATCCTAAAGTTGATATCATTGGAAAAGCTAAGAGGCTCGAACTTAAGTACGAGCCTCTTTGTTCTTTTGCTCATATCATGTGATCCAACAATCTTACACTTGATATGGTTGGAAAAGCTCAGAGGCTCGAACTTAAGTTCGAGCCTCTTTGTTTAGCTGAGAGGCTTGAACTTAACTTGGTATGGCTGGAAAAGCTGAGGCTCATATCATGTGATCCAACAAATCCTGAACTTGATATAGTTGGAAAAGCTCAGAGGCTCAAACTTAAGTTCGAGCCTCTTTGTTCTTTTGCACATAAGACACAACAATCCTAAACTTGATATGATTGGAAAAGCTGAGAGGCTCGAACTTAAGTTCGAGCCTCTTTGTTCTTTTGCTCATATCATGTGATCCAACAATCCTACACTTGATATGGTTGGAAAAGCTCAGGAGCCTCTTTGTTCTTTTGCACATAAGACACAACAATCCTAAACTTGACATGGCTGGAAAAGCTGAGGCTTATATCATGTGATCCAACAATCCTAAACTTGATATGGTTGGAAAAGCTCAGAGGCTCGAACTTAATTCGAGCCTCTTTGTTCTTTTGCACATAAGACACAAGAAACCTAAACTTGATATGGCTGGAAAAGCTCAGAGGCTCGAACTTAAGTTCGAGCCTCTTTGTTCTTCTGTTCATATCATGTGATCCAACAATCCTGAACTTGATATGGTTGGAAAAGCTCAAAGGCTCGAACTTAAGTTTGAGCCTCTTTGTTCTTTTGCACATAACACACAACAATCCTGAACTTGATATGGTTGGAAAAGCTGAGAGGCTCGAACTTAAGTTCGAGCCTCTTTGTTCTTTTGCTCATATCATGTGACCCAACAATTCTAAACTTGATATGGTTGGAAAAGCTCAGAGGCTCGAACTTAAGTTCGAGCCTCTTTGTTCTTTTGCACATAATACACAACAATCCTAAACTTGATATGGTTGGAAAAGCTGAGAGGCTCGAACTTAAGTTCGAGCCTCTGAGCTTTTCCAACCATATCAAGTTTAAGATTGTTGGATCACATGATATAAGCCTCAGCTTTTCTAGCCATGTCAAGTTTAGGATTGTTGTATCTTATGTGCAAAAGAACAAAGAGGCTCGAACTTAAGTTCGAGCCTCTTTGTTCTTTTGCTTATATAACGTGACCCAACAATTCTAAACTTGATATGGTTGGAAAAGCTCATAGGCTCGAACTCAGAGCCTCTTTGTTCTTTTGCTCATATCATGTAACCAAACAATCCTAAACTTGATATGGTTAGAAAAGCTCAGAGGCTCGAACTTAAGTTGGAAAAGCTCAGAGGCTCAAACTTAAGTTTGAGCCTGTTTGTACTTTTGCACATAAGACACAACAATCTTAAACTTGATATGGCTGGAAAAACTGAGGCTCATATCATGTGATCCAACAATCCTGAACTTGATATGGTTGGAAAAGCTCAGAGGCTCGAACTTAAGTTCGAGCCTCTTTGTTCTTTTGCACATAAGACATACCAATCCTAAACCTGATATGGTTGAAAAAGCTGAGAGGCTCGAACTTAAGTTCGAGCCTCTTTGTTCTTTTGCTCATATCATGTGATCCAACAATTCTAAACTTGATATGGTTGGAAAAGCTGAGGCTTAAATCATGTGATCCAACAATCCTAATCTTGATATGGTTGGAAATGCTCAGAGGCTCGAACTTAAGTTCGAGCCTCTTTGTTCTTTTGCACATAAGACACACCAATACTAAACTTGATATGGTTGGAAAAGCTGAGAGGCTCGAACTTAAGTTCGAGCCTCTTTGTTCTTTTGCTCATATCATGTGATCCAACAATTCTAAACTTGATATGGTTGGAAAAGCTCAGAGGCTCGAACTTAAGTTCGAGCCTCTTTGTTCTTTTGCACATAACACACAACAATCCTAAACTTGATATGACTGGAAAAGCTCAGAGGCTCGAACTTAAGTTGGAGCCTCTTTGTTCTTTTCCTCATATCATGTGACCAAACAATATTAAACTTGATATGGTTGGAAAACCTCAAAGGCTCGAACTTAATCTTTTGCACATAACACAACAATCCTAAACTTGATATGGCTCGAAAAGCTCAGAGACACGAACTTAAGTTCGAGCCTCTTTGTTCTTTTGCTCATATCATGTGACCATATCAAATTTAGGATTGTTTGGTCACATGATATGAGCAAAAGAACAAAGAGGCTCGAACTTAAGTTCGAGCCTCTCAGCTTTTCCAACCATATCAAGTTTAGGATTGTTGTGTATTATGTGCATAAGAACAAACAAGCTCAAACTTAAGTTCGAGCCTCTGAGCTTTTCCAACCATATCAAGTTCAGGATTGTTGGATCACATGATATGAGCCTCAGCTTTTCCAGCTTATGTGCAAAAGAACAAAGAGGCTCAAACTTAAGTTCGAGCCTCTGAGCTTTTCCAACCATATCAAGTTTAGGATTGTTGGATCACATGATATAAGCCTCAGCTTTTCCAGTCATATCAAGTTTAGGATTGTTGTGTCTTATTTGAAAAACAACAAAGAGGCTCGAACTCTGTTTGTTCTTTTGCACATAAGACACAATCCTAAACTTGATATGGTTGGAAAAGCTGAGAGCTCGAACTTAAGTTAAGCTTAGAGGTTCGAACTTAGGTTCGAGCCTCTTTGTTCTTTTGCTCATATCATGTGACCAAACAATACTAAAGTTTGGAAAAGCTCAGAGGCTCGAACTTAAGTTCGAGCCTCTTTGTGCTTTTGCTCATATCATGTGATCCAACAATCCTAAACTTGATATGGTTGGAAAAGCTCAAGTTCGAGCCTCTTTGTTATTTTACATAAGACACAACAATCCTAAACTTGATATGGCTGGAGAAGCGGAGGCTCATATCATGTGATCCAACAATCCTAAACTTGATATGGTTGGAAAAGCTCAGAGGCTCAAACTTAAGCTCGAGCCTCTTTGTGTTTTTGCTCATATCATGTGATCCAACAATCCTAAACTTGATATGGTTGGAAAAGCTCAAGTCCGAGCCTCTTTGTTCTTTTACATAAGACACAACAATCCTAAACTTGATATGGCTGGAGAAGCTGAGGCTCATATCATGTGATCCAACAATCCTAAACTTGATATGGTTGGAAAAGCTCAGAGGCTTGAACTTAAGTTTGAGCCTCTTCGTTCTTTCGCACATAAGACACAACAATCCTAAACTTGATATGGTTGGAAAAGCTGAGAGGCTCGAACTTAAGTTTGAGCTTCTTTGTTCTTTTGCTCATATCATGTGACCAAACAATCCTAAACTTGATATGGTTGGAAAAGCTGAAGAGCTCGAATTTAAGTTCGAGCCTCTTTGTTGTTTTGCATATAAGACGCAACAATCCTAAACTTGATATGGTTGGAAAAGCTGAGAGGCTCGAACTTAAGTTGGAGCCTCTTTGTTATTTTGCTCATATCATGTGACCAAACAATCCTAAACTTGATATTGTTGGAAAAGCTGAGAGGCTCAAACTTAAGTTCGAGCCGACTGAAATTGAATTGATGCTGAGGCTCAAACTTAAGTTCGAGCCTGTTTGTTCTTTTGCACACAAGACACTTTTCAATCATGTGACACAACAATCCCAAACTTCATATGGTTGACGTGAGAGGTTCGAACTTAAGTTCGAGCCTCATCTCAAGATTGACGGTTGATATGATTCAAAGGCTCGACTGAAGTTTGAGCCTGATATTAAGCAACACAATGACTCCAAACTTACAAGCTCGAATTTAAGTTCGAGCCGTGACACAATAGATTCAAACTTGACACAACAGATTCAATCCTATATTCTGTTTTAGGGATTTTGAAACCCTTATTTCAGAATTATGGTTTGTTGATTTTCAGATACATACATACATACATTCTCTCTCTCTCTCTCTCTCTACTTAAAACATACATACACACATACATAAATACAGCAATGAATATATATATATACTGCTGTGAATATATATATATATATATATATATATATATATATATATATATATATATATAT
>CM035433.1:19264841-19284841 GCA_020310875.1 Ceratopteris richardii
ATATATATATATATATATATATATATATATATATATATATATATATATATATATATATATATATATATATATATATATATATATATATATATATATATTGATGGGGGAAGTATCTCAACCCCTAAGCAACGATGAAGCGCGAATGACCTCCACAGGTATCCTTCTTTGACCTCTGCACACCAAAAATGCTCTTACTCCGAGCTTATGCGGAGAACTCCAGTGAGCTTTTGTAGACCTGTAGTAGTCACCAAGGGCTTTCCAACAAAACAAATTTCACTTGAAATGGATGCTTACACAAAGAGAAACAATGTCTACAACATGAGCTAGTTGAATGCTCACAACTGCTAGTCAAGCAGAGACCTCACTTCACTCCAGCAAACTTTTCTCAGAGATTGTATAGAGAATGAATTTCAAACTTAAGTCAACTTTAGAGGACTCTAATAGCTACCCAATGACACCAAAATCATAGCAAATGGATACATAGAGAAGGAGAACCAGCCCTTACAACAGAGAACAAAATATTTCCAACAGAGCCTACACAAAGAGAGAGATATCAATCACACAACTTCACTAAAATGAATGTTGCTCCCAGATTACTCAGAGAATGCTCTAGAGAATTGGTAAGCATAAAATAGACTCTTATAGCTATCCAATGAGACAAGAATTACATCAAATGGATACCATATGAGGGAGAACCAATGCTAACAACTCAGGGGTAGAGAGTTGCAACACTGCCTGCGCACACACATAGATATGCCTACTAAAAGAAAACAAACAAGCAAGCAAGGGGGTTGCTTAAGCAAGGGGCTTGCTTATCACAACTCCAGCACTTAGTGCTCACTTTACATGAGCTAAAACTCCAAGAAGATGGCCCAAAAGAAGTCGGGATACATGCTCCTTTTATAGTGAGAGGTGTGCCCCTAAAATCTAGGAACTACCTTTCCAAATCAGCCTCCTAACTTGGAGGAATTAGTTGAGATGACTTGGGGAGTGGTTGAGTGACTTTTCTTGATGGAATCTCGTGGCTTTTGGCTTCCTTTGATTGCTCCACATGTCCATAAAAGATTCCCCACGAATTTATTAGCTTGAAGCTTGACTTTTAACACTCCCCCTCAAGCTTCAATTCTTCATCCTCATCCAAGCTCCTTCATGTTGATGCATTGCTTGAATTTTGAAATCTTCATCCCATCCAAAGCCTTTGTAAACATGTCCGCAACTTGGTCCTTAGTACCAATATGATGTACTGAAACTTCCTTGGATATCACCTTTTCCCTTATGAAGTGATAGTGCACTTCAATATGCTTGGTTCTAGCATGATAGACAGGGTTCGATGCTAGATGAATGCTACTCATGTTGTCACAAAAAATTGGATATGTGTCAACCTGCAAATTAAGCTCCATAAATAACTTCTTAATCCACATTAGCTCACATGTGACTTGAGCCAAAGCTCTATACTCAGCCTCGGTGGAAGATAATGCCACCGTGGGTTGCTTCTTTGAAATCCATGAGATGATCTTGCTACCTAGCATGACTAGGTAACCACTTGTACTCCTTCTATCTTCCTTCGAACCGGCCCAATCGGCATCGGAATAAGCTTTGACCTGCATATCATCATCAAATGAGTAGAACAATCCTTCATTTATAGTGGCTTTGAGATATCGCAACATTCTTCTTGCAGCTTGCAAGTGTGTAGTCCTTGGACTATGCATAAATTGTGATAACACTCCAACTCCATATGCTATGTCAGGCCTGGTTATTGTGGCATAATTGAAAGAGCCTACAATAGATCGATACAAAGTTACATCCTCTAATGGCTCTCCATCAATGGAGCTTAGCTTTACATTAACTTCCATGGGATTTGAAATAGGCTTGCAATGTAGCATCCCAAACCTCTCAAGTAGGTCTAGAATATACTTCCTTTGTATGAGCATAATACCTTCTTCTTTGTATACAACTTCAATGCCAAGAAAATACCTAAGATCTCCAAGATCAGAGATCCTAAACTCGTTTCCAAGCTTTGCCTTGATCTCCTCAATGCCCTTTGTATCATTACCTGTAATGATAAGATCATCTACATACACACACATGTAGACCACAAGTTCTCCTCTTTGTTTGATGAAGAGAGATGGATCCGCCTTGCATTGATTGTAACCACATTTGATCAAATAGTCCACCAATCTTTGGTTCCAAGCCCTTGGAGCTTGCTTTAGGCCATAAAGTGCCTTCTTCAACCTACAAACATGATGTGGAAACTCTTTATGAACAAAACCTAGTGGTTGCTCCATGTATACCTCTTCTTCCAAGTCTCCATTGAGAAAGGCATTCTTGATATCCAATTGGAAAAGCTTCCATCCTTTGCTAGCAGCCATTGCAATGAGTGTCCTAATGGTGCTCATCTTTGCCACGGGGCTGAATGTCTCTTCAAAGTCCACTCCATAGGTTTGTGCAAAACCCTTGGCCACCAATCTTGCTTTGAACCTAGAAATAGATCCATCTGAATTCCTCTTTACTTTATACACCCACTTATTACCTATTACCTTCATGTTCTCCTTCTTGGGCACTAGAGTCCATGTTTGATTTTCCTCAAGTGCGTCGATCTCTTCTTGCATTGCCTCTTTCCATTCGGTGTACCTGCTTGCATCTTCATAGCAATCGGGCTCATGATCTTCTACTACTTTGTTCATATATGCATAATGTGTTGCCATGTATGAATCATAAGTAAACCTTTGAGTTGGATACTTAACTCTAGAAGACTTCCTTTCTTCACCTTTTGGAGGAATAAACCTCCTTTGCCTTGGGAACTTGATCTCTTTCTTTGACGTGGCTTCTTTCTCCATCATGTGTCCTTCATCATCTTCAACTTCATTACCTTCTTCATCCAACTCCACCAATGTTGCTTTGCCTTTGTTGATTGATTGTGCTTCATAGCTTGATGAAGATCTCCCCCTCCATGGTGAGTTCATGCTTGAACTATCTTCATTGATGGAACACCTTGGGCCGCTTAGCTCTAGGTCGATTTGTTCTTCATCATGTCCATGCTTTTCTTCTTCATAGTCCTGCATACAATCATACTTCTTATACCAAGGGAGTAGCTCATCAAATGCTACATCCCTTGATATCCTCAAGTCCTTTGTATTTGGGTTGAAGCACCTGTAACCTTTATGATCATTTGAATATCCTAGAAACACACACTTTTCTGCCTTTGGTTGTAGCTTGTGCCTCAATTCACTTGGCACATGTACATAACAAGTACATCCAAATATCTTCAAGTGGGAAAGATCAGGTTTCTTACCATAATAGGCTTGATATGGTGTCAAGCCATGGATCCCTGAGGTAGGAGCCCTATTCATTAGATACACGGCGGTATTTGCTGCATCACTCCAAAACATGTTAGGTACATTCATCTCATTAAGCATTGCTCTAGCGATCTCGGCAATGTATCTATTCTTTCTCTCTGCTACTCCATTTTGTTGGGGTGTGTACCTGCATGTTACTTGCCTCTTGATGCCTTGATCCATTAAAAAATCAGAAAACTCATTTGAGAAATATTCTCCCCCTCCATCGGACCTTAGCTTCTTGATATATGTACCTGTTTCCTTCTCTACCATTGCCTTGAATGCTTTGAAACATGTAAACACATCTGATTTGTTTTTTATGAAATAAACCCAAACCATCCTTGTGCAATCATCTATAAAAGTGACAAAGTACTTGTTACCTCCAATGGATTGCTCTTTCGTTGGCCCCCACACATCTGTATGTATCAACTCCAATGGATGTTGGCTTATGTAGCCACTCTTCTTGAATGGAAGTCTCGCTTGCTTCCCTAGTTGACAAGATTCACATAAATGCTTCATACCTTGTCCTTGGAAGTTGGGAAGACCTTCAACCAGCCTCTTGAATTGCATTTCCTTCATTCTTTGTATGTTGATGTGACCTATCCTCTTGTGCCACAAGTCCAACTCCGAAATCCTCTTGTTTCCATATGTGAAGTAGACATGTTGAGTAGAATGAGAATTTACCTCCAAAGTGAAGAGTCTCCCTTGCTTCTTTCCTCTTGCTATGACCTTGTAACCTTGCTTAGGGTTCTCCACAAAGCATCCACCTTTGTTGAACCTTACTTGATAGCCTCTTTCAACCATTTGCCCAACGGACACCAAGTTCTTTGTGATGGTAGGTACATGCAAGACATCCTTGAGACATCTTCCTTCCTCCTTGTCATCCAAAGCTACATCTCCAACATGGGAGATCTCATGGGCTGTATCATCACCTGTTTCTACATGTCCTTTACCTTTGGGAGCATGTAGATTAGTAAACCAAGAAGCATTGCAACTCATATGGTTGCTACATCCACTATCAATATACCAAGTGTTATCTACTTTGCTTGAATTCCCATTCATGTGCATCATCAAGAGATTGTCATTTTCTGAACTTGTAGAAGCATAATTACCTTGGCCTTTGTATGAAGAACCTTGATTATAGTTCCTTTGGTTTCCTCCTTGGTAGCAATCTCTAGCATAGTGGCCAAACTTGCCACATATGTAACATCCTTCGCCATCTTGATTTCTGTTTTGTTGATGTCGTCCTCCTCTTCCTCTTGATCTTCCTCTCCCTCTTTGTGATGAGGTGCCTTGGTCATGTCCTTGATTTCTTGAGTGGCCTTGCCTTCCTCCAAACCTTCCTTTGCCCCTTCCTTGTCCTTGTCTTCCTTTGCCCCTTTGATTATCTGCATAGAAAACTTGTGCATCTTTGCTTTTAGTTGAACTTCCACCTATGTTCATTTCTTCGGTGACCATGAGAGCAACCAATTGCTCAAAATCGGGAAGATTATCCCTTACATAAACTGAAGTGGTAAAGGGTTTCCACTTCTCATCATCTCTCAAACCATTGAGAGTATAAGCCACAAGATCGTCATCGTCTACGTGGCTTCCAATGGATCCCAATGCATCTGATAACTCCTTGACCTTAAGTATGTAGTCATTTATGCTACTCCCTGAGCTCTTCCTAAGGTTGTTGAGCTCATTCTTGAGTTGGATCTTCCTTGCTTTGGTGCTTGTTGAATAAAGCCTTTCAAGTGTCTCCCATACCTTCATGCTTGAATCCAGGTCTTGGATATGGCCGATCATGCTATTGCTAATGTGTTGGGAAAGAATAAAGATAACCCTCTTGTCTCTTTCATTCCATTCCCTAAAGGCCCTTCTCTGGTCATTGGTTGGATTCTCATCCAACCTAGGTCTTGGTTCACTTCCACTAATCAACCCCCAAAGGCCCTTGCCCATAAGATAGTTGGAGACCCTAAATCTCCATGGTTGATAGTTACCTTTGTCTAGCTTTTCAATTTGAGTGTTGAAGTCTCCCATATCTAGTCTTTGATACTTGACCTAGCCCTTGGCTAATGCTCCAATGTGTGTAAAATGAAAATGAGGCTCTGAGGTTACCTCAATCCAAAGCTTTCCTTAGATGGACACCTTGTGCTCTTGCAAATTTGAGTAGAATAGCTCCCCCTTGATGTGAGCTACCTCCAAGAAGCTTTTGTTGATGCAACTCTTCAACCACCAACTCCAAGAGTTCTTCTTGCTTGTATGTGATACCTCCAAGATGCCCAAATGCTCTGATACCACTGATGGGGGAAGTATCTCAACCCCTAAGCAACGATGAAGCGCGAATGACCTCCACAGGTATCCTTCTTTGACCTCTGCACACCAAAAATGCTCTTACTCCGAGCTTATGCAGAGAACTCCAGTGAGCTTTTGTAGACCTGTAGTAGTCACCAAGGGCTTTCCAACAAAACAAATTTCACTTGAAATGGATGCTTACACAAAGAGAAACAATGTCTACAACATGAGCTAGTTGAATGCTCACAACTGTTAGTCAAGCAGAGACCTCACTTCACTCCAGCAAACTTTTCTCAGAGATTATACAGAGAATGAATCTCAAACTTAAGTCAACTTTAGAGGACTCTAATAGCTACCCAATGACACCAAAATCATAGCAAATGGATACATAGAGAAGGAGAACCAGCCCTTACAACAGAGAGCAAAATATTTCCAACAGAGCCTACACAAAGAGAGAGATATCAATCACACAACTTCACTAAAATGAATGTTGCTCCCAGATTACTCAGAGAATGCTCTAGAGAATTGGTAAGCATAAAATAGACTCTTATAGCTATCCAATGAGACAAGAATTACATCAAATGGATACCATATGAGGGAGAACCAATGCTAACAACTCAGGGGTAGAGAGTTGCAACACTGCCTGCGCACACACATAGATATGCCTACTAAAAGAAAACAAACAAGCAAGCAAGGGGGTTGCTTAAGCAAGGGGCTTGCTTATCACAACTCCAGCACTTAGTGCTCACTTTACATGAGCTAAAACTCCAAGAAGATGGCCCAAAAGAAGTCGGGATACATGCTCCTTTTATAGTGAGAGGTGTGCCCCTAAAATCTAGGAACTACCTTTCCAAATCAGCCTCCTAACTTGGAGGAATTAGTTGAGATGACTTGGGGAGTGGTTGAGTGACTTTTCTTGATGGAATCTCGTGGCTTTTGGCTTCCTTTGATTGCTCCACATGTCCATAAAAGATTCCCCACGAATTTATTAGCTTGAAGCTTGACTTTTAACACTCCCCCTCAAGCTTCAATTCTTCATCCTCATCCAAGCTCCTTCATGTTGATGCATTGCTTGAATTTTGAAATCTTCATCCCATCCAAAGCCTTTGTAAACATGTCCGCAACTTGGTCCTTAGTACCAATATGATGTACTGAAACTTCCTTGGATATCACCTTTTCCCTTATGAAGTGATAGTGCACTTCAATATGCTTGGTTCTAGCATGATAGACAGGGTTCGATGCTAGATGAATGCTACTCATGTTGTCACAAAAAATTGGATATGTGTCAACCTGCAAATTAAGCTCCATAAATAACTTCTTAATCCACATTAGCTCACATGTGACTTGAGCCAAAGCTCTATACTCAGCCTCGGTGGAAGATAATGCCACCGTGGGTTGCTTCTTTGAAATCCATGAGATGATCTTGCTACCTAGCATGACTAGGTAACCACTTGTACTCCTTCTATCTTCCTTCGAACCGGCCCAATCGGCATCGGAATAAGCTTTGACCTGCATATCATCATCAAATGAGTAGAACAATCCTTCATTTATAGTGGCTTTGAGATATCGCAACATTCTTCTTGCAGCTTGCAAGTGTGTAGTCCTTGGACTATGCATAAATTGTGATAACACTCCAACTCCATATGCTATGTCAGGCCTGGTTATTGTGGCATAATTGAAAGAGCCTACAATAGATCGATACAAAGTTACATCCTCTAATGGCTCTCCATCAATGGAGCTTAGCTTTACATTAACTTCCATGGGATTTGAAATAGGCTTGCAATGTAGCATCCCAAACCTCTCAAGTAGGTCTAGAATATACTTCCTTTGTATGAGCATAATACCTTCTTCTTTGTATACAACTTCAATGCCAAGAAAATACCTAAGATCTCCAAGATCAGAGATCCTAAACTCGTTTCCAAGCTTTGCCTTGATCTCCTCAATGCCCTTTGTATCATTACCTGTAATGATAAGATCATCTACATACACACACATGTAGACCACAAGTTCTCCTCTTTGTTTGATGAAGAGAGATGGATCCGCCTTGCATTGATTGTAACCACATTTGATCAAATAGTCCACCAATCTTTGGTTCCAAGCCCTTGGAGCTTGCTTTAGGCCATAAAGTGCCTTCTTCAACCTACAAACATGATGTGGAAACTCTTTATGAACAAAACCTAGTGGTTGCTCCATGTATACCTCTTCTTCCAAGTCTCCATTGAGAAAGGCATTCTTGATATCCAATTGGAAAAGCTTCCATCCTTTGCTAGCAGCCATTGCAATGAGTGTCCTAATGGTGCTCATCTTTGCCACGGGGCTGAATGTCTCTTCAAAGTCCACTCCATAGGTTTGTGCAAAACCCTTGGCCACCAATCTTGCTTTGAACCTAGAAATAGATCCATCTGAATTCCTCTCTACTTTATACACCCACTTATTACCTATTACCTTCAT
The DNA here is from genome assembly GCA_020310875.1 of Ceratopteris richardii. Lineage (NCBI taxonomy): Eukaryota > Viridiplantae > Streptophyta > Polypodiopsida > Polypodiales > Pteridaceae > Ceratopteris > Ceratopteris richardii. Next base: position 19,272,905 of record CM035433.1, read on the forward strand.
GTTCTCCTTCTTGGGCACTAGAGTCCATGTTTGATTTTCCTCAAGTGCGTCGATCTCTTCTTGCATTGCCTCTTTCCATTCGGTGTACCTGCTTGCATCTTCATAGCAATCGGGCTCATGATCTTCTACTACTTTGTTCATATATGCATAATGTGTTGCCATGTATGAATCATAAGTAAACCTTTGAGTTGGATACTTAACTCTAGAAGACTTCCTTTCTTCACCTTTTGGAGGAATAAACCTCCTTTGCCTTGGGAACTTGATCTCTTTCTTTGACGTGGCTTCTTTCTCCATCATGTGTCCTTCATCATCTTCAACTTCATTACCTTCTTCATCCAACTCCACCAATGTTGCTTTGCCTTTGTTGATTGATTGTGCTTCATAGCTTGATGAAGATCTCCCCCTCCATGGTGAGTTCATGCTTGAACTATCTTCATTGATGGAACACCTTGGGCCGTTAGCTCTAGGTCGATTTGTTCTTCATCATGTCCATGCTTTTCTTCTTCATAGTCCTGCATACAATCATACTTCTTATACCAAGGGAGTAGCTCATCAAATGCTACATCCCTTGATATCCTCAAGTCCTTTGTATTTGGGTTGAAGCACCTGTAACCTTTATGATCATTTGAATATCCTAGAAACACACACTTTTCTGCCTTTGGTTGTAGCTTGTGCCTCAATTCACTTGGCACATGTACATAACAAGTACATCCAAATATCTTCAAGTGGGAAAGATCAGGTTTCTTACCATAATAGGCTTGATATGGTGTCAAGCCATGGATCCCTGAGGTAGGAGCCCTATTCATTAGATACACGGCGGTATTTGCTGCATCACTCCAAAACATGTTAGGTACATTCATCTCATTAAGCATTGCTCTAGCGATCTCGGCAATGTATCTATTCTTTCTCTCTGCTACTCCATTTTGTTGGGGTGTGTACCTGCATGTTACTTGCCTCTTGATGCCTTGATCCATTAAAAAATCAGAAAACTCATTTGAGAAATATTCTCCCCCTCCATCGGACCTTAGCTTCTTGATATATGTACCTGTTTCCTTCTCTACCATTGCCTTGAATGCTTTGAAACATGTAAACACATCTGATTTGTTTTTTATGAAATAAACCCAAACCATCCTTGTGCAATCATCTATAAAAGTGACAAAGTACTTGTTACCTCCAATGGATTGCTCTTTCGTTGGCCCCCACACATCTGTATGTATCAACTCCAATGGATGTTGGCTTATGTAGCCACTCTTCTTGAATGGAAGTCTCGCTTGCTTCCCTAGTTGACAAGATTCACATAAATGCTTCATACCTTGTCCTTGGAAGTTGGGAAGACCTTCAACCAGCCTCTTGAATTGCATTTCCTTCATTCTTTGTATGTTGATGTGACCTATCCTCTTGTGCCACAAGTCCAACTCCGAAATCCTCTTGTTTCCATATGTGAAGTAGACATGTTGAGTAGAATGAGAATTTACCTCCAAAGTGAAGAGTCTCCCTTGCTTCTTTCCTCTTGCTATGACCTTGTAACCTTGCTTAGGGTTCTCCACAAAGCATCCACCTTTGTTGAACCTTACTTGATAGCCTCTTTCTACCATTTGCCCAACGGACACCAAGTTCTTTGTGATGGTAGGTACATGCAAGACATCCTTGAGACATCTTCCTTCCTCCTTGTCATCCAAAGCTACATCTCCAACATGGGAGATCTCATGGGTTGTATCATCACCTGTTTCTACATGTCCTTTACCTTTGGGAGCATGTAGATTAGTAAACCAAGAAGCATTGCAACTCATATGGTTGCTACATCCACTATCAATATACCAAGTGTTATCTACTTTGCTTGAATTCCCATTCATGTGCATCATCAAGAGATTGTCATTTTCTGAACTTGTAGAAGCATAATTACCTTGGCCTTTGTATGAAGAACCTTGATTATAGTTCCTTTGGTTTCCTCCTTGGTAGCAATCTCTAGCATAGTGGCCAAACTTGCCACATATGTAACATCCTTCGCCATCTTGATTTCTGTTTTGTTGATGTCGTCCTCCTCTTCCTCTTGATCTTCCTCTCCCTCTTTGTGATGAGGTGCCTTGGTCATGTCCTTGATTTCTTGAGTGGCCTTGCCTTCCTCCAAACCTTCCTTTGCCCCTTCCTTGTCCTTGTCTTCCTTTGCCCCTTTGATTATCTGCATAGAAAACTTGTGCATCTTTGCTTTTAGTTGAACTTCCACCTATGTTCATTTCTTCGGTGACCATGAGAGCAACCAATTGCTCAAAATCGGGAAGATTATCCCTTACATAAACTGAAGTGGTAAAGGGTTTCCACTTCTCATCATCTCTCAAACCATTGAGAGTATAAGCCACAAGATCGTCATCGTCTACGTGGCTTCCAATGGATCCCAATGCATCTGATAACTCCTTGACCTTAAGTATGTAGTCATTTATGCTACTCCCTGAGCTCTTCCTAAGGTTGTTGAGCTCATTCTTGAGTTGGATCTTCCTTGCTTTGGTGCTTGTTGAATAAAGCCTTTCAAGTGTCTCCCATACCTTCATGCTTGAATCCAGGTCTTGGATATGGCCGATCATGCTATTGCTAATGTGTTGGGAAAGAATAAAGATAACCCTCTTGTCTCTTTCATTCCATTCCCTAAAGGCCCTTCTCTGGTCATTGGTTGGATTCTCATCCAACCTAGGTCTTGGTTCACTTCCACTAATCAACCCCCAAAGGCCCTTGCCCATAAGATAGTTGGAGACCCTAAATCTCCATGGTTGATAGTTACCTTTGTCTAGCTTTTCAATTTGAGTGTTGAAGTCTCCCATATCTAGTCTTTGATACTTGACCTAGCCCTTGGCTAATGCTCCAATGTGTGTAAAATGAAAATGAGGCTCTGAGGTTACCTCAATCCAAAGCTTTCCTTAGATGGACACCTTGTGCTCTTGCAAATTTGAGTAGAATAGCTCCCCCTTGATGTGAGCTACCTCCAAGAAGCTTTTGTTGATGCAACTCTTCAACCACCAACTCCAAGAGTTCTTCTTGCTTGTATGTGATACCTCCAAGATGCCCAAATGCTCTGATACCACTGATGGGGGAAGTATCTCAACCCCTAAGCAACGATGAAGCGCGAATGACCTCCACAGGTATCCTTCTTTGACCTCTGCACACCAAAAATGCTCTTACTCCGAGCTTATGCAGAGAACTCCAGTGAGCTTTTGTAGACCTGTAGTAGTCACCAAGGGCTTTCCAACAGAACAAATTTCACTTGAAATGGATGCTTACACAAAGAGAAACAATGTCTACAACATGAGCTAGTTGAATGCTCACAACTGCTAGTCAAGCAGAGACCTCACTTCACTCCAGCAAACTTTTCTCAGAGATTATACAGAGAATGAATCTCAAACTTAAGTCAACTTTAGAGGACTCTAATAGCTACCCAATGACACCAAAATCATAGCAAATGGATACATAGAGAAGGAGAACCAGCCCTTACAACAGAGAGCAAAATATTTCCAACAGAGCCTACACAAAGAGAGAGATATCAATCACACAACTTCACTAAAATGAATGTTGCTCCCAGATTACTCAGAGAATGCTCTAGAGAATTGGTAAGCATAAAATAGACTCTTATAGCTATCCAATGAGACAAGAATTACATCAAATGGATACCATATGAGGGAGAACCAATGCTAACAACTCAGGGGTAGAGAGTTGCAACACTGCCTGCGCACACACATAGATATGCCTACTAAAAGAAAACAAACAAGCAAGCAAGGGGGTTGCTTAAGCAAGGGGCTTGCTTATCACAACTCCAGCACTTAGTGCTCACTTTACATGAGCTAAAACTCCAAGAAGATGGCCCAAAAGAAGTCGGGATACATGCTCCTTTTATAGTGAGAGGTGTGCCCCTAAAATCTAGGAACTACCTTTCCAAATCAGCCTCCTAACTTGGAGGAATTAGTTGAGATGACTTGGGGAGTGGTTGAGTGACTTTTCTTGATGGAATCTCGTGGCTTTTGGCTTCCTTTGATTGCTCCACATGTCCATAAAAGATTCCCCACGAATTTATTAGCTTGAAGCTTGACTTTTAACATATATATATATGTGTGTGTGTGTGTGTGTGTGTGTGTGTGTGTTTGTGTTTGTGTTTGTATATGTATGTATGCATGTATGCATGTATATAAATATAAATAAATAAATAAATATATATATATATATATATATATATATATATATATATATATATATATATATATATATATATATATATATATATATATATATATATATATATATATATATATATATATATATACATACATATATGTATTTATATATATAATATTGTGTATGTATGTCTCTTTATATATATATATATATATATATATATATATATATATATATATATATATATATATATATATATATATATATATATATATATATATATATATATATGTGTGTGTGTGTGTGTGTGTGTGTGTGTAATATCTTAAAAAATAGCTTGACATTGATATTCAAGATTCTCCAGGTAGTTTCTTCTCTTGTTGATAACAAAATCTTCAAATCTTAGCTCGGGCCTAATATTGCAAATTGGAAGGGACTAATTTACAACACTAAGATTTGAACTCAATGAGCCTCTTCCTAAGTGGATAAAAATATTCATATTGTCAATATACATATTACAATTTATAATTGTTTAAGGAATCAATATTAGAGTTTCAACCTCATGTAGTCTCATCATTCTATCCTTAAAAAAAATAAAGCTCTGAGTATATGTAAGAGGCTCTTTGAACTCTCAAATTAATTATAAAGCATATTAGTCACACTAAGATTGAACTTCTATATAAGAAGCAAAATATTAATTTGAAGACTCAAGATTGAGCATATTAATGAGACAGCTGACAAAACTCAACACCGAGCAATTTATTATGACTTTAAACACTAGTTCATCAATGGAAATTCCAAGAAAAAGAAGATTGATCTTATTCATGATTTTGGGATAAATCCATGTTTTCCAATTCTATGTTTTTTGAATGATTCATATTATTTAAATATCTTAAAAATAGCTCAACATTGATATTCAAGCTTCTCTAGGTAGTTTCTTCTCTTGTTGATAACAAAAACTTCAAATCTTAGCTCGAGCCTAATATTGCAAATTGGAAGGGACTTGGGCTGGGCTTAAGTTGCTCCTAATTTTGTAATTAGGTTTGAACTCAATGAGCCTCTTCCTAAGTGGATAAAAATATTCATATTGTCAATATACATATTACAATTTATGATTGTTTAAGGGATCAATATTAGAGTTTCAACCTCATATAGTCTCATTATTCTAGTCCTTTAAAAAAAATAAAGCTTTGAGTATATGTAAGAGGCTCTTTGAACTCTCAAATTAATTATAAACCATATTAGTCACACTAAGATTGAACTTCTATATAAGAAGCAAAAAATTAATTCAAAGACTGAAGATTGAGCATATTAATGAGACAGCTGACAAAACTCAACATTGAGCAATTTATTATGACTTTACACTAGTTCATGAATGGAAATTCCAAGAAAAAGAAGATTGAACTTAATATTACAAAAATCAAAATTGATTATCTTAGTTTTATAAACATATTGAAAATTAGATTAAAAGATAAAACAAATGAAAGTAACAAGTACTTTAAAAGTTATATTAAATATTGATATTATATATATATATACATATATACACACACACACACACATATATATATATATATATATATATATATATATATATATATATATATATATATATATATATATATATATATATATATATATATATATATATATATATACATATATATATATACACACACACACACACATATATATATATATATATATATTTATATATATATATATATATATATATATATATATATATATATATATATATATATATATATATATATATATATATATATATATATATATGTGTGTGTATATATATATATATATATATATATATATATATATATATATATATATATATATATATATATATGTGTGTGTGTGTGTGTGTGTGTGTGTATGTGTGTGTGTGTGCACTGTGTATGTGTGTGTGCATGTGTGAGCAATGTGTATATATATGTACATAACCATATCAATTATTTAATTAAATATTTTCAAATTATAAAGATATACCTCTTTCCAGAGAACTCAAAATATTTAATATTAAATATTGATATATTTATACATAAAGAAATTTCAACTTATATATATAATTTATATATAAAGAAATTTCAAATACACACACACACACACACACATATATATATATATATATATATATATATATATATATATATATATATATACATATATATATATATATATATATATATACTATATATATATATATATATATATATATATATATATATATATATATATATATATATATATATATATATATATATATGTGTGTGTGTGTGTGTGTGTGTGTGTGTGTTGTGTGTGTACATCCAATCATTTGAATTGATATCTTCAAAATATAAAAAGAAAATGACTTCAAGAAAACTCAAAATCTATGAATAACATAGAATATTATTAAATGATGAGAAAATATAATTGAATCTATAATTATCCATTTATTAAAGCAAATTATCTCAAAAACATATGGTGTTTAGAAACACCTAATTAAATTTAATGTACGGCTAAATATCCACCTAATTGAATGATCTCAACATTGTATGGTGTTTAGAAACACCAAAATAAATTAAATACATAATAATAATCCCTCTAATTGAATGTTGTCAATACTATCCCTTTGTAGTGAACAACATTGGTGCTAATGGAGAGCCATCAACCTTCACAAAAAGTTAGCAAATCCATCTAGTTGCCATTAATTCCTGCAACATAAAAAGGTAGCAAAACAAAAGAAAACACAAGCTTGGGATGATTTACAAAAGAAAACACATGAAGCTATTATAATTGAATTACAAATTACAATCATCTTCATTAGAGGTATTATAATTGAATTACAGATTACAATCATTTTCATTAGAGAAGTAGCTCAAATGTTCGAATTCTTCATCTTGTTTCCCTTGGCTTTGTTTTACCTTCGATATCACTGTTGCTGGAATTTTGGTTTTATTTGGTTTGTGCCCACCTTTTGGTGTCCAAGCCCAAAGAATGGAAGAAGTATTCTCCCAACCTTGAGGATCAGCAATATTTTCTCTCCAATATTTTGACCAACAATCCCTATATAGTTCTTCATCACTGATGTTTTTCCTTTTTGAAATAGGTATCCAATATTGTATCTAAACCTTAAGATATGTTTCTGATTCTCTAGTTTGATTAACTTCAGTTTCCGCCATGCCAAGCCACACAGGGTACATTGCATCACATGGTTCTATGAGAACGAAGTCTTCTTTTCTCACATCAAGGCATGGATCGAATTCCTTTGCTGGTTTGTTACGCAATGGACCACAAAAGTGTACATCATTTTCACCTGCATCTTCATTATCAAATGTATTATCTTGCACAAGATTTGAAGATCCAAATGTTTTGCATCCACTTTTTGGCCAAAAATAATGATAAAATGTATCCTTCCATATTATTTGAGATTTCAAAACCTCCATAAGGTTTTTCCAATAAGTAAGTACCGGATTAATCCATTTTCCATAATCTGAGTTATCCCCCTTCTCTTCTAGATGCATTTTCCATCAATTGGCATATCTCAAAAGTCCTTCCATGACCCTTTCATTATCCTTCACATACTCACTAGGTGGCAATAATTTTGGAACGCCTTCAGGAAGCTTCGATATGCCGTCTTCATTTTTCTTCCATAGCTCTATACCATTTGCAGGTAACCAATCAATATTTTTTGGATGCAATTTATATTGCATCAAGGGCACCCCTTGAATCATGTAGAATCTGAATTGCAATGGTTTCGAATGCCCAATAAGAGTATCTGCTCCATCATTTAAGTACCCCTTGACAAAATTTTTGAAATCTCGTACTTTTTGTATAAGAAAAGGTGTCGGATGCATGCTGCAACATTCATTAAAAGTTCTCATAAGATGTGGAAAACTAAAAATAGATTGTTTTCTGAGCTTTTCTGAAAAGTAACTAAATAAAGCATCAATATCCTAATGTGTATGTCCAACCATAAGGAAGCCAAGTTGCACCATATCAAATATCCCATTAGCAACTAACAAAGACAAATATGCAAAGACATAGCGATTCTTATTTTCTGAACCACAATTATCAAGTTGCAAAAATAATGTTCTAGGTAATTTCTTGAATGAATTACTTTGATTTTCACATGTAATATTACATTGTGTTACATTGTCATATAAAATTTGCTCCTTTAATACATCCATATGATGATAAAGTGCATCAGGCCATAACAAAGAATCAAATAGACTCTTTGTGTAATTCACACCAGAACTCTTCAATCCCAAATCTCCATACAACTGACTATCTTTTTTTTCTAAGTTTCTTAAACACATTGAAATAGATGCAATTGTGAAATTTGGATCAACGGGCCATAATCCTAAAGCGAAATGACCATAAGCACATTGTCCATGTCCATGAGTAAGCATTCCTGTTAAAGATATTGGTAATCTCTCAATGCCATTAAGAGATTTTGGAACTGGTCTAATCTGTGGTATAGCTGTTTTACTTTGATCCATTTTATCATGAATAATGCATAAATATTTATCTGGAAATAATTCTGAGGAAACTCTCCAAGCATCATATAGATTTCTACAACTCATTTGACGTAGCATATGAGATCTTCTTTGTGCTAAATATCTTGCACGTTCTTCATGGTTTTTAGTAGATTGTAATTTTGCTTTTATTCCTGTACAAAAGTCACATTTGGAGAAGGTACTTGACTTTGATAAAGAAACTGTTCTAAATTCTGTATTCCACATTCTTGAAAATGTTGGTTGAGATAATTTATTATATCCCAAACTCTCTAATGTCATATTCACCTCTCGAAGAATATCCACTTGTTTATAATATGATGGAAGCACTCTTTGTGTTTCACGAGAACCATCAGTACATGTTCTCAACTTGTGTGGCATTTGATCTGCATTATTATCAATGAAATCATGTATCAAAGCTTTTGCTATTTCTACATGTTTGATACTTTTTCTAAGTATTCCATTATTCCCATGAATGGATACCTTTTGACCAAGTAGAAACTTTTCTTGTAGCCTATAAAATGAACTCTTTCCAATACCATGAATTAAATACCATGCCTTGATACATAGTTCTTTTGCATCAAATGTGAAATTAAAACTCAAGCGCTGACTTGAGTTCACACAGTTACCTTTGTGGACCATATTCATGCAATCCAATACATATTTGCATCTATCTTAATAGCATTGTCCCCAAAAGTTTAATCTTGCATCCATTATTTTAGCCCTACTAGCTACTTGACAACATCTCTCTCCACAACAATCATGCATTGAAACCATCTGAATTCTCTCAAATGAGCATCTCTTATTAGGAGCCAATGTATTACTTTTTCTAACCTTGTGGATGTAACTTCTTTTTTTTTTGTTCAGTTCAAAATATCCACAGTTAGTATTTTCCATATGAAAATCCTCTTGTTGATTTGATTCCATTCAAAGAGGAGAAACAACTTGTATATCATCAAAACAATGTTGAATATCAATAGCATGAGAATAATTCTTATCAACATCTACATCCTCAATACCATTGCAATTATCATCATCGATGTTGTACGATGACGTAAAGCAAAAATTTGGATTCTCTCCAGCTTCAAGATCCACATCCTCAATACCATTGCAATGATCATCTTCAATGTCATACAATGAGTTAAAGCCTAATTTTTGTACCATAGGCTCACCATCTTCTGTAATGATTTGGAGTATAGGCCAACACACCAATTTCAAAGTTGAATCCAAAGTTGATGGATCCACAGTTTCATCCATAATAACACCTAGGCAACTTTCTCCCAACTCTTTGCAATTTATAGCATCCCATGGATTTACCAATAAAACAATAGCAGTTGCATATCTTTCACGCTTTTCATGATCCAACAAGATGACTCTCTTTCCTTTCCACTTTTCTCTTTCTTCTAGTTGACCAGATATAGTTTGCTTTGTTGCCATATTGATTTTGCCTGTAAAAAGAATAAATGAGAAATTAACAATGCTATTCAATTGATCATTCTTTCAATAATTATTGTAAAAATAATCAATTGAATTAAAACTAAAACACAAACATCATTTCCACAAAAAATAATCCATATTTGCATATACAGACATTCACTAATTAGACTTAACTTTGAGTCTAGTCAAAAATCAAGGAAACTACAAGAATAAAAATCTCTAACTTCATTTTCATGCTAGCATGTTAAGAGGCACTCAAACCATCCCTGAAATGATGTTATGTATGTCTTTGTATGTGTGTATTTTAGTGTGTACAATACTGACTTCAGTTGAATAGAGGTTCCACTTTATGTTCGAAACTTACATTACTCAAAGTTGAATAGAGGTAAGTCCGACTCAAATTGAATATAGGCTCAATCTCTCTCTATCTCCAAGTTGAATTGAAACTCAAACTCAAGTTGAATCCTTTCTGACTCTCAAACTTAATTTTGAGCTCCTCAAATTCCAAATTGAATAGAGGCTCAAACTTAAGTTCGAGCCTTTCAAACTACACATTGAATCGAGCTTCAAACTTGGATTGAGCCTCTTCAACTCTAAGTTCAAGAGAGATTCAATTCTTATTGCTGGAAAAGCTAAGAGGCTCAAACTCATATCATCTAACTCAATAGACAAAAACTTGATATGATTAAAAGGCTCAAACTTAAGTTCGAGCCTCATGCCCTTGTAGATGCAAGAAGATATTAGTCCTCTTGAACCTAAATGGCTCAAATCAATATGATTCAGAGGCTTAGCTCTTGTAGGTTTGAGTTAAAAATATCAATCTATTTCTTGAAGAACCTGAGAGGCTTGAACTTAAGTTTGAGCCTCATATCATGTGACCAAACAATCTCGAACTTGATATGATTCAGAGGCTCCAAATTGAATATAGGCTCAAACTCTCTCGATCCAAGATGGAATGAAATTTTAAAATAGATTCAAGTTAAAAATACTATCATGTTTGCTGGAAAAGCTTAGAGGCTCAAACTTAAGTTCGAGCTTCATTTGTAACTAAACAAACTGAGAATTGACATGAATCGGAGCCTCATATTATGTGACACAACATAAAATTCATGGGCTCGAACTTAAGTTCGAGTCTCATATAATGTGAAGACTCAAACTTGATATGATTCTAAAGGTGTGAACTTAATTCCGAGCCTCTTAGCTCTTTTGGATTAATGAGTTAAGAGGCTCAAATTCTCAAAATTAAGTTCGAGCTTGTTAGATTCTAAGTTGAATAGATTTAGTTCAAGCTCTTCAAACTGCACATTGAATAGAGGTTCAAACTTAAGTTCAAACCTCTGTGACTCTACATTCAGCAGACATCCAATTTTAAACTCCAACTTGAATCGACATCCAAACCTAAGTTTTAGCTTCAGTTAGTTCTTTTGGATGTAAGAGAGTATTCAATGTAATAGGCTCGACCTTAAGTTCGAGCGTCTTTTATTAAAATTTCAAAATAGATTCAAGTTAAAAATAGTATCTTGTTTGCTGGAAAAGCTTAGAGGCTCAAACTTAAGTTCGAGCTTCATTTGTAACTAAACAAACTGATAGTTGACATGATTCAAAGCAGTCGGAGCCTCATATTATGTGACACAACATAAAATTCATGGGCTCGAACTTAAGTTCGAGTGTCATATCATGTGAAGACTCAAACTTGATATTATTCTAAGTTCGAGCCTCTGAGCTTTTCCAACCATATCAAGTTCAGGATTGTTGGATCACATGATATGAGCCTCAGCTTTTCCAGCTTATGTGCAAAAGAACAAAGAGGCTCGAACTTAAGTTCGAG
>CM035433.1:19297341-19304841 GCA_020310875.1 Ceratopteris richardii
CAAGGCGAATGGATAACTATAATGAGAGGAACCACTATTTTATTGTTCTTAAGTTATATTCACATATCATTCTGGTTTAACAAGGATTTTATCATTCACTTGTTAGAAGATTTGTCTATGAAAGGAATGAAATTGAGAACTCTCTAACAACTCTTATCCTATTGAGTCATCGAGGTCTAAATTTTCCTTGTTCATCTTTATTGTAGTGGGATGGCTCCTCAAAAGGAAGTTCCTTAACGATTTCTCCATGTTGAGAATATCTTAACCTCTTGGAATCGAACAAGTGAGAACTATATGATTGAATGCATTTGGCCATACTATCACTTCCACATTGACTTTAGGCCCTTTCAATATTGTCCACTTGATTTTTGGACACTTGGACACTTGATTTTTGATGAAGTAGAGAGGCCTTTTCTACAAAATGTATTCTCTGATAAGGCCTTTTGGGTGATAGCAACAACAAGTTCGAACACATGCCAAGGCTCAAGGGAAGTTCAAACCTCTCTGTCACCCATATTCATCATTGATGGATGTGGGAGATTTAATTTGTGTGGTTATGACAAACTCTTAGTGAGTGATGTTTCCCCACCAATGCGAGGAGCCTCAATGCTCTTCAGTTTCCCCTTGGAGCAAAAGATATCTTTTTATAGATGAAGAGTTGGGAAACCAACTATTCCTTGCTTTTTTTAAGAGAAGCATGATATTGTACTTGATCTAGTGCTCTCATACAGTTCTCGCAACTATCTTTGCACCAATGAAGCTCCAAATCAGGAGTTCAAAATAGATTTGAAGGCAATTTCAATCTTCAACTATATCTAAATTAGCATTGCCATAATTAAGTTGGTGTCTCTAATTTGATCTATACCTCATATTTGTCTTTAGTTTTGTGTTTTATTACATTCATTTGGAAAGTGGACGAGTTGTCCACACACATAGAACCCATCTCCATTGTTGTTGATTCATCAATAGCCTCCCCTATCTCATCTTTCCCTTGCCCTTCCCCTTCCTCTTTGAGATGAGTATCCATGGACTACATCTTTATCATTTGAATATCTTTCTTCTTGGTGATACCATCCTACTCCGCTCATTGAGCTTCTTGTTCTCCTCTCATTGAGCTTCTTGTTCTTCCTTTTCCTCTTACGTTACTTGCGTAAAATGTTTGGCCTAGAATGCCTTTCATATTTCTATGTTGTATATTCATTTCCTCTATAGCCATAAGTCCCTTAAATCTCTCAACGTGGGGTAAACAGCCTCCCTACATACATAGAGGTAATGAAAGACTTCCATTTTTTGTTACTCATTGGACGATTGGGCATGTGTGCAACTAGGCCATCATCCTCTATGTGTAACCCTATGGGTCTAAGACTATTATTATTCCCCTTTATTCTTTAGTATATTAGCATTGATTTCATTTACTCTTGTTTTGGTGATCTTGTTGTTTTTAAGGTGAATTTTTCTTTGTGGTGTGCTCATCGAGTACAATTTTTTTAAAGCATCTCCAATATTCTTTTACTTGTATCCGAATGTTTGCTATGGGAAATAAGGATGTTGGGTATGGGTTGAGAGATGTGAAATACCACTCTCTTTTTTCTCCCATTGAACTGCCTATATCTGCACATTTTCTCATGGCTAGGGTTCTGTGGAAGGTAAGATTTTGGATGAGTTTCATTCATAGAGAGCCACAAACTTTCTGCCATGAAAAACAAGCTATTCTTTACCTCTAAATCTAGTAGTTATTTCTATGCATATTCTCTATTTGATGCTAAAATCTACCAAATTCGCTTTCTAAGTCTTTTTGAACCTTGTAAGAAACCTACTTGAATAGTTTGCAAACATAAAGGATAGAGTTGCTTCCTTACAAAATTGCACTCATTTGAAACAAATACCTTTCATGCTTAACTTCTATCTTGTCTAGATCTTTGTAGCTATTGAATTTGGTGGATTAGCTTAAGTTGACTTTCATCAAATCGAGGAGATCTAATTTGTGTTGAACTGCTATCATTCAAATGATGAGGAAATAACTAATTTCCAATGGAGTTAAAAGATTGACATCAACTTGAGGAAGAAATCGAGAAAAAGAAATGCTACATGACCACCCATAATACTACAACTTGTAGCCAAAATTGAGTTGCACAAGAGTGGAAGTAAATATAAGTGAGGTCACTCCTGAAATACATCAAGAATAGTTGAAAATAGTAGCTTTAACTCAGATAGACTAAGATTTAGGAGGTGGTTCCTTCTGGAAAGCATGGAATAAGATGAAGGACCATTTTCATCTCAACCTTGATTCAAAAGACCCTGAAGGTGGTAGAGAAAATGAGAGCATTTGCTTCCCCATCCACTACATCCCTACTATGAGAGCATTGTCTATAGAGGTAAACAAATAAATAGTAACGAAATTCCTTTTTGGAAGTAAGCGTGGGTTACGAAAACAATGAGTGGTTTAGACTTTCACATTTGTACATTAGTAGCCCGAGACTAGATTATGAAGATAGGTGTGTAACCAAAAGATGAATTGAAGCCTTGTACAATACAGAAGTTGTAGTTATTTCACAATAGAAAACTAAGTGAGAACTGACACTTGTATATCAAGAAAACTGATAGGGGTGAGCCCATTGGATAAGTTAATGGGCCAATTCCTCTTTTTTTGGGTTCTATTGTAGTCTAATATCGTATGTGTTGTATTAATCATAATATAGTTGAAGAGTCTCCCGAGGACCATGTAGAGCTCAAAAGATGTGGCCTGCAAAACATAGAAGAGCATTCCCTTCATATGTGTATGTGTGTATATATACGTGTGTCTATGTGTATGTTTATATGTATATGTGTGTCTATGTGTGTGTATGAATGTGTATGTATATGTGTGTCTCTATGTTTGTGTATGTATGTATAAGTATCTATAGGTGTATGTGTATGTGTGTATGTGTATGTATGCATGTAAGTAGATGTATGCATGTGAGTGTATGTGTGTATCTATGTGTGTGTATGTATGTCTAAGTGTTTGTATGTGTATGTGTGTGTATGCATATATGTGTGTGTATGCATATGTGTGTGTATGTGGTTGTGAATATGTATGTATACATATGCATGTGTGTATGTATGTATACATATGTAGATGTGTGTACGAATGCACATGAGTATGTATGCACATGTGTATATTTATGCATATGTGTATCTATGCACATGTGTGTGTATGTATAGGTATGTGCCTGTGTGTGTGTATAAGTGTGTGTATGTGTGTGTACATGTGTTTGTATGTGTGTGTATGCATGTGTTTGTAAAGTGTGTTTGTGTGTGCGTATGTGCATACATGTGTATGTATGTGTATGTATGTGTATGTATGTGTGTGTATGCATATGAATGTATGTATGTGCATGTGTGTGTATGCATGTGTCTATGTATGGATGCATATGCATGTGTATGCATGTGTGTGTATGTATGCATGTGAATGTATGTGGGTGTGTGGTGCAAGTATCTATATGTGTCTATGTATGTGTGTATGCATATGTGTGTGTATGTGTATGTGTGTATGTATATGCGTGTAATTATGTCTGTGTGTATGTGTGTAATTATGTCTGTGTGTATACGTGTATATGTTTGTATGTATGTGTGTGTATTCATATGTGTCTATGCATGTGCATGTGAGTATGCATGTGCATGTATGTATGCATGTGCATGTGTGTATGCATGTGCATGTGTGTATGCATGTGTCTATGTATGTATGCACATGCAGGTGTATGCACATGCATGTGTGTGCATGTGTGTGTATGTATGCATGTGAGTCTATGTATGTATGTGTGTGCATGTGTGTGTATGTATGCATGTGAGTCTATGTATGTATGTGTGTGTATGTATGTGTGTGCATGTGTGTGTATGTATGTATGTATGTATGCATTCAAGGATCCCTTGACATATATGAGTAATCCCGTTGTTGCAAGTAAGGGACTCTAGATGTGTGAATGAGTTGAAAACCACCTATATAGTCTAGATTTGGCCTTGTGATAGTGGCATAGTTCAAAGAGCTCAATATAGACCTATATAAAGGTGTAGCTTGAACTTGATTACCTTTTTAAATGGAAGGTAATTTCATATTGATCTCCATTGGATTGCTCAATGGTTTTAAACCTATAAGTCCATACTTCTACAATATTCAAGATTTATTTTACTTGTGTTATTCAAACACCATTATCTTTTTATATGACTCCAATTACTAGAAAGTATCTTAGGTATCCAAGATCTAAGATGTGATACTCCTTTCCAAGTCTTTTCTTGATATCCTTCATTCCATTTTCATGATCACCTACATTAATCAAGTCATCTACATTCACAAATAAGTAGAAAATGCTTCACCTTTTCTTTGATAAACAATCAAGGATCACCATTGCTTTGTTTGTACCAAAAATGGATCAAGTAGATTACAAGCCGTTGACTCAATGCCCTTAGGTAAAGATTTGGTAAAGATCCAACCTACCAATGGCATTGAAAAGTTCATTGCATTCCTTACACATACAAAGGGAAAAAAATCAACCATATGCAACATAATCGTTATTCCACCAATATATAACGTTGATGGTGCTTATCACTTTGGATCCACATATTTCTTGGAAAGGCATAGTTGTGCACCTCACAAATAGCCATATAACATGAAACTATTGACTAACTGAAGTGTTGTCATAGTCATCATTTACGATTTTTATCTTGTATTTTAGAAAGTTTTTCATGTTGCTTCACAATAAGCATAATCCGATGTTTCGAATGCATTCATAGATGATTTAGAGATAGTTTCATGCTTAATTAAATCACGTATAGATGCATGATTGAGGTCATAGAAAATTTCACTAATCTCATAGTTCATTCATTGATTTTTTGTAATATTGATGTAATCCATTTGTGCTTAAATAATGAGTTTGCTCTACCTTGATCTTTTTGGATTATATATTCGAATCATTTTAGGAGATAATAGAAAGACTCTTCTATGGAATTCCTATTGCTTTATTTGCTAAAATTATATAATAAATTTCACCATATTTTTCATATGGTCATTCCATATGCATCTCTTTACTTCGATTTTATTATTGATACATCTACAATATTATCTCTCTTGGAACCAATAGAATCTACATCAAGTTAAGCCTTGACTAGTTTCATATTCGTTTATTCCAATCCTAGATCATTAGGCATGTATAACACCCAAACAAAGGTCAAATCCCCAACATAGATTAAAGATACATCAAATTTAGATCCCAAGTGGGAAACATCTTGAAACAAACTTTATTTTAAAAAAAATGAAACTATTCATTTTAGGAGGTTTTGAGCAATGGGAAAATGTAGATTTCATATCATGAGCTTCTTTTCACAAACTTATGGTCCTATTTACATTCTTTGCAAAATATACTATGCTCAACTCGTGGGAAATAAATAAACAATAGTACACTTTTTTGTCTCTCTCATGAGCCTCCTACCTTCTTTGAATCTAGACCACCCAACATTTCAATATGGTTTTAAAAAAACATAACTTTCCAAAGGAATAAAAAAACCTTCATTCAAGGATCCCTTGACATATATGAGTAATCCCGTTGTTGCAAGTAAGGGACTCTAGATGTGTGAATGAGTTGAAAACCACCTATATAGTCTAGATTTGGCCTTGTGATAGTGGCATAGTTCAAAGAGCTCAATATAGACCTATATAAAGGTGTAGCTTGAACTTGATTACCTTTTTAAATGGAAGGTAATTTCATATTGATCTCCATTGGATTGCTCAATGGTTTTAAACCTATAAGTCCATACTTCTACAATATTCAAGATTTATTTTACTTGTGTTATTCAAACACCATTATCTTTTTATATGACTCCAATTACTAGAAAGTATCTTAGGTATCCAAGATCTAAGATGTGATACTCATTTCCAAGTCTTTTCTTGATATCCTTCATTCCATTTTCATGATCACCTACATTAATCAAGTCATCTACATTCACAAATAAGTTGAAAATGCTTCACCTTTTCTTTGATAAACAATCAAGGATCACCATTGCTTTGTTTGTACCAAAAATGGATCAAGTAGATTACAAGCCGTTGACTCAATGCCCTTAGGTAAAGATTTGGTAAAGATCCAACCTACCAATAGCATTCAAAAGTTCATTGCATTCCTTACACATACAAAGGGAAAAAAATCAACCATATGCAACATAATCGTTATTCCACCAATATATAACGTTGATGGTGCTTATCACTTTGTATCCACATATTTCTTGGAAAGGCATAGTTGTGCACCTCACAAATAGCCATATAACATGAAACTATTGACTAACTGAAGTGTTGTCATAGTCATCATTTACAATTTTTATCTTGTATTTTAGAAAGTTTTTCATGTTGCTTCACAATAAGCATAATCTGTTTTGAATGCATTCATAGATGATTTAGAGATAGTTTCATGCTTAATTAAATCACGTATAGATGCACGATTGAGGTCATAGAAAATTTCACTAATCTCATAGTTCATTCATGCAGTGAAAAAGAACGATCAAGGTGAAAAAGGCGGCAACTTTTCTAGTGTTCAGAAAAAGGTGCGCAAAAGCTGGATAGGCGCTGCTGATTGAGAAAGGGAGTGCGTACGTTCTGGGGAAAAGAAACAAGAGGAGAGCTCTACTTTTTATCTGAGGAGATAGAAGGTGTGGCACGCATTTGATCTGACGAAAGAGGCCAATATACATGTAAATTCTTCTGATAAAGTGGAGGAGAGGATCTAACGCTGGAAAGAAGCAAGAGACGAATCAGAAGGACCATGTGCGATCATCTGCTGACTTGAACAGGAGCAAGCACGAGCTTCATCTTCGTGCTCATGTCCGTAAGAAAGAAATCAGAAACAGCTGGCATCAGAATTTTCGTGGATTAACCTTGCATTCGGTATAGCCGCTTCTCCACTGACAACCTTGCAGACTTGATTGCAACATCAATTCTGTTTTGCTGCCAACTCTCCAAGACCTGCACACAGACGCTGAAGAAGTAATTAATGATTTTCATTGTTAATTATTGTTTTGTATAATACATGATACTCTGTAAGTTCTCTGATGAACTATGTATATGTGTGTGTGTATTTATATATGTGTATGTATGTATGTATGTATATTTATATATATATACACACACACACAAACAAACACATACACACACAAAGGAGCACACATACACACACACAAAAACAATATATATATACACACGCACATATATATTAAAATACACAGTGAGAGAGAGAGAGAAAGAAAGAAAGAATAACTTTTTAATGTCTATTAGAGGCCCAAATCAGCCTATGAGACGCGAATCTCTCTGTATCTCAATGTCATGGCGTGCGTGAATCGGCTGAATCTCTCTCTGCTTTGGACGGGCTCTCCGGAGTGGGGGTCTCGGTCGTCAACGTTGTCGTTTAAGCTCCTCTGCTTTGTGTAATGTGACACCCCGCATCGAGCTGGGTCCTTGAGTGGCTGTGGGTCTGGAAAAATCTG
>CM035433.1:19309841-19347341 GCA_020310875.1 Ceratopteris richardii
CACTAGTGTAAGTGATTCTGTGCTTACTTTAGTTCAACATACTACTAAAGCACATGAGGCTTGGGGCATATTGGCTTGACAATATGAGACCAAGAACCACACTAGGATACAGAATTTAGAAAATCAATTGGCAAATGAAAACGCTGAAGATTTTATCAAACGGATAAAACATCTTCAAGAACAATTGGCTGCAGTTGGTGTTGTTATAACACCAGAAGAGCTGGCTCGAAGATGTGTACGTGTTCTTCCAACAAATTATGATGGATTAGTAATAGCCCTTAACACTCAGGTAAGACCAACTCACCTCACAGTTGAAGAGTTTTGTGCTATGCTTTTAGAAGAAGAGATGGGGTTGAGGAATCGGTAAAGTACAAGTGATGCTGCATTTTCAGCAAATGCAAAAGGTAAAGGCTCTTCTGATGTATCAAAGAAGAAGCCAAAGAAGAAAAAGCTCATAGGAAGTTGCTTTTATTGTGAAAAGAAAGGCCTTGCCATCAAGGATTGCAGAAAGAAGCAAGCTAATGAATGGAATGGGACTGTAAAATCATCGTGGAAGAACAAAGAGTCTGCAAACAACACAGAGTTGGATCTTTGGGTAGCTATTTAGGAGGTATGTTCATCTGCTCAAGCTCGTGTTGATGAACCATGGATTTTAGATAGTGGAGCTTCTCGCCATATGACCAGTAAAAAGGATTGGTGTAGTTCCCTAGTGCCTCTGGGGGAACCCATCAATGTAGTGGTGGAAATGACTCCAAGTTTCCAGTTGAAGGAACTAGAACCATCTCTTTTATCACCTCTCCAGGTGTTGAGAAAAAGTTATCCGATGTTCTCTATGTACCTACACTCAAAAGAAATTTGTTGTCAGTTTCTGTAATAACAGATCGTGGACTCAAAGTTCACTTCAATAAGAGTGGTGCAGAAATCATGGATTCATCAGGTAATGGTGTAGGTAAAGGCATACGACGGGATAACTTGTATGAGTTAAGTGCTTTAACTACTACAGAAGATAAAGATGTAAGCAGGTTATGGCACCAACGATTTGGGCATCTCAGATTTGCAGTTATTAAGGAGATGCAAAGAACAGGGATGGTTGCTCATTTTCCTGCATTTTCAGAGTTGCAGGAACCTTGTGAAGCTTGTATGATGGGCAAGCAACAACGAAAGGCATTTCCAAGAGAGACCAGCAATCGATCTCAAGCTCCTCTAGAGTTGGTACATGCTGATCTCTGCGGTAAAATGTCTACACTAGCTTTAGGAGGATCTTTCTACTTTTTGCTGTTAGTCAACGATTATAGTAGAAAGATGTGGGTTTATTTCATTCCAGAGAAGGCTCATGCTTTTGAAAAATTTAAAACGTGGCATAAGTATGTAGAAAATTAATCAAGAAGGAACGGAAGAAATTTAGAACAGATAGACATTAGGGCGAAAAACGGCCCAAAAAGGGCCGTGTAAGGATTTCAATTAGTTGTGCTTAATCTCAATTAAAGTTGTCAAATCCTTTAAGAAATTCCATGTAGGTTCATTAAAAACGTATCTTATGCAAATTTTGAAGAGAGAGAAACTCGTATGATAATCATGAAAAGTTTGTGTGATATCTTACGCCTCAAAGTTTGTGCTCATCGGGCGCTGATCAAAATTCGAATTTTCCTCTTGTTCACGGACCTATATAATGTGTGTTGATGACATTTTGTGCTTTTTTACTCTACTTTTCAAAGCAGGCCTGTTTCTCTCTTTCACGTCATTTTAGATACTTGCCGATCACTTTTCATAGCAGACCATGGAAAACCTTAACCCAAATACTCTCTTTGAGCTTTCAAACAATCGAAATCATTGTGAAAAGTTCCATATCAACATTGCAGTTAGTCAGGAGTATGCGACGACAAGAAAAGTATTCCCAAGGGCTCTTCATCCTCTTGAAGTGGATGGATTGCGAAAGGAAGGCAAGAAACATATCGACATATGGGAAGATGGATCTGTTTATCCAATTGATCCACAAACTGGAAGGTATCCCCCTTTTCATAACCTTCATGATCTCATTAGATTTGTAGGAGATGGTGAGGATGGTTTACGAGGCTATTGTTCAAGGCTCTGGGATATTTCAAGGAATTATGTACCATACATACACTATCTACAAAACACACTACATCAGAAGGATTTATATATGAGGGAGCTAGAAAACAAATTATCCACTTTATCTTCTCAGTTAGAGTCTTTTAATAAAATGAAAGAAACTCCTATAGGTTTGAGAATGCGGTCAAAACGAATAAAACCTTTTTTAAATTTAACTGAAAAATCTGGCCAGAAAAAGAAAAGAATGAAAATTGTTAGAGATCATGTGACAAATCTTCTAGGTTTCAATATGTTGAGCAGTTTTGAGCGCATACATTTCTGTAATGAAATGTTGAGAGAATGATGTTTTAAGACTATTGAAATTGAATGAAAATACATGCTTGAAACGCTTTGTTTTTCAAAAACTCATAACAGAAATGAATCTGTTACTAGAACCATCTCAAATTCAGAAGATTTGTGATAGTGTCGGAGTGAGTAGGAAAGGTTATAGAGCAATTTCAAAAGTTTGGTGTGAATTTTTAAAATTTAACAAAGTTAGAAGTTTTGGATTGCCTAGACCCCATCATGTAGGGAAGTTTCGGCTCTGCTTGAAGAAGAAGATCACATCAGTATTTGGTGAATATAAACATATTCATGGTAACATGCCTTACGAAGTAGGAAAACAAAAGTTACATTTCACTTACAATGCATTTAACAACATATGGATAGATATTATTAAACTTCAAACATACATGGTTCAGTTCTATAATATAAAAGAACATGAATGTTCTGGTCTATTGAAATTTGTAATCAAACTTGATGAATCTAAGCTTAAAAAACATCAAAAGATGGAGAGAATAAGTATTGCACTGCTGAACAAAGCTTTGGACTATAGCCTTGGGAAATTGGATACTCCGTCTCTCAAAGTACAATTAGAAATGGAGTTATGGTGGGTTGGCTGTGCTCAAGTTCCATCTGAGAGCCATAAAACACTTAAATGGTTATTCTCACAGACAGACATTCCAAATGTTATCCAAAGGCATCATGCAGGAGAATTGTTGAATGTGAAAGACTACGGGAACTTTCAAGTTGAGTTGCATTTGAGTGGAGACCTAAAGACGCTCAAATGCATGTTTGGTATAAGTGGGGGAGCAAATTCTAAGTACCCTTGCTTGTACTGCATGCAATGCCCAGACACAAATGGATGGATTTCTAGAGCTGAGGCTGAAGAGGCTCCTTCCAGACAAAATGTTATTCTTCATAACTACTCATCTTCTTCAATGATTTGGGATCCCATACTTCCAATAGCATTGACAAATGTACACATATGTACACTACATGCAGAGTTAAGAATCATTGACAAGTTGGTCCGTCTTCACTTGGATTATGCATATTCTATCAAGCCTACAACTCTTGCAGATGAGTGCATAAAAAAGTGTGAATGTCTTCTTTCAGAAATGGGATTTCATGGTGGTGATGTTCATCTAAGAAAAGATCCAAAGCTTTCACAAAATACAGGTGATGTACTATAGGATGTCTCAATGGGAGGTGCAAAAGCAAGAAGAATCTTCAGCAACCATGATGACAAACAACTAAATGCCATGTGGAATTGTTGGAAAAGATTTGTGAGGTCACGACTAATGTAAAAAGCAAACCAGAAATAGCAAAAAAGAGAATGGAGGTGTGGGTCAAACTAGATAATCTTTTTAAGGTCATGAGGCAGCAGGTAACATCAAAAAGTTATGTGACAGATTTCAGAAAGGCGACCACACAGCTTATAGAAACCATCATAGAGGCATGGGGTGCCAAAGACATAACATACTACTTGGTGAGTTCCAAATATATTTTGTTGAGTTTATTTATTTTTAATTGAAATAAAGATCTAATAAGATTCTTCTGCTCTTCTAGCATATTCTTCTTGTGCATGGTGCATTCTTTGCAGAAAAAGAACCACTTGCCATGTGGAACACCCAAGGCATGGAAAAATCTCATTATCAAGCAAGGATAAGCTTCTTTAGGTGTACAAGGAAAGGAGGAGGAGTAACCAAGAGCAATGCCTTCGGAGAGCTTTTTGATTGGTTCTTTAGAAGACAATTACAAAGGACCTCATGCCAAATATAATCAGAAGGATGTGACTATCACCAGCCAAAATCATCATGTATCAATATCACAAAATGAAAAAGACTACATTTCAAACAGAGCTTTAATATTTGCAATGTTTTTTTATTTCTTTCATTTCATGTATGTACATTTCATGATGTATTAAGCTTTGAAAAGAAATATGTCTATTACCATCAGATGACTTTGACCAGAGAACTCTTCATGGATCAATAACAATTAATATTAGGCCATGGATCAGTTACACCAAAAAAGTTTGCAATGTCTTATATCACATTGGGCAAATTCTATATATGTACATCTGTTGAGATATAGAAATTGAAAAAATGAGGTCATTCCTTGAGCCTCTTTACAGAGCTTGGCTCTAGAAAATCACCTCTATATCTGAGGAACTCTTTTCTCCTGTATCCAGCAATGCTTTTTAAATCTGACACCCCTGCAGCCATTGCATAACTTGAATAACAAAGAAAGTATCCTGCCCTTGAAGCATTGAGTCCTAGGGCATATCCAAAAATTCTGAATAAAGCTGCTCTTTCAAGCAGCAAAACTCTGAAAGCATTAAAGGGTATTGGAGTAAAACCCATGTATTTTGATAGAGTCCTCAAGCAGAACAATGCAAAGTCTGGCTCCTCACTATAGTGTTTGTGAATAACACAAAAAGTGTATGGGTTCAACTTTGGAAGATAGTGGATTATAGAATGAATATCCACCTTTGCTTTTCCTTTCTCTTCTATGGCTTTTCTTGTTCCCTTGCCCCTGCCAAGGTAATTGTCTTCATCCAATAAAGTTAACTCTGGTAAAAATGAAAAACAAGGTCAGATGAAGTGCAAGAAATCTTTTGGAGTCATGAAAAGTAACTTGAAACAATTAGACATAAAGCAAGAGACACGGTTGAATGAGTGGAATTCTTACGAGCCAGATATCTATAGTCAGTGCTGCATGCATTTCCTAGACACGACCGATGCAAGCAATAAGGGCCAACAGAAAATATCCGATGGGCCTTATCGCTTGCATCGATCGTGATCGATTTTTGACACTTCTAATGGAGATCTTGGACAAATCTGATAGAAGGTAGAGTTTTTGCATCGGTCCCATCTCATATCCTTAACCTAAAATTCTTAAGAATATTTTCAACTGTATACCTTGACATCATCTGACTCAAGTCCAAACACGACCGATGCAAGCGATAAGGCCCAATGGAAAATATCCGATGGGCCTCATCGCTTGCATCGGTCCTGATCGACTTCTCCCAGTCTAAATGGAGACCTTGGAGAAAACCCATTGCCCGCAACTCATCTCCTTAGCCTAAGAATCATGAGAATATATCTCCTTAGCCCATCTCATATCCTTTCCTAAACACGACCGATGCAAGCGATGAGGCCCAACGGAAAATATTCGATGGGCCTTATCGCCTGCATCGGTCGTGGTCGATTTCTTTGTCTTAAGGGAGACTATTGCAGAGCTAAAGAAAGCACAAGGCAGAGAAAAAGATGGGCCCCAAAATTTTTCCAATTTGGACATTACATCTTTGTATCATAACCAATCTTGTAATATATTTCCCATTGTAAATGCACTAGAGGAGTCCTCTAGATGCATCCCCACAGAAGATTAGAAGCTTACCCATGTAAAATAGTAGGAAATTAGTCTTTTAGTGAATAAAGTTCCGGTCTCTTGTGTGAAAAGACCATTTTTAGGACACTAGTATATAAGTCAATTTGTGACTCTTTGTAAAGACTTTTTGCCATTGTGAGAATAGAGAGCACAAAAATTCGAATTTGTGTCTTCTTCACTCTGTATCTTCTTCTTTGTGAGCTTGTGTGCATGTGTATTGCTTGGAAAGAGTGTGACGGAGTGTTGTCTGTCCATGAGAGTGTTTATTTGCTGTAGATAATGTGTGTGCGAAGTGTAGGAAGTGCTGAAGTGTAGGAAAATTTTCCTATGACTCAGTATTTTGCTCATAACTTGAAGTAGGAGTGTCAGAATTGGGTGAAACCATCGCCATTGGATGCGTCTTCTCGAAAGCTTCGAAACGCATATGCTATTTGCTATATTTAGAGTTTGGAGCTAGGAGAAAAGTCCAAAATACTGACGGCTGTTGCACCAAGTATCGTGACACCATGACCAACAGTTGAAGCTTGTTTGGATTAGTCTTCACCTTGATTGCACCCTTTGAGTAGTTCATTTGCATTGATCATCACATGATTGCATGTCCTCATACACTCGGCTAGGTTTGTATACTCATCGGATTGATATTTAAAAGCGTGAATCCCCACTATATGCACTTGAGGGGGATTGAGGTATAGTCTCTTTCTCCACACGTCCCTAAGTTGGTACTTAGGTCAACACACTTTTAGGCGCCGTTGCCGGGGAGTGACAAATCAAACCGAGGCATTCGTGTGATGGTAAGTAGCTTTTTGCATTGAGGTGAGAGGTGGAGTAATGATTTTCTCTTCTTTGGTAAGTCAATTTCAGCCGCACTTACTACTTCTCATTCTTGGAGTGTGTGTAGTGAGTTGTTAGTCTAGGGAAGTGAGTGGTAGGAGGCGAATAGGAAGAGTGAGGGAGTAGACTAGAGTAGCTTTCACTTCTTGTCTTGTTGTTTCATTTTCAGTAGATAGGAAAAGCCAAGTATAAAAGCCAAAAAACTGCTATTTGAAAATCACTTGTTTTGTGAGCAAGTATCGTGAGAGTTGCAGCCGAGTATCGTGAGTCAAGTTTGAGCGGTTGGAGCTGCGCAAAGCTAGTTTGGGTTGTTAAGGAGTTGAGTGAGAACATCTAAGGTAAGCACAGAGTTCCTTTCCTTTTCCTTATCATCTAAATGAAACATTTCAGAGCCAAACGATCTGCGTCAGGTATCGTTTAGGACTGATAGGGGTTCAAAAGTGTGTTTTGGGTGATAGAGAGAGTGAGGAGAGAGTAGAAGGACAAGGAAAACATTTGTCTTGAAACAAAAACCAAAAAATCTAGTATAAATTTGGAAAAAAGGGGTCAAGTATCGTTTCTCCCGCGGTCGAGTATCGCGATACCTGACAAGTATCGTGATCTCTTGTGGTTGAGTATCGCGATATTTCCCTCCGATCGTGTATCATTTCATACCGATCGCGATACTTGGTACAGATCGCGGTTCGTGTATCGTTTTGCGCTAGAGATCGTGCATCGTGTATCGTTTCGGCTAGAGATCGCGTATCGTGTATCGTTTTGCGCTAGAGATCGTAGATCGTGTATCGTGGTCCATCGGTCGCGATACTTCTCAAGTATCGTGCATCGTTTGCCACAAGTATCGTGTATCGTTTCTCAGAGATCGCGATACTTGCCAGAGATCGCATATCGTTTTCAATCAGGTATCGAGTATCGTTTCGTTCAAATATCGTGTATCGTTTCTCAGAGATCGCGATACTTGCCAGAGATCGCATATCGTTT
The DNA here is from genome assembly GCA_020310875.1 of Ceratopteris richardii. Lineage (NCBI taxonomy): Eukaryota > Viridiplantae > Streptophyta > Polypodiopsida > Polypodiales > Pteridaceae > Ceratopteris > Ceratopteris richardii. Next base: position 19,317,429 of record CM035433.1, read on the forward strand.
TCAATCAGGTATCGAGTATCGTTTCGTTCAAATATCGTGTATCGTTTCTCAGAGATCGCGATACTTGCTAGAGATCGCATATCGTTTTCAATCAGGTATCGAGTATCGTTTCGTTCAAATATCGTGTATCGTTTTAGCCAGAGATCGTGTATCGTTTCGTTCAAGTATCGTGTGTCGTGGTCTCAAGTATCGTTTGCTTAAAAGATCGTGTATCGTTTGTGTTCAAAGGTCGTGTGTTGTGAGCTCTTTGGTCAAGTATCATAATCTGAAAAATTTCTTTTTCAGTCAATTCCCAGCCAAGATTTCTCTAGATTTCCAATCCATAGTAAAGAGTTCTAGAAGATAGAGGTTAGCAAGGACTGATATGAGCTGTTAGGTGGATGAACCTGAGATCTGGAAGAACCCTAGGAAGCTGAAGAAGTGTAATCTCTTCTGTAGGTAGTGTAGCCGAACCAACTAGCCGTTCACATTATTCTGAGACCTCCAGTGAGTCAGAGGAAGAAATTCCCATGGCTTCAGAGGATATGCAGAACACTGTACCCATGATTGGCATGATGTCAATCATTGAAGGAGAGTACAGGACCTCCTTGGAGTACGTGAACACTAACCAAAATGAGATCCCTATTTACTTGGATGGTCTAAACAGATCAGTAGCCAGGCTCAAGAAGGCCTCAGAGGCTTATATAGTACCTAGGCCAGCAGTCAAGTATGTAGGAGGTTTTTACATGGACAAAAGAGATATCCAATATGTTGTCACTGAACACCCAGAAAACATTAATGAAATTGGAGAAGAAAATAATGCTTCAAATTTAAATGGAGGAGGGAATGAAGAGCAAGTAACTACACCTAGAGGGAGATCTACTGTTGCTAGAGTCTGGAGAGGAGACCTGATTCCCCAAGATGACTCCCTAATGGATGTGTATTTGATCAATGGGATGGAGCATCTTCTTAGAGCACATTCTTCAATATGGGAAGCTGCTCCTAATCTAGTTACCATCTATGAGTTACAAGATCCTGATTTCCCCACCATCATCACATATTTGGATAAGAATCAGAGAAGATATTGGCCCTTAACAGAATTAGAAAGAGCTGAGTTGAAATATCAGAATATTCCAGTGTTTCCCCCTAGGGACCAAGCCACTACTTCAAGAAACCCACTTGGAACATCCCAGAATGATTCATATCAGCAGTCGGGCCAAACACAACAAACCCAAATCCCAGTCAGACCACATGTGCAGTTTGCAATGCCTGCAAACAACCCTCATTACCGACCTCAACTAACTGTTGACCCAAGACATGGAATTTCTACTCCAGTCAGACCGCCTGTAGCAAGAGGACCAGGTATACCCATAGGAAGACCAATTTTCCCAGTAATGCCTAGCCCACCCGAAGTAGGAAGAAGATTAAGACCAATTCAAGTTGCCAAATGCATGAGAAACCACTATGATGGCTCTAGTGAACCCTACAATCATATAGTTGAATTTAAACAAGTAATCAGAGCCGAACAGGTAGAAGACTTCTTGATCCAATATGAGTCCTTTGGTCTTACATTGTGAGACACCGCATTAGCATAGTTCCAGCCTTTGGACCCTAATAATTTTCAAAACATGGAACAAGTCTATCAAGAAATGATTGAGGAATTCACTAAGTCCGGAATAAAAAACAATTCATCATCATTGATCCATAGCTTTAAGCAAGCCCCTACCGAATCAGTGAGATTGGCTGCAAGAAGATTCAAGCAGTATGTGGACAGATGCCCAGTAGAAGAGAGACCTACCCAAAATAAAATGGTGTCATTATTTTTGGAAGGATTGTTGAACGGATCTTTGAGATCTTTAGTATATGTAAAGAGAGTTCAAACTTTGCAAGAATGCATGAAGGAATGTATAGACCTAGAGGACAACCTAGCAGAAGATTTGAAAATACCTCAAGGCAGTTTGAAAAGTGAAGATTCGGCTAGTAGCACATCAATCCCTAAAAACAATGTAGAGGAGATAGCCGATCTAGTAGCAAAGAAGTTGAACGTTCAAGGACAGAGAAACTACCCCAGTAACCCTATGAGAGTGCCCATGCTCAGAAGATGCATGCAGTGTGGAGGTGATCATCCTTCTCACTTGTGTACTAGGGGAGTAGTTCCACCACCTGCTTATGCTTATAATAGACCCACTGTCCCAGGACCTCTACAATATTGCAGTATGGAACAAAAATATACAAATCACAGCACAGAAAACTGCCCTTACAATAGGCAAGCGAGACCAACACAGCCATATATGAGACCTTATGGATACCCGCAGAGAGAGCAAGGAGGTGAAGCATGGAGATATCCCACTTATCAGCCGCAGGCACCAGTGCCACGACCATATGCGTATCAAGGATACACCCAACCACAACCAGTACTAGGACAACAACCGCCCCATCCTCAGAACGTTGTCCTGGTCAAGATAGCTCAACCTGAAGAAAACCTAGAGAGAGCGATAGTCCCAGCCACACCTTTGGCTAGTAATGAACCATATGACTCGTCTTATGACCCTAGTCAAGGAGCATATCCCAATTATGAAAGCTCTATGATAGAATATGGACAACTATACGAACCATATGCCTATGGCATGGAAGTACCAGACAGTTCATACAGATACGAGCAGGACTATGTGTCACTAATGTACACAGCTCCTAGAGCAACCATACCACCTCGACCCATGAACAGACCGCCTGTACCCAGAGGACCATGCTATAGATGTGGAGCTGATCACTATATCAGAGAATGCACATTGCCAAACCCACCACCACCTCAACGAGTTTGGGAAGGCTACTGTAGTGATTGTGGTAAGGAACATCTTTTCAGAGATTGTCCCAAGAACCCCAACAAGGTCACATCCAACGTGCAAATCAATGTGATTGAAGTAATCGAATCATCAGGGAGCGATAAGGATTATATTGTACCATTGAAGGCGATAACAAGAGCCAAAGTTAGAGAGACCCCAGAAAAACTTGAAAAACACAATCAAAGTGATCTAGAGATGAATACACCCACACCTGAGAGAGTGGAAGACTCGGAAGAGCCTGAAAAAAGTGTTGTAAGTAAAAGAACCCAAAGATGGAAGAACCGTAGAGATAGGATAAAAGAAAAGAAGTTACTTCAGAAAAAGGAAAATGAGAAGAACGAACGTAATCCAAAAGAGGAACAGAAAATTGAAAAAGAAAACAAAAATGAAAAATACAAAAAAGAAGAGGTAGGATCCATCTTAGCGGATCCCATGCCTAAAGAATTAGCCATGTGGATTCAGGCATACAAGGCACGAATAAGAGTAGGACCTACCATAGAACAACATGAAAGAGAATATCCTAGAGGTGACCTAGAGAAGGAGAGGTTGGAGATCTGCAAAAAATTAATAGAAGTTGCTCAACAGACCCTAGAAAAACCTGCATTGCCATTACCCAATACCCGAATTTCCGAAGGAGAATTCCAAGAGTGCGTCATCATTAATGACCAGGAAAAACCTGAAGTAAGTAATACATAGAATGGCAATCATTGGGAGGAAAAAAAGGAAGGATCCGTTGTTCCCGAAGTAGAAGGAGAATGCCCTAAAGATTTGTGGGCTAGAGTTCAAGAGGACAGATGGAAGAAAGTAGAAGGAATTGAACCACCCTTTGAAGAGATAGAAGCGGAAGAGGAAATAGAGGATTCAATACCTGAATTAAATTCAGAATAAATTTTACCAATGGATCCTAGTGACAAAGGAGATGAGGGAGTAAAGGATTGGCCAAATTACACCGGAGAGTATGAACATAATTCAGAATTATATTGTATTCCCTCAATAAGGAAAAAGGAACCGAACCCATCCGTCCAAACGTCTAATATCATACAACATCTTAGAAAAGTCAAAATTCCTTGTACCCTAACATTAGAAGAATTGTTGAAGGTCAAACCACATTTGAAGGAGAAATTAGCTAGTCAATTGGAGATCAAGACGGAGGAAAAAGAGATATCTGACGAAGTAAACACAGTAAAGATCCCGGTGGATAAGGTAGGAGATTTTAGTGAGGGAGATGAAGGAAACACTTGCCTTCCAATTACTTATAAGGGTTATACTACCAAAGCCATCTTAGATTCAGGAGCTGGTGTAGGCATTGCTACCAGAGAAATCTGGGAGAAATGGGGAAAACCAGCTTTACGACCAACGCGTATGAAGATACAAATGGCTGACGGACACACAGAAAAGACCCTTGGGATTATTGGAACGAGTAGTTTTCACCACCTGCGGAGTTGAATTTGAACACACCTTAGCAATTTGTCAATTTGAAAGGGCGAGCAATTATGAAATGATACTTGGAAGACCTTTCATGAGACAGCTAAAGGTTGTGCAAGATTGGGGAAAAGATGTTGTATACCTACAACATGAAGGAACCACCACGAGAATAAATCTCCATACATATACATATCAAGATGTTCCCCCCTTACAATGGAATCAAATTCATAAGGAGGAAGACGATCAGTCAATTCACAGCATAGGTTCTAGTGACCAATCTTGGATGAACGAGGACACTCATCTATGGATTTGCCAAACTGCCAAAAAGGAAGAGGATAGGAGAAAGGGATGGCAGCAAGGGCAAGGAGTAGCCAGGTCTATACAAGATCCAGCGTACATGCCTCAAGTTTTTTTGGATGAAGAGTTTGAACCTCATGGCTGGATGGAGATTTTAGCGACCCTCGATGTATGCGTGAATGAAGAAGTGATAACCATGAATGAATGCATTGACGAGGAAGGATACGACGTTAGTCTCTATGTAGTAGTTCTTCAGGAGGCTGAAGAAGGAGAAGTGATAGAGAAAGAATGGAAGGAGGACTATGAGAGCATTGAGATGGAACCAGAACCAATGGAACCAGAGGATGAACATCCAATAAGAGGTACCACAGCTAACGAAAACAATAAGGAACATACACAGGAAGAAGGAGTGGAGTTAGATAAAGAGCCAGAGAATGAAGAAAACAAGCCACAAGATCAGTTTGAAGTGCCGGCTCACTTCAAAAAATATGAAGTAGAAGAGAGAAAAAATGCTATTCAAATGCCTAAAAGAGAGGCACAACCAAGAATAGCTTATGACAATAAAGAACAAACCAAGAAGATAGTAGTAACGTTAGAAGAAGGAGAAGAACGATGTACTTTCATAGGACAAGATGTTTCCATAGAGGAAGAACAAGAGTTAATACGCCTCATAAGGGAATATCGGGATGTCTTTGCCTGGACCTATAAGGACTTGAAAGGAGTAGATCCATCTATATGTGCCCATAGAATTCCCATGACATCAGAAGCCAAACCGTCTAAACAAAGACCATATACATACAATGATGTGTATTCAACAAAGATAAAGGAAGAGATAGACAAGTTGTTAGATGCAGGATTCATATACGAGATTGAACACACGGAATGGGTGTCACCTTTGGTGGTTGTACCGAAAAATAATGGAAAGTTAAGAGTGTGCATCAATTTGAAAAAAGTAAATGCTGCAACCATCAGGGATAGTTACCCATTACCAATTACGGATCATCTGTTGGAAAGAGTGGCAGGGAAGGAAGTTTATAGCTTTTTGGATGGCTTTTCAGGGTATAATCAGGTAGCCATTGCTCCTGAGGACCAACATAAGACAGCGTTCGCAACTGAATGGGGAGTACACGCTTTTAGAGTCATGCCTTTTGGTCTAACGAATGCCCCAGCCACCTTCCAAAGATTGATGTGCCATGTATTCAAAGAGTTCTTGAGAAAAAGTATGGAGGTCTATGTAGACGATCTTTGTACTTATTCAGCTATACGATCAGAGCACATCCGTGAACTAGAGAAGATCTTTGCCAAATGTCGACAGTATCGAGTATGTCTCAACCCAGAAAAATGTGTCTTCATGGTTAGACAAGGAAAAATATGAGGACATATTGTCTCTAAAAACGGAATTTCAACTGATGAAGACAAAATCAAAGTAATTTTGGATTTACCAAGACCAAAAACGGCTAAAGAAGTTCAAGCATTTATGGGACATTGTGGATACTATCAAAGATTTATACATATGTACGCCATAATTGCTAGACCTCTTTATGCATTATTGACTCAATTTAATTGAACCGAAGAATGTGAGAAAGCCTTCAACGAGTTAAAGAATCGATTGAGTTCAGCACCAATCCTTCGAGTACCTAACTGGAATAAACCATTTCACATTCATGTGGATGCTTCCAAGTTTGCCATTCGTTGCATCTTAGCTCAACCTGCAGATACAGGAAAGCTTGACCACCCTATAGCCTATGCTAGTAGACAATTAAATCAAGCAGAACGCAATTATACCACCACGGAGAGAGAAGGCCTAGGGATGGTGTACGCAGTCAAAAAGTTCAGACATTACCTGTTGGCAAACAAATTCAAATTCTTCATTGATCATCAAGCCCTACTGTACTTGGTCAATAAACCTTGCAATACAGGAAGACTAGTACGATGGTTTTTATTGCTAATGGAATTTGATTTTGAGGTAGTAGTCAAGAAAGGAAATACCCACATAAGAGCAGATCACTTATCAAGAATGACCCATGGAGAACCACCCATAGGAGTACCAGATGATCTGCCAGATACATATCTTTTTAACCTGGAAGTATGTCCCCAATGGGCAGAGAAGTTGATCCCTATACTTACACATGGACCTAAAGATGGGATCACACCAAACCAAACCCAGGACCTGTGGAAGACTAAAAACCTTCATATCATTGCAGGAAGTTTGTATCACCAAGACTCAAGTGGATTGTTACGGAGATGCGTTGAAGAGGAGGAACAGGAAATGTGGCTTCAGAAAGCACATGTGAATCAATGGAAAACTCATTTGAATGCCAACAGAACATGGCAAACTATGAAGAGGTACCAGATGACACACCTCTAGGGACCAAAGAAAACATGGTGACTGAGCCAAGAATCCAGCTTCAGATTAGGCAGCCCCATGACACTACATTACATGTGGCACATGGAAAAGATGTCAATACCGGCGAAGAACCAAGCATCCCAAAAACATGGCTTAATGTGGATGTCTCTCAACTGAAGCCTATAGTCAAGCAGATGATTCAGACAGCCATGGATACACAACAACAGATGATGGACATAGATGCAGATTATGATAAGGCTATGAGAGGAAAAAGTCAATTCCAGATCATGAGTGAACAACTGTCATCGCAGTTAATTCAGGCACAAAGAGAGATAGCGGCCAAAAGCACTGAGTTGCTCGAATCAAAAACACAATGTGGCACATTAATCACTCAGCATCACCAACTGCAAACACAGCTCGCGGAGTTACAGAGATTACATGAGGCAAGCGAAGCTGAAAAAGGAAGAATGAAGACTAGAAGTACTCTACTGGAGACACAGCTAAAATTATACATGGAAGAAAATGACACATTACGAAGCAGAAATAAAGAATTAATGAAATCATTACTATATGATCAACCGATCGAGCAACAGGAATCCTCAGAAACCAAAGAAAAAGAATTAAGAGATCAGGTGGAACAATACGCAGATCTGCTAAGACAAGAGCGAGAAATAAGAGAAGAATCGAAACAGAAGTACAGTCAGGAACTAAATGAACTGAAAAAGCAGTTGAATACCGCACATGGTAAACTTGCAGCAAGCTACAGTGAAAACATGGACAATGTGGCTGAAATCGGAAATGAATTACTTGCAGCAAAGGAAGCACTCAGCACAGCCATGCAAGAAAACAAAGAAAAGACTGAACGCATAAGGCACTTAGAAGTTCAAATCAATCAAAATGCAGTGATCGGGACACTAGTAGTGCCAGCTAAGGAAAATCCTACTGACGAGGTAGAGGTAAGTCCTCTATCTCACCCGATCTATAATTCTCCAATACATGAGCAGATGGCGGATATACATGATGATCATCCAATGCCATACACTGCAGAAATAAGTCAGAAGGAACAGGCACTAGTGGTGTCCCGATTGACGGAGAATTTTGAAAATGAAGTCATTAAGGTAATGAAAGAGGCCAAGATCAAAGGTAAAGACCTGGACAAGATAATGAAGCCTTTCAATATTTCGTACGGACAATTGAAAGAGAAAACGAGACGATATATAAAGAAGATTACACAGAAAAGTCCAGATGAGCAGCTCAATTTTAAACATGATACATTCGATTACAATCAAGAAGAGTTCAAAGCTGCACAACCAATTTGGAGAAGAAAATTTTTGGAGAAACATCCCACACTACGGGTGCATTGACAAGCAGCACCATATTTATTCCAGGTAAACCCTTCATTTTGTCCTATACCACGCAGAAGGGAGATTAGAGAATTTTTGGACTTGCAAAAAAGCGGAGCTATAAATAAACAGTGGTTGAACTATCCTATGCTTCTGAGCCCGCCTCACAACTACTTGCCAACGGAAGAATGATGATTAAAACCATCGAATTTTGGCTACAAAATTATGCGACAGTACCTGACTTAACTGTCAAAATGACCAATAAAATACTTAGCATGATACTTACAGTTTTGAAAGTATTCAAGCATGCGGCCTACACTTTTTTGAATTTCATCGGCATTAACCAGGGCACGGAAATCCTCATTTTTGATTTATCGGTTATGCCTAGCCGACCAACAATAATGGCGTATTATTCCAGGTTAATGTTCTTGCCAAGTGTATATATGCAAACTTTTGAAGAAGTTTTCTTTACAGGTTTTTTGAGATTGATTCCGAAATCTTTTTGAAGATGTCGTCAAATTTGAATGCCAGATTAGTGGCATACGAACTTAGCTTCTTCGCAGATCATAGACAACCACCCAATGACGGTGTGAAGGCAGAACAATGGAAACAACTAATGATACGTGAAGCCAATCTGCTAAATGATACAGAGCAAAAAATATATAGAACATATGCCCGTCGCTTATCAAAGCCTGTCGGGGACGACAGAGTCCAGGAGGGGGGCAGTGTTGAGGGAGAGTCAAGTAAAAAGAAGAAAAGAAGAAGACAACGAAAGCAGCAGCTTCACTAAAAAGAAATATCTGAAGATATATCTCTGCAAGAAGCCCCGCAGGGGCGCAACACCCACCTCTGCACAAAGCCCCGCAGGGGCACACACACCAAGGAAAGGACACAGCCCACTAGGGTGCTTCAACCTCTTGATCTTTGGCAGGTCCAGATCGAAGACTGAAGCACCACATCTTCACACCTTCCACTGGTGGCGTGCGTGGCAATCCGAATTAACACAGCAACCCAGAACTAATGAGCCTATAGGTGAATTAGACTACGAATATCAAGTAGTCATTCAAACTCCAGGGGTTGCAAGTGAGCAAAAGAAAAGAACAAGCAAGACGAATGCATCAGGCCCAGAGAATGTAAAACAAGAATTAAGAAGAGGCCGTCAAAATTGAACACCTGTTTTATAAACAGGTAAAACTGAGCAAGGGTTGCATGCAGGGAAAAGAAAGTGAACAGGCTTTGAGTAATACAACAGGGTCCGATGAGTGCAACCAGGACAAACCAAAGCACCTCTAAAACGTAATGCAAGATCAAGAATCAGGTAGAACTGACCAAGGGTTGCAGGCAATGAAAAAAAAAGGATAGGTAGTACAAATGCATCAGGCCGAGAGGATGTAAAAGAAAAATCAACAACAGGGCCATTAAAACGGAATGCCAGTCCAACCAGATGGCAAAGCTGACCAAAAGATGCATGCAGACAACAAACTGAAGACAAGAAGTAAAGCCTGTCAAGGGACAACAGAGACGAAGAGGGGGAGAGTGTTGCAGAGCTAAAGAAAGCACAAGGTAGAGAAAAAGACGGGCCCCAAAATTTTTCCAATTTGGACATTACATCTTTGTATCATAACCAGTCTTGTAATATATTTCCCATTGTAAATGCACTAGAGGAGTCCTCTAGATGCATCCCCACAGAAGATTAGAAGCTTACCCATGTAAAATAGTAGGAAATTAGTCTTTTAGTGAATAAAGTGCCGGTCTCTTGTGTGAAAGGACCATTTTTAGGGCACTAGTATATAAGTCAATTTGTGACTCTTTGTAAAGACTTTTTGCCATTGTGAGAATAGAGAGCACAAAAATTCGAATTTGTGTCTTCTTCACTCTGTATCTTCTTCTTTGTGAGCTTGTGTGCATGTGTATTGCTTGGAAAGAGTGTGAGGGAGTGTTGTCTGTCCATGAGAGTGTTTATTTGTTGTAGATAATCTGTGTGCGAAGTGTAAGAAGTGCTGAAGTGTAGCAAAGTTTTCCCGCGACTCTGTATTTTGCTCATAACTTGAAGTAGGAGTGTTAGAATTGGGTGAAACCACCGCTATTGGATGCGTCTTCTCGAGAGCTTCGAAACGCATATGCTATTTCTATATTTGGAGCTCGGAGCTGGAAGAAAAGTCCAAAATATTGACGGTTGCTGCACCAAGTATCGTGACACCATGACCAACAGTTGAAGCTTGTTTGGATTAGTTTTCACCTTGATTGCACCCTTTGAGTAGTTCATTTGCATTGATCATCACATGATTGCATGTCCTCATACACTCGGCTAGGTTTGTATACTCATCGGATTGATATTTAAAAGCGTGAATCCCCACTATATGCACTTGAGGGGGATTGAGGTATAGTCTATTTCTCCACAAGTCCCTAAGTTGGTACTTAGGTCAACACAGAGACCTTGGAGAAAACCTGTCATGAGAATATATTTTACTCTATACCTTGACACTAGAGATTTGAATCGGTCCCATCTCATATCCTTAGCCTAAGATTCTTGAGAAAGCAAGCGATAAGTGCCATCTCATATCCTTTCCTTAACACGACCGATGCAAGCGATGAGGTCCAACAGAAAATATTCGATAGTCCTTATCGCTTGCATCAGTCGTCGTCGATTTCTCACTAAAAATGGGGATCTTGAACAAAAACTAAAATTATTAAGAATATATTAAACAACATACCTTGACCTCATCTTCCTCCTCGATGAGCTCTTTTGAGTCAATACAAATTGTTCATCCAAGAATGAATAGCCGCGCCCAAACGAGTATATTCCAAGTTGCTTCTGATGCTCATCAAAATCTTCATCAGCAAGTCTTGGCTTCTCTGAGATAGATTTCTCAAAGCATCTTGAAAGGGCTTCTGATGAATCTTTGAATTCCTCAATAGACAAATCCAAATCAAGACGTAGAAATTCTTCTTTTCTTTCTCCTTTTTCATTGATGAATCTTGTTAAATGTTACACAGTTATGCTGTCTTAATAACTAGCCGAAATCGTACCGAGCAAGTATTAACATAAAATAGAGGTTCACCGTAAACTATATTAACTTTCAATCACCGAAAGGCGTTGTCGGATCAAGTGGGTTCTTGGGAGTGGTAGGGGTCTGTTAGACAGAGGCCCTGTACTATTTTCCCAAATCCTTACATAACCACAAATACTCTTATCGCGTCTTAGCTCAGATACTTAGTTTTAACTGACCAGTAACTATTTCTGCGTATTAGGACGCCGAACTTACAGACTAATCTGCTATGGTAACGGAGCAGTAGTCTGGTTCTGACTTGCAGACTAATAGAGCTACTCAACTTACTAAACTTATGCGAATCACTACACACTTCTTCAGAATAGACAGGTATACCAGATAGTAATCAGGCATACGACCATACCAGAGGGTGTATAGGCTTACCGTATGCCGAACTCAATCAACCGTCATACTAATCACAGTTTAACTCATCACCAAGCTTATCAGTGCTCCAACTCGCAGTTCATACTATTATCGATATTAGTCCTTCCCTGTGAACGGAATCAACAGTGAATACAGAACACAACTGTCAACCACAGATTCACACTCGATACTATACGTTCATTATTCTGCACTACAGTAGGAATAGACGAACAGACTGAACAGAACAATATAGGAATATGATTCAATATCTTGATGACACCACACCACTCAGACAGTACTCAAACAACTTCTGAGACAAAAAATGGGTCTCGATCACTCTTTTTCCATTACTTTAAAAAGACGTTTACAGAATGCGCGTACCAATTTTTCGCGTGTAATTCAAGGAACTCCGTTACATCCGGCATACATTTGTCCTACTCTGGCGGCGGTATAACACTGGCACGCACGGTGGACTCGAACCCGCAAGTGATTTTTATTACAAAATTCATTGTTCCTCTACGATTCCTTCTAGATACATATTTCTTGCGTGACAGCAAATTAGATGCACCTTTGTCATATCGTACTCGTTCAGGCTCTCAAAGTACCTCCTTTGCATCAGATTGCTATGCTATGGCTGCATCTAGTCTCTGTGATGAGAATGAGCCTGTTTCTTTTGATGAAGCACAAAATTCAGAAAATTGGAAGGCTGCTATGCAATCTGAATATGATGCTATAATGAAGAATGGTACATGGTCTTTATGTGACTTGCCTCCTGGCAAGAAGGCCATTGGCACTAAGTGGGTATACAAGCTGAAGCGTAAACCTGATGGTACAGTTGACATGTATAAGGCTAGGCTTGTTGCAAAGGGTTATGCACAGGAAAGAGGCATTGATTTTGATGAGACCTTTGCACCTACATGCCGTATGACTACTGTTCGGAGCATTTGTGCACTTGCAGCCCATCATGGTTGGAATGTACATCAGTTGGACATTAAAACAACATTTCTGAATGGTGACTTGCATGAAGAAGTGTATGTTTTTCAGCCCCGTGGCTTTGTGCAGAAAGGGCATGAAAACCAGGTGTGCAGGTTAAAGAAGGCGTTATATGGTTTAAAGCAAGCACCACATGCTTGGTATGAGAAAATACATGCCTATCTGATTGCACATGGTTTTGAGAACAGTCCAACTGAAAGCACCTTATATGTTAAGCGTGCTAATGATGTGCTTCTGATCATTGTTGTCTATGTAGACGACATGCTGCTCACTGGTCCTCTTGAGAAGCATATTGCTAATTTCAAGGCTGATTTGCATGCCTCATTTGAGATGTTTGATTTGGGGCATTTGCATCACTATTTGGGCATTCAGTTTATGCAAGTTGATGGTGGAATGGCTTTGTGTCAAACGAAATATATTGACACATTATTGCAGCGTTTTGGCCTTGAAGACTGTAAGCCTATTGCCACTCCTATGGAGACAGGTTTACGATTGAGTCTTCATGATGCTGGAGATGCATTTGATGCTGTTCTCTATCAGCAGGCTGTTGGATGCTTGATTTACTTATGCATTACTCGGCCAGATATTCAGTTTGCTGTCTCACAGATGAGCAGGTTTATGCATTGCCCAGGAGTCACGCATTGGAAAGCGGTTAAGCGCATCTTTCGCTACTTGAGTGGTACTCGGCTACTTGGGTTGTTTTATCCCAAGGGGGATCACTACCGCCAGATTTGCATGCTTTTTCTGACTCAGATTGGGCTGGTTGCTATGACACTCGTGTGTCCACCAGTGGTTTTTGCTTCATGCTTGGTAGCTCATGTATATCTTGGTTGAGCAAGAAGCAGCCTACTGTGGCCACTTCCAGTTGTGAGGCTGAGTATAGGGCAGCTTTCACAGCGACTGTTGAGTGTGTGTGGCTCAGACGCCTTATGGCTGATTTGGGTGTTGGCCAGTCTTCTGCCACCACCATCTTCACTGACAGTCAGAGCGCATTGGCAGTTGCGAGGAACCCTGTGTTCCATGCTCGCACTAAGCACATTGAGGTGCATTATCACTATGTCAGGGAGAGGTTCTCTGCTGGGGAGATCAGCTTGGCATATGTGCCCACGCAGGAGAACATTGCAGACCTTTTCACGAAGGCTCTGCCTAGGGAGAAGTTTGAAGCTTTCCGCAAAGCTTTGGGCTTACTTCCTTTTGTGGAGTGATTTCCACATAGCTCGGCACTTCCTTATACATGAGTGCCAGCTCCTTGTTCACCGCATCACTCCCAGGGGGGATTTGTTGATATATTTAGGTAGTGATGTGTGTGAACACTCTAGGACCGCCGGGGCACTTTTTTCCCTCTTTAGGAGGTTTTTTTCCCCCGGCTTGTATATACGCCTATTGCCCTAATGGGCTACTTATCTTTGTACATTCTCTAGTAATACATTCAGTCTTGTGTGTTGTGCTCCAAGCTTCTTCTTCTTCCTTGTGCTGTTCGCGTGCTTCCGCAGACGTCTAACTCCAACAATTGGATTGCTGCTCATTTTCCTGTTGTTCTGATTCTTTTTCGGTCGAAATTATTTCCGTTTCTACTTGATCTTGTTGTTCTTATTGCTCAATCAACGATTCATTATGCATTGATGTGGTAGTATCATGAAACGTCTCTTCTTCTTGCTTCTCGTCTTCTTTATCATCATCTTTATCCTTTCCTGTTGAACCTTGTGCTTCACTTTCTGAGGAGCTAATCCTGATACGTTTTCTGCGGAACAACTGATTGAGCTCTTCTTCATCTTCTTCTTCCTCATCTTCTAGTAGTTGAACTGACTCTTCGTGCCTTAAAACTGGTCCTCGTGGTGGTGGTTGAGCGGCGAGTATGGTTGGGAAGAGAAAAGAAAGGATGTGGGGAAGTCTGGATCGAGGGGTGGTTCCTTTGTTGATTTGTTTCACTATGGCAACACACTCCTTATGGATTCGGTGAAAGAAAAATGAGGCAAAATTAACAGGTTCTCGTGCGGCAAGGTCGATGGCGGAATAGAATGGTCGGGAGATAGCGTATGTGCGTTTTTGGAGGTTAAGGATTGCGACTAAGAACTGTAATGCAGTTTTTTCAGGTTCGGGGCGGTAGAGAATGGCGTATTCATTTGATGAATGGCACGGGAAGAGTTCGGTCATGCGGGCTACGGGGATACTGGGGCCATTCTCGCGGCCTTGTGGAGTGAGGCGGAAGGCTTCGGCGAAGGCCTGGAAGGTTATTACGGTTCTAGATGGTAGGGAAGGGAATAGCCATTGTCGTTCAGCGATGGGAGATTGAGCGATGGCTGGGATAATTTGTGCGAAGAAGGGATGGGCTCCCACTGAGTGCCAAGGCAGCTCAGCGAAGTTAGCCAACCCTCGGATACGCAGGTATTCTCCTACCTCGATAGGGATACCATCACAAAAAGTCGTGTAGTTCACCAATGCTTCCATTGCGCACGCGAACACGAATACACAGAGCACAGAACACGGATACACAGAAAACACAATCACAATCACAAGAGCACAATAGCGTTTTTTTTTGCGTAACCAAAGAGCTTAAGTACCAATATTACGGGTGGGGGTAGGGATTGATGGTTATCATTGTGCAGTGCTGGAATGATATTGTTTTTAATTTGGCGTGCATGCTTGAGTAAATGGTAAGGAGGGCAACTTATGACAAAACACGGCTATTTAAGAAAAGAAAAGAAAGAACATAATGAAAAGTAAAAACAAAAAAAATGCAATCCACCGCCGAATGATTTAATGCGGATTAATAGCGCTTTGATACGGCCACAGCTTCGAGCCGTTGATTGCTTTTGGAAGTGGATTTTCGGTCAACGTAGTCAACCAAAAAGTTGCTGGCCCGATTTGCTCTGAGATTTTGTAAGGGCCGAACCACCGTAATTTGAATTTGCCTGCGGATCTGTTGGACTTTGCATTATAGAAAAGTACAAGCTGTCCGACCGAAAACACTGGAGTTTTCAGGTTTCGATCGTGCGTTCTTGCCTGTCTTAATTGAACTTCGTGCATGGTTAAAAAACTGAGCCATCGATGTTCGTCTAACTCTCTGAGTGTGTCCAACCAAAATGTCAGTGAGTCTTCCGGTAGCAGTTTCTGGGTAATGGCTACTCGTAAACTTGGTATAACCATCTCCATTGGTGCTATTGCTTCTAAGCCATAAGCTAATTTGAAAGGTGTCAATCCTATTGTTACCTTGTAGGTAGTCCGGTATGCCCATAATACTGCAGGTAGTAGTTGATCCCATCTTTTCGGTGATTCCATGATTAATTTTCGAAGGATATTCAACAGAGATTTGTTTGTACTTTCGGCCAATCCATTGGCACGAGGATAATAAGGAGAACTAAATTTATGTGTAACCTGGAACGACTGTGTAAGTGCCTTCATTAAATTGTTTACAAAATGAGTGCCTTGATCTTAGACAATTTCTAGTGGTAAGCCAAAATGCGGAAAGACATCGGTTAGCAGACACTTTGCTACTGTAACTACTGTAGCAGACCGTAAAGCCCAAGCTTCAGCCCATCTAGTTGCATAGTCTGTACAGGTCAGTATGTAACGGTTGTTACTGAAGACTGCTGGTGGTGTAATTGGACCGATAAAATCTAGACCCCACTTCTGGAAAGGTTCTATTGGTAAGATGGGTTGCAAAGGAAAAAAATGACGTTGTAATGGCTGACCCGATCTTTGACAAGTATCACATTGTTTGACAAACTGTAATATATCTCTGTACATTGTTGGCCACCAGAGACCACTCTGTAGAATTTTCCGGTGAGTTAGATCTGCAGCAAAGTGTCCACCGGAAGGAATCGAGTGAGCCAAAGTGATAACTGAGTTAACTTCATGTGGTGGAATACATCGAAGTAGGATTCGAGTGTGATCTACATAATATAGTTCTCCAGCAATTAACCGAAATCGGCGGCTAAAAATTGCAATTTTCCTGCATACTGCTCTAGAAGTCTGAGATGGAAGGCAACCATTAGTGAGAAAGGTCAAGATCTGATCATAATATGAAAATGGGATAGGTGGGTCTACAGAATCTTCATTACTTGGTTCTGATACATAAATCGCGGGTGTCGTGTCATCTATACCCACCGGAGCTTCACCAGAATCTAAGCGGGATAAAAAACTCTGCTAAGGTGTGTGAACTGCCTGGCCGGTGAATGACTTCGTAATCGAATTCCTGCAAGAGTAAGACCCATCGCGCTAGTCGACCACCTAGATGTTGTTGCCGAACTAAATAGATAAGTGCAGCGTGGTCTACATGAAATGTGAATTTACGGCCTAGCAAGTAATGTCTAAATTTCTTGACCGAATATACTAGCCCTAGACATTCTCTTTCTGTTACAGAGTAATTTTTCTCAGCAGGTGCTAATCTTCGACTTGCATAAGTATCTGAAGCATCAACAAATATATGAAACAGGTGATCCCAGTCCGGCGGTTGTAAAATAGGAACTTGTGTTAATAAATGCTTTAAACGATCAAATGCTATCTGACATTCCTGGCTCCATTCAAATTGTCGAGGTGTTTTGCTGATTAGCTTGTTTAGTGGTATAGCCAGATGAGGAAGCCATCGTAAGTGCCTTCCATGCCACCGTACTTGGCCCATAAAGCGCATAACTTCTTTTGGAGAAGTTGGCACCGGAGTTTCTAATACTGCCGAAATCTTATCTGGATCTAATTGGATACCTTGTGCAGATACAATGTGGCCAAGTAACTTGCCACATGAGACCGCAAACACCGATTTGTTTGGATTCAAACAGAGTCTATATTCTCTGCATTTCTGAAAGCAGCACCGTAAATGAAACAGATGTGCTATCATCTTACCGAAAATTGAAAAATCGTCGAGATATACTTGCATAAATGAAGTGAGATAAGGAGAAAATATCTCCTGCATACATCTTTGAAATGTGCTTGGTACGTTTCTTAATCCAAACCACATTACCGTACAAGCAAAGACACCCCAATTGGTAATAAATGCAGTTTTCGGTATATCTTCTTCGGCCATTCTTACTTGGTTGTAGCCACTGTACCCATACACAGATTCTCAATTGCTTGTTTTTCTTAGGCACAATCACAATCGGAGAGATCCATTCAGCATGCTCTATTGGTACGATAAATCCAACTTTCAATAACCTATCAAGTTCTGCCTTAACCTGGGATGCATAATGGGGATTCATCCGGTAGCTGGTTTGCTTTATCGGTCTTGACTCTGGCTTTAGCATGACCCTGTGTTGGTAGATAATGGGGTCCAATCCTTTCATGTCTTTGTAGTCCCATGCAAAGACATCAATGAATTCTTGGAGTAGCTGGATTAAATCTGCTCGAAATGTTTCCGGTAAGTTTTGCTTTATCTTCACAGGACGCGGATGATCTTTATCTCCTAAATTGTAAGTAATCAGCTGATCTTCGGGGACATAGAACTGTTGATGTTTCTCTGTGTTGTCTGTTGGTTTAAAAAGTTGCTGCAATTCATCGTCATGTGTCGAAATAGTGTCTTCCTTCTTAGCCTCTTCTGTGACGGGTATTACTGTACAGACTGAAGCATTCCAATTATCTACAACGTGCTGTAGATCAATAGTCCCTAATGAAATTAAGTCAGCGTTACTCTTCAAAAACTCTTCTTCTTCATCATCTGACAATCCATCTAGCATATGGACTGGTTCAGCAAAGTACGGTCTAGCGTGTAACTCGCAAGGTTGTATAGCATCTAATTTTACCACATATCTACGATTGGCATCTTTAAACGTAAGCTCTTGTGCAGACCAGTCTTGTATTACCTTCGCATGTTTCAGCCAAGGTCGGCCAAAAAGAAGGCTGTAATCCAAAGTGGATTCTGGCAAATCTAGTATAACAAAGGTCATTTTAAAGGTCGTACCTTGCAAAGTGATGGGTACATTTCGCACAAGTCCTACAGGATGAACTCTTGATTGATCTGCCATTCTGACAAAAAATTGAACTGGTTCGATTTTGGTCCATCCTAGTCTTTTGCATAATGCCGCAGTCGCAATGTTAACACCAGAGCCTCCATCAATTAATACCTACGTAATCTTATGATTCTTATACCATACTGTAATCAAGGGAACTGAATGATCAACCGTAGAATCAGGTTCCGGTTGAACTGCTGCTGTTGCCGAAATACAAGAAGGTACCGGACTGAACTGTTGTTGGAACTATTGTCGAATTCCAGGTACTAATGCCAGTAGTTGGCCCAAAGGCAGAGTGATCGATGCCTTAGATAAGATTTCCCAAGCCTGTTGAGATTGATCGACAGGCTCTACTGATGTTGAAGTTGATGCCTCTGCTGATGCGGAGGTGTCTACGGTGGGCAATGTATCTGCTGCTGATGATGTTTCTGTTGCTAACTCCCTTTGTTGTGTTGCTTCCTTTGTTAACAAGGATTGGGCTACCGGAATAGGCTTTGGAAAGACTGGTGGTTCTGTTGTGGTCCATTGACTAGCTTTGTTATACATTCTGTGTTGTTCACGTACCCCGGGTTCAAATATTTCTGCTGCCGGTTGCAATTGTTTACCGGAACGAGTCTAGACTGCAGCAGCCTGTGTCTCTGCCGGTGTGAGTTTTACCATGTTGGCCATTGGATTTTGGCGTTCCTTCTTCCTTTGATCATACTCAGCTGCATCTTTGCAAAATCTTCTAATATGTCCGAATTCGCCGCAAAAATGACAGTGTGGTGGTGGTAGATTGGGATTTTCTGGTGGTACTCCGTTCTGCCAGCGGTTTGCATTAAAATTGTTGTTCCTCTGTCCTCGGTAGTTACGATATCCTTGCGGTTGATTGCTTCTCAATTGCGGAGGCACATAGTGATTCGCTGGCTGTCCATGTTCTTGAATAACTGCATTGACCGTTGCTGTTCCCTGTATTTTGGCATTGTAAACACAGTTTCCAGTGGTGTGTCCGGCAGTGTTGCAGATAGCACAAAACGTTTGATTGAGTGCACAATTGGCACTAGTATGACCTGAATTTTTGCATATGTTGCAGTATACCTGTCTAGTCATATCTTCTGCAACATTCTTGTTTGCTTTTAACCATTCTAAATCTTCTGTAAATCCACCGACTTTGTGTTCCAGTTGTAGAGTCATTGCAATGACTGCATCGAGGGACATGGCTCTGACACATCTTATGATCATGATCTGCTTAAGTTGTGGAACCAAGCCATTGATGAACCACTGAGTGATAACATCATCTGGTAAGTTAGCATGGGCCGGTGGTAGCTGCCTTAAGTGTGTTCTGAAGAGAGTAGCATACTCCTGTACAGTTTGATTTGGTTTCTGTCTGTTATTCTGCAAATAATAAAAAATTTTGGCTGGATTCTTTTTTAGCCTGAATCATTGCAGAAAAGCATCTCGTACTGCTTCATAGGTGCCGAAATGATTAATATCATATTCTGTAAGCCATCTAGCTGCTTCATTAACAAGTGTAGATTGGAAGAAAATAGCTTTGTAGGCCTGATCCGGTGGATGATTGAGTACTGCGTAGCTTATCTCGAAGGTGCGTACGTGAGCATCTGGATCCTCTCCTGGAAATCCACCAAACTTAGTGTACGTCACTCCCGTTGGAGGTGGCCTGGGTGGACATAACTGTTGTTGTCCGTTCATTGTGAGTGTGTTATACTTTCCTTCTGAACTACCGGAATCTGTATCGTCGGATAACGCACTTTCCGGTGCGATTATCTTGTCTAATATGCTTCGAATCTCTGTTTCGAACAGCCTTCCTTCCTCCTTGATGTCCAGTGTATGGGAACTTGCTTCCAAGCACGACACATGGGCTGAAGATTTAGCAGAAAATGCTAAATCGTCACCGAAAAACTGTGATTCTCTTACCGAAATTTCACCGGAATGAATCGAAATTGTGCCCGAATTCGGCGTTTTTTCGCCTTCGCCGATTTCCGTGACTAAAGTGTTTCTAATTGTAGATGAATCTGAATCTTTTCCCAAGAGTGTTAAGCTAGATTCCAAATGCGCCTTGGTAGGTTCTGGGATTACTATATCTTTGACAGACTGTGCCAAAATAGTACCGGACTCTACCAGAGGCGTAACAGGTTCTACCGGAATATGACCGGAATTAGTTTTGACGTTCTTAACTTTCTTGACAACTGGGTCAGTCCTAGTTGTACTTCTACCTCCCAAAGTTGGCGTTAGTACTCCATACTGATGGTTCTTGGGATACGTTTCACCGGATCGAGTAACCGGCATATATCATCTTTTGTACTATTCGCGTAGTATTACTAACGGGACAGTCTGCAACAGTCTGGTCTGTTGCTACTGCCAATCGAACAATAGTCTAATTCTGACAAATGACTGGCAATTTTGATGCCACCTTCCCACAGACGGCGCCAAGTGTTAAATGTTACACAGTTACGCTATTTTAATAACTAGCCAAAATCATACCGAGCAAGTATTAACATAAAATAGAGGTTCACCGTAAACTATATTAACTTTCAATTACCGAAAGGTGTTGTCGGATCAAGTGGGTTCTTGGGAGTGGTAGGGGTCTGTTAGACAGAGGCCCTGTACTATTTTCCCAAATCCTTACATAACCACAAATACTCTTATCGCGTCTTAGCTCAGATACTTAGTTTTAACTGACCAGTAACTGTTTCTGCGTATTAGGACGCCGAACTTATAGACTAATCTGCTATGGTAAGGGAGCAGAAGTCTGGTTCTGACTTGCAGACTAATAGAGTTACTCAACGTACTAAACTTATGCGAATCACTACACACTTCTTCAGAACAGACAGGTATACCAGATAGTAATCAGGCATACGACCATACCAGAGGGTGTACAGGCTTACCGTATGCCGAACTCAATCAACCGTCATACTAATCACAGTTTAACTCATCACCAAGCTTATCGGTGCTCCAACTCGCAGTTCATACTATTATCGATATTAGTCCTTCCCTGTGAACGGAATCAACAGTGAATACAGAACACAACTGTCAACCACAGATTCACACTCGATACTATACGTTCATTATTCTGCACTACAGTAGGAATAGACGAACAGACTGAACAGAACAATATAGGAATATGATTCAATATCTTGATGACACCACACCACTCAGACAGTACTCAAACAACTTCTGAGACAAAAAACGGGTCTCGATCACTCTTTTTCCATTACTTTAAAAAGACGTTTACAGAATGCGCGTACCAATTTTTCGCGCGTAATTCAAGGAACTCCGTTACATTCGGCATACATTTGTCCTACTCTGGCGGCCATCTAACAATCTCCTTGCAACTTCTTCTCACTCAGCTATAGCTGCAAGGCAATAGTCCTCCCTTAGATTGAAAAGTTCTTGAATGTAAAAAAGAGGTATAAACTCTTTTTCGGAGATAAAGTAAAAAGGTAGATTTGGGAGAAGTAGGGACTTCTCAGACACTTGAACTTCTTCAGTTGGCTCCCTTATTGCAGTCTCTGCTTTAAAAGTGGCGACATCAAAACCTTTGACCTGCTCTTCTTCTGCTTGGAGATTGATCTCATCAACAATCTCCATGACACCTTTCATAGTTTTTGAGCTTCCCTCAAGCGTCAGCTCTAAGGAAGGCTCGACTTCAACATGAACACTTTCCTCCTTTTCAACTGAGATGTGATCGAGCCATATCAAGAAGGCAATGTTTAAAGGGAGCAAGCAGCAATCCTTTTCATGCTCTGGGCATAAATCAAGCTTCCCTGGCAAAGGGGAAATCCTTTTGCTTGTGATCTTTGCCCTATCTGTTGGATCCTTCCCAAAGATGTGAGGATGGACAAAGGTTTTCTGAGAAATAGAAAGGATGTTTCCATTGATCAACCCCAAGAAAATCTCCCACTCATCCTTAAGAAAAAATTTTGATTTCTCTAGGAGTTTTTCAAAATCAATTTTGGGGTTGAATATCATCATTGCATCAGGAAAATAATCTACAGTTAAACCCTCTTGAACCATGAAATCAAGAAGTTTCTCTGATGGAGAGACAGTAAGGATCTCATTCATTCCCTCCATCTAAGCTGCAGCTTCACTTGTATGTTTATGAGGAGAACACAACCGATGCAAGCGACTACAACGAGTCAACGTTGGTCAAACGGGGAAGATCGCTTGTATCGGTCGTGTCGGGGATGAAAACAAAAAAAGCATGTAACTGAGACGAATTCTTTGAAGGTTCAAAATTTGAATATCTGAAGGAAGTTGCTATTTATAGGCAAGGAGGGAGGAAGTAACGGTCGAATGACGTGGACCAATCACTGAGTGCCACGTGGTAGAGCGCATGGTGCCTGATTCAACAGTTGGATGATGTGGCCCAATCAAATTATGCCACATGGCAAAAGACATTGGAATTCGCAATGGCTATATGACGTGGACCAATCGACGAACGCCATGTGGCACCAACGGTCAACTCAATTTTGGGACCTATTTAAGCTTCCCTGTTCATTTCTTTTATTTTTTTTTGTCAACACTTTCCAAGCGTCGAGGTTCCATCGCCACCAAGTTTTCAAGCTGCTTCTTCACAATTTCTATAGAGAGCGCTCTCTGCAATAGGTAATATGGACATGACCGATCGAAGCGATCCGGGTACATCCGAGATTTTTGGATAACCCTAATCGCTTGGATCGGTCGTGTTTCTAAAATGGCATCGAGTCCATGTATGCTTGAGTATTATGCATTGGAACCTATATTCGAAAGCAATTCCAGTATTATGCCTGAATTCAGGGATGACCGATGCAAGCGATAAGGGACATCCGGGCACCTACGGACGACTCTTATCGCTTGCATTGGTCGTGTCTCTGCAAGTGCAGAGTCATTGATCATAGCTTGCAAATTATGTTTTTTTCTTAATGATACTTGATCAGGGACGACCGATGCAAGCGATAAGGGACATCCGGGCACCTACGGACGACTCTTATCACTTGCATTGGTTGTGTCTCTGCAAGTGCAGAGTCATTGATCATAGCTTGCAAATTATGTTTTTTCTTAATGATACTTGATCAGGGACGACCGATGCAAGCAATAAGGGACATCCGGGCACCTACGGACGACTCTCATCGCTTGCATTGGCCGTGTCTCTGCAAGTGCAGAGTCATTGATCATAGCTTGCAAATTATGTTTTTTCTTAATGATACTTGAGTATTTTGCATTGTAAGATATATTTGAACTAGTATTGATTGATATTTGATGATGAATTCAAGGACGACCGATGCAAGCGATCAGGGACATTCGGGCATTTCCGGATGACAACTATCGCTTGGGTCGGTCGTGTCTCTGAAATTGGTAAGAGTGCTTGATCAAAATTTTTGAAAGTAGGTTTCCTTTCTTTCTTATTTCTTGCCTTAAGACTCTCACTTTGTGCAGAGTATGGCTAGGACCAAAAAGACAGCAAGGAAGTTGTTCCCTGAGGGTCAGGACCAAAATGCCCAGGAACAAAATGCCCAGGAGCAAAATGTCCAGGAGCAAAATCCCCAGAAGGTTGAAGGCAATGTATCAGACAAGCCTTCAAAGAAAAGGGTCAAATACCATGTAAAGTCTTTAAGGGAAATTAGAAGAGCTCAAAAGTCTGTGGGATTGTTGATCCCTAGACTTCCATTTATGAGAGTTGTCAAGCAGATCTCAGCCAACCTCTGTTCTTTGATGAAGACCTCATCCTTTGTCAATGTGAGGTGGCAAACTCAAGCACTGCTTTGCCTTCAAGAAGCTGCAGAGGACTTTGCTATTGATTTTATGAATGATGCCTATTTATGTGCTGCTCATGCACATAGGGTAACACTAATGGCAAAGGATTATGTTATTGTTTCAAGAATAAGATATAAATTTGATAAATCTCTGGTTCCTATTGATCACCATGATAAAAAATTCTTCGATATTTTAAATATACCTCCAGCTCAAGCACCCAAAAAAACAGTTGTCATTGAAGAGATCAACCCTAAGGTCACTCATGATCATGAAACTAGAACTGCAGCGAATAGTGAGGAAGAGAGGAAAAAGCAGGGATTATTTACAAAGGAAAATGTCATCTTAACCCAGATTCAAAAGTTACAAAAAGCAAATAAAGAGCTCCTTAAGAAAGGAGATGGGCAGGTAATAGTTAATGTTGCAATGCCATGGCAAAAAGATAGGTTTCTTGACATTAGACCTCAAGTCAACAAAATGTTGAGGGAGCATCATGTTGAAATATCAGATAGTGTGGTCAACATTTCACTCAGGTATATCTAAAGGCCTTAAAATGCTCTTGTTTTGCTTAATTTTCTAGTTCCTTAACTGAATTTTTTTTCTTGATTTGTAGGGTTCTTCTTCAACAATGTGAGGAAGCGGTTCAAAGAAAAGTATTTATTTTAGATCCTCTGGTGACACAATGTTTTTTGCATAAACATGGAGATGCCAAGTCCTTTCTAGAGGATTTTACAGAAGAGGTAGAATGTGTTATCTACCCATATATTGAAAAGTAAGTATTCATCTTCATTTTGGAAAGATATTTGTTTCATTTAAGAAAGTATATTTACATGCAACTCATTGACAGGGGCCATTGGAGTTTGATTATTGTTGACTTCAATGCATATCAAGCTCTTTTCCTCAATTCTCTTCAATCACAACATGGGAATTGCAAAGTGTAAGTTGCTATACATTTTGTTGTTCTCTATTTTAGAGCCATGCCATCCATTCTGATTTTTAGTTTACAATGCAGTGTTGCAAAGCTTCTCAAGATGCATATTGATCAGAATTTTCCTGGAATTGCTAAACTGAATGAACAAAAGCAATTTGGATACATACAAATTCATGTGCCATTGTAGAGACTCAACATCATGTGCCTAGAGAGTGGTTGCAAATGCTGTAAGATTCTTGGAAAGAAGGTTTTACAGTCTTGAATTGAATTTATCAGACTATCCAGATGCATGGATCATCTTGATCAGAGAGAGAGCAATAAATGGCATCATGAAACATGCAATCTGCCCCTATGATCCATACTCACCTCCACCCCCTCCACCTGATAAAAAAAAGTCTGAAGATAAAAAGAAAGGGCTTCCTATTCACTCACCATTAAAGCATGGGACCAAGAAAAAGAGTAAAGCTGAAAGCTCCAAAAAGGGACAGAAGCAACAGAGAAAACAGGGCTCCAAAAATGATAGAAAGGGTTGAATCATTTTTGAGTCTTAGATTGAAATCTAATGTAAAACCAACATAGGTTGGAAGATTTATTGATGTACAAATTGTATGTACTTATGCCAATCTTCATCTGGAAGATGGTCATTGTAACCATATTTATTTGCCTTTACAATATTTATATGCCTTGAGAAATATACAGTTGTATTGAACCTCTTGATAGTTAAACAAAAGTTCATTGCATGGTCCAATTCAATTTGTTCGTGTCACAAATATGACTGCATTGTGGGTTTCTTACTTCATTACTGTTGGAAAGTTTAAATTGGAGAGGATACAGAAGAATATAAAGAATAAAGATTGACACAACCGATGCAAGCGATATGGGGAATCGGAGAATTTTGGATTGCCCCTATCGCTTGCATCGGTCGTATTATCCATTTCAACATAGGATCCCCTTTTAGCAACCTTGCATGAGATGAGTTGTTGCTTGTTGTTTTTATACTCATGAGTGAAATCTTTACACACTTGAAGTCTCTCGGAGTAGTTTGCTAACACGACCGATGTAAGCAATACGGGCCATCTAACAAGTTCAGATTGCACTATTCGCTTGCATCGGTCATCTTCTCTAATCTCGTCTCCTTTCTTTTATGCCTTAAGTCATGCTCTTCATATTTTGAAATATCAAACCTTGGATTAGAATTTGCACCAGGTTCTCCACCCTCTCTTATATTACTTGTTATGTGTACAATGATATTTTCTCTTGTATTTCTTGAGGATAGAAAAGATGGATAGAGTCAAATTATTTTATTGAGACTAATGTGCACCTTTGATAGACTAAAATAGATCTCTTGTTCATCTAGAATCAACTTATGGAAGTTCCTATATAATTATTTCTTAGTTGGAACCTCATCAGAATGTTATGATTAAACAAAAAAATGCTAAGATGAGTTTAGATGAAGGGGAATAATTGAAGTCATCAATTCACTCCTGCAAATAAAAATAAATGGAAATATGAAATAAAGGACCTAAAAAATATCTTAGAATGTCTTGGTCTATATTCTTATCATTGTACAATAAGAACCTCATCAAAATCTTGAAAGTAAATTACAAAATGCAAATATGAATTTAGACATTTAAAATTCATATTTCACCATCCTGCAAAGAAAATTCAATGGAAGTATCAATAGAAGCTTCTATTAGAGGAAGATACATTATGTAAGAATATCAGGGCTAACTTGTTACAATCTTAAGGGTTGGAATTTAATCACCCTTGGTGGCAGGCAACTCATGCAAGATAATGATTTCTCTGATCTAATGTTAACTATTGCATCATCAACTGAGAATCTACAATGTGATGATACCTCATCAAGGTATTCTAGGAGCTCCCTTACATTTCTAAGATTCCAATTTGCAGTGACAATTATTTTCCTTGATTGAAAATATGGATGAATCAATACTTCTAACTCAAATTCTAGACAGCTCTCCTCTGAGTCCAAAGCTATCCAAAGTCCAAGCTTTTTTTTCCATCTTCTATAGTCATATCCTAGAACCAGAGATTGTCGACATATTTGATATGAGATTGAAAGAGAATTGGGACTAACTTTACATAAAATAATGTCACCTAGCTTTTGAACTTCTTTGCTATCCCATTCCCTACCTAAAACATCATCAATCTCTGAAATAGAGACTCTCCTATTAAACCACATTGTTTTTGTTTTCTGTAATAACATGTTTTTAAAGCATGCTACAAAGACATGAATAGGCAAAAACCATTGAATCTTTATCCTTCTCAAAATTCGGCCTGCTGACATTGCCTTTTGGATGTCAAATTTATTTTGCATCAAAAAATTGAAACTGTTGAATGATCAGGAGCATCCCAATCTAATGAAGAGATGCAAGGACCAGGTACATGTACAAGATTTCTGTAAGAACTCCTCCCTGATGGCACTTGATAATCTGCATAATGGACAAATAACTCTATGCTATTGAAAAGTTGAACAGATTTGTCTGCATACATGAGTTCTACATATTCCTTATGAAGAACTCTGAATGTTCCTGTTAAACATTCAACAGGTTGCCATGCCACAATATTGGAAGGAAAGATATCTGCAGTACAAAAACATATGTTTTATTATACAAAAACAACTGGAATGATAGAAGAGCATTGTCAAACTTCACTTACAGTACGAAGGGAATTGCAGATGATTTTCTAGAACAAGATCCTTAGCGGTGTACACATGTTGTACTCGTGCAAACCAACCGCATCTCTTCAATTTGAAACTGAGAATACGTCCCTTCCAGTGGTTTCTTGTGTTGTCTCTTTTGGCACGCTTGACTTTATGGGCACCTCTGCAGCTAGGAAGCATAGTTACCCATTCATTTACTTTCACAGAAAGAGGTTTCCACAAAGTTTCCTCTCTTCTGTTGTAAACCTCACATGAGGTTACACGATTGGAAGGACAACGAGAAGAAGAAGCCATTTGAACTTAGAAGAAGAAGAATGTTCAAAGCGAGAAACCGACGTTCACAATTTTTGGTAGTATTTATAGAGAAAAAGGCTTTGTACACGTGGAAACTTTTGATTTGATGTAAACCCTCTCGCTGAATGATCATGAAATTTTGTGAATCCAAAAATATTTCGTATCTTCAAAAATCAAGTCCTTCTTGGAAATTCGAGAATATGCTTTGTGTTGTGTGCCAAAGTATCTTTTTTTGCATCAAACCAAAAAATTGTACACTGAATACGAGACTCTTCATCCCTTTAGCGGCGCTTTTAGACAAAATTGTATAAAAAAAAGAAATTCTTCATACAGTTAAAAGAGACAGCAATGTTATACTCTTGTACACGTGGAAAGACTCTATTTGTCAATTTCCTTAATCTCTCATTAGCAAACAACCCCTTTTCGGCTGTTTTTTTCCCTAATGAGGAGGTGAATTCTTGTCAACAGAATTCAACAATTACTGTAAGGAGCATGGTGTGAAAAGGCAACTTAGCACAGCTCATACACCTCAACAAAATGGCATTGTTGAGCACATGAATAGGACAGTAGTTGAAATGGCTCATTGTATGTTAAAGGCTCAAGACATGCCTAATTCATTCTGGGCAGAAGCAGTCAATACAGCAATCTACATCCTCAATGGAAGCTACACAAAAGCAATGAAGGGGATGACTCCTCAAGAAGCATATTCTAGTAAAAAGCCTTCAGTTTTGCATTTCAGAATTTTTGGTTGTTTCTGCTATGCACATATTCCTGATTCAACAAGATCAAAGTTGGATTCAAAAAGTAAAAAATGTGTCTTCCTAGGATATAGTGAAGATTCTAAAGCATAGAAGTTGTGGGATCCTCAGGCAAGGAAGATTTTTTTCGGCCGAGATGTGGTGTTTGATCAACGACCATACTTAGTAGAAGATAAAGGTAAATCTACTATCTCATCAAACAGAGAAATATCTCACCTTGTGCCTATCAAAAGACAAGTTAAAGTTGAGGAGGAGGAAACATCTGATGGAGAAATTTCCTCAATAAAAAGCGAACTAGTTGTAGCTCCACAGCGTAAGCCACTACCAAAGTGGGCACAACAGCTCTTTGATGATCACAGTCCACATGTAGATGTACCAGAATCATCATCGAATGGATTAAGAAGATCAAAAAGAATAGAGGAGCAAAGAAGAGCCTTAGAACACATTGTTAACATGACTCTAATGGTAGATATCATGGGCTCGATAAAGGAGCCTACCACCATTGAAGAAGCCCTTGATGATCCAGGTTGGAGAGCGGCAATGCAGTCGGAGTATGATAGTATATTAAAAAATGATACATGGGATCTAGTCGACTTGCCGCCAAAGAAGAAGGTAATAGGTACTAAATGGATTTGGAAAGCTAAGTATAAAGTAGATGGAACATTAGAAAAGTATAAGGTAAGATTAGTTGCACAGGGTTTTTCATAGATCGAAGGATTTGATGTTCAAGAAACTTTTTTGCCAACAGCACGCATGACAACTATTCGGATGGTACTTATAGTAGCTGCACAAAAGGCCTGACCTATTTTCCAGATGGATGTCAAATCTGCATTTTTGAATGGTCACCTCAAGGAGGAGGTATATGTATCTCAACCACTAGGTTTTGAGGTGCCCAATTCAGAAAATAAAGTTTGCAGGTTGAAGAAAGCTTTGTATGG